>JAOSBK010000002.1:21984593-21999361 GCA_027568895.1 Erythroxylum shatona
TTGGTTTGTTATAGGAAACCAAGCAAGCCAGATCCAAGAGCAAGAGGAAAGACAACATTGAACTTGGATTGTCAAGCAAAATTAGGTGGGTAATCTGTTTATAGTTATTGTGTGATTGGGCAAATTCGTGCCTATGTGTGTGTATGTGCAACTTGCTTAATAGTGAATTATTTGATTGTTAAAAATGCATTGTGACTTATGAATTTTGATCAAGTTATTCCACGAAACCATGTCATGGCATTTTGTATAAATAAAAACATAGAAAAGCATGAAAGTTTGAGCATATGATAAAATGAATATATGCTTTTATTTGGGCGAGAGTGGAACTATTCTGTTTGTCACGTGCACGTTGACAAGAGCCTTCTCCTGGCTGCTCTCTTGTGGCATATGAGCTCCAAAATGGACTCATTTTATTCATGGTGTAAACTTCGGTTTCACCATTTTATTTTCATGGAACCCTCGAGCCATTTGTTTATGCATTACATCTTTGAATTGTCAAGTATGATGCATTTGAATGTTATGTGTTATGCATTAACTTGTTTAATTGAATTCTTGAACTTTGTTGGCCAATGATCAAATTGCTAGAATAGATTTGAGAATACTTGAATTGCTAAGTACATATAAATATATATGCTTGAATCAACATTGAGCATTATTTTGTGTTTGTATTAAGTTTGGATATGTATGATGTTATGTAAGTAAAGTTATTTAAACTCTTTTGTATTGTAATGACATGAAGAATTGAAGTTTCTTTTGTGTGTGAGTATGTTTAAATTATGGTTAAATTTGGATGTATGTGTTTGCTTAAAAAGTTTGTAAAATTTTGGATTATGAGTGTTTCGCCGCGGTGAAGCCGAAGATCACCACGGCGAACCTGTTCGAAGGTATCTTCGCTGCGGTGAAGAACCACTTTCACCGCGGCGAACCTTTCTGAAGGCGTCTTCGCCTCTACGAACTTCCCTTTGCTGCTAAGCTGAGATTTCTTTTAAATGCAATACTTTCCATTTTCTTTCAGTCCACCCTCATACAACTGTCCCGAATGGTCTTCTTGGTCTTGAGACCCGGGGCAAATATCTTTTGGTATCCGAAGTGATTGTTGGGCTCTGAAAACGAGGTGCAACAGTTTGGGGTTAATGAACCAATGGTATCTGAAACTAAAACTATAAGACTATAAGGGAAATTACACAGGGTTCCCATTGTGATTTTAATGGATAGTGGGGAAAGCCATAATTTTATTTCACCTGAATGAGCTAGTGGCCTTGGGTTAAAAATAGAGTTTAATAAGGCCTTAGGAATCAGATTAGGTTATAGCCATAAGGTAATTACTAAATGAAGGTGTATAGGGGTTCCTATTCGGTTAGGTGAGCTGGACTGGAAGACTGATGCTTATGTACTAGATTTAGGAGGAATGGATGTGATTTTAGGGGTTGCTTGGTTATAGTCATTGGGAAAGGTCATCGTAGACTAGAAGGAGATGACCATGCAATTCCAACATGAAGGAAAAAAGGTGGAGTTGTGTGGCAATGTAGAAATAAAGACAATACAGAGAAGAGGAAGTGTGTACCCTGAGGGTTTGATATCCTTACACAATCTTTTAGCAACATTAAGTGGTAATTTCCAATCAGTTGAAGGAATGGCTATAACAGGGGAACAACAGACTCAGTTTAATAAAAAAGAAGAGCACAAACTAACCCTGGTGTTGAACTAATTTTCACAGGTATTTTAAGAGGTTCAAGGGTTACCTCCCCAAAGAAACCACTCTCATTCTATTTTTTTACAACAAGGACAAGGTCCAATTAGTGTGAGACTATATAGATACCCACACCATCATAAAGATGAGATTGAAAAACTGGTTCATCAAATGTTGCAAATAGGAATCATACGTCCTAGTTCCAGTGCTTATTCCGATCTGATAATTTTAGTTAAAAAGAAAGATGTTTCATGGAAAATGTGTGTAGATTATAAAGCCCTAAATAAGTCCATAGTACCAGACAAGTATCCTATTCTAGTGGTAGTTACACAATGTTTGTTTCTTCTCTAAATTAGATCTCAAATCTGGGTATCACCAAATTAGGGTCAAAAATGAGGACATCCACAAAATGGCTTTTCGAACACATGATGGCTACTATGAGTTCCTAGTAATGTCGTTGGATTGACCAATGCACTAGCTACGTTTGAGTCCGTAATGAATGACATTTTTAGACCCTTTACTTAGAAGGTTTGTTTTGGTATATAGTGTTGATTGGAATACTCATCTTTTGCACTTAGCAAGTGTCTTACAGGTCTTAAAAAGAAATCAATTTGTGGTTAACAAATAGAAGTGTAGTTTTGGAAGGCAAATAGTGGAATATTTGGGCATGTTATTTCTAGAAAAGGGGTAGTTGTTCATCTAGAAAAAGTTTCAAGTGTTGTGAATAGACCTATTCCTCGAAATGTTAAAGGGTGAGGGGATTTCTTGGGTTGACTGGATATTAATTACCCAAAGTTCATTATAAATTATAGTAAAATAGAAAAACCAATTACCGAACTAACAAAGATGGAAGGGTTTCATTAGAACTCAGCAGCTTTAGAGTCCTTTAAGGCCTTAAAAAAGGCATTGATTACTTCTCCAATATTAGCTCTACCAAAATTTTCCTAATCTTTTGACATTGAATGTGATACTTTGAGCAAGGGGTAGGTACGATTTTGATGCAGAATAGGAGACCAATAGCTTACTACAGTAAGGCTTTTTTAGAGAGAAATATTTCTAAGTCTGCTTATAAGAAGGAACTCATGGCATTGGTGTTGGCGGTGCATCATTGGCATCATTATTTGCTGGGTAGATCATTTGTGGTGTATTCAGACTAGAAAATCCTTTCCCAATTGTTGCAATAGATAGTGTCTACTACAGATTAACAATGTTGAATGGCTACGTTTTTAGGTTATCATTTTGAGGTAATTTACAAACCAGGACTAGAAAACAAAGCTGTTGATGCGTTGTCACAGGTGTATGAAGAAGGAGAGCTAAAAATCATCATTTCTTACCCGTTGTAGGCTAATGGCTAAATCCTCTAATAAAGTGCACCAAGACCCTATATTGAGAGGCATTATAAGGAATCTATGGCGGGATCCAACCTCCAAAATCGAGTTTTTATGGCATCCAGGCATTCTTTTGTACAGTGGAAGGTTGGTGATTTTAGCTCAATCCACTTTTATTACATTACTCCTAAAAGAGTTTCATTCTTTCCCTATCGAAGGCCATTCAGGTTATTTGCACACCCATAGGAGAATTGCGAGCAATCTTTATTGGATTAGTATGAAGAAGTCCGTTCAAGACTTTGTCAAGTCTTGTGATACATGTCAAAGGCATAAATATGCTGCCAAATGTCTTCGGGGTCTGCTGCAACCTTTGCCAATTCCTAATCAGATTTGGGAAGACATTTCAATGGACTTCATTACGGGACTTCCTAGATCTAAAGTGTATAAAGTGGTGTTGGTCGTTGTGGATCGACTATCTAAATATGGCTATTTTATCCTATTGAAGCACCTTTATATTGCTAAAAGTGTGGTTGAGGTGTTTGTTAAAGAGGTAGTACGCCTACATAGAGTGCTACAAACAAAGAGGTAGTGCGCCTACATAGAGTGCCACAATCGATCACAAGTGATCGTGATTCTTTGTTTGTTAGTCATTTTTTGGAGGGAGACTATACTTAAAATGAGCTCCTCTTATCATCCAGAAACGAATGGACAAACAAAAATTCTCAACAGGTGTTTGGAAACTTATTTGAGGTGTTTTGCTTCTGAACAACTTAGGTAATGATCCTATTGGATTTCATGGGTAAAACTATGGTACAATACCAATTTCCATATATATATATATGGGTTCAACTCCCTTTGAAGTGGTTTATGGTGGGAAACCCCCCAACTTTGGTTTGATATTTACAAGAAGAAACTAAAGTGGAGGCAGTGGCTAGAGAGTTAATAGACGATGAGGCATTGCATAAGCTAAAATACAATCTGAATAAGATGCAAGACCAGATGAAAAAGTATGCTGATAGAAAGTGAACTGCGCTATCTTTTCAGGTGGGAGAATGGGTTTTTCTTAAGTTATGTCCCCACAAATAGCTAACGGTAGCCTAACGTATTAATCAAAAGCTAGCGACAAGATACTTTGAGCTTTTTCAAATTCTGGAAAAATATGGAGCAATCTCATAGAAGCTCAAACTACCCCTACATTCTAGAGTTCATCTATTCCATGATTTTCAACTAAAGAGGGTTGTGGGGAACTACTCTGTAAAGACAGCTTTGCCTAACAGAATGGAAGTGGAGTTGGATCATGTTGTGGAACCCAAAAATGTGTTAGCTAGCTGAATAATTACTAAGGCAGGGGACTCCACACACCAATGGTTGGTCAAATGGAAGGGCAAGCTGATGGAGAATGCTACATGGGAGGACAAATTTGTTATTCGTAATCAATTTCCTCAATGCAGCCTTGAGGACAAGGCTGCTCTTCTAAAGGAGATCAATGTTAGGACCAATATGGTAAAGGGTAATTCAGGAAGGGGGAGAATAAAAAAGACATAAATAAGCCTAAGATATGGAGAGTACACAAGAGGAGAAAGAAAGAGTTGGTAGAGAGGAGTGAGTTAGTTAGTTAGTTAGTGGTTGAGTTGACACAACGGCTGGGTTGTAACAGAACGGCCTCAGTAGGTAGTTTTGAGGCAAAGAGGGAGAGGGGATGGGAAGGTAAGAAGAGAGATATTGTAGACAAAAAGAAATTCCTTCTTTCTGAGGAACATTTCAGCTCTAGAAGGAGTGTCCTGTAGAATAACCCTTGCAATAGTAGTAAAGTGTCTTTTATTTGTTCAATAACATATATTTTCTCTAGTTTATAAAGCTAGAGTTCTATCACTATTCTAGCCGTCTATTTTTCATTATCTGAACGCCTTTACCTCATGGTTAGAGATTTTCTTTTCTGGAATAAGTCTGTTGTTTTATACTGAATTCAGCTTCAACCAAATGGCGAATAACTGCCTTTTTGTTGAATTTGTATCTACAGTAAATCGGAGTATGCAATATGTAAGCTCAAAGAGATGGGAAAAATATCAGAGAAAGATGTTACGCAGATTTGTGAGCGGTTTGATGGACTTGACACCGGAAACTGTGGAAAGCTAACTCTTGCTGATCTGCTGGAAATATTAAACGTCATAAACAAATACCTTCTAAAAAGTAGTGTAATGGAACTAACAAGTCATGAACAAATCCAATTCATTGCAAGCAGAAGGCTTGGTGTCACTTTGATCCTAGCTGATTTCTGGCCATCTAGAAGATATGGTTATATGTGCAAGGCTGTTGAGATTTTGCAGCTTAGCACATTTGGTTCGTTCCATAGGATATGATGGCCTGACTGGATAGGATTGGTGGAGACGTATGCAAAAATCTCATTAGCACAGAGAATCTTGGATATTACTTTGGAGATGCCAAGAAGCAAACCCTTGGCTGTTCTATACTACAATTACACTAATGTTATGTAAATTCCAAGGGCCTTCTCACTCTGGGATTTTATGAGCATTTTGTTTCATTGCACTTGATATGGACATCAATGACTATGAGCAGTGATTTTACCTTGGCTCATGCCAGCACCTCTATTTTATCAAATTCTGACGGGTTTTCTTCAATATTTATTAATGTAGAAAATGACTTTACTAGTCCCCCGGGCCTCGAGTTCTAAATCGTGATCAATGTTAAAGGGTATCTTGAAATGCTATTTTTGGATCCTTATTTGCAGAATTGTATAGCAGCTTTGTATTCCGGTTTTATTTATTAAGTTCAATATAACCCTATTTATTTATAGACTTATATAACCACAGTCCTTTTCATGTATCATTCCTCCAGGAGAATCCGTCCTTTCATTGCCACGTTTCTTAGTTGATACAAATAGAGCAAGACTCTTAATCAGTTCCCCTCTTGATTTTGGTTAGAATGGCCAATGAATCAGAGCTGATTGCACAAGAATAATAGTATATTCAAGCAGTCAAAGGGACAGTGGTTGAAGTTTTACAAAGGACTAGACTTGAGAAACATTATTCTCTCGTAAACCTTTAGATTACTTGGAAGTCAACTTGGTCATATACATTGAATAGATACTTTTTTGTTTCTTTTATACACAGGGCCTTCATCTTTGAACAAGTCTAAAATTAAAGAGTAGCAGATCAGTCGGAGTTCCACATTCCAAGTCAAGTGCTGCTCTTTCTATCTTGTAGTTTCACGCATGCACTCACACTTTTTGAAGTAATAATATCGTCTTTTTCTTCCATCTCTAGCAGGTATTCGGAATGTTGCGACTGCTAATATTCGAAACCTGACACAGTTGTTGCTAACTTTATCTGAAGTCTTTATTTGTGTATCAGAATCAACAACATCACTTAGCCAATCTATGAAGGGACCTTTTCTTGTGAACTTGAATTTAAGTGGAAAACATCATCTTAATGCCCACTTTCATGCTTGTCGGGAATCCTCTTAGTGTTGAGGGTAAAAGCAGCTTTTGCTTGAATCTTGATGAACTCACAAAGGAGCTAGGCTTGAGGATGAGTGACAACAAAAACTAATGCACACCGCACTCTATATTATTTGACTTTATCGTGGCCTAGGCCTAGCTCCTAATTTCTAGCAGTAGACAGTATATAATAGTCTTCCGTGAACTTGACCCGAGTTAGCAAAGACCACCGAAGTTGTATATTAGAAAGGATATGACGTTTACTCAAAGAAGGAAAGAGAATGAAGCCCGAGGGAAAAGTTGAAGCAAGACTACGAAAATACAAGGTTTTAGGTCTCCAGATTAATAATTAGAAGAAAAAAAAGTTATACACTAGGGGGGCACCAAGTCAACTTGTTCTATAGCAAGTTTGTGACAGCTGCTGATTTCATCCATGATTAGACAAAGCAACAACATTGTGATTAGTTAAATTTTTACAAGTCATCTTTCCTCTTCTCTATTATCTAGTAAAATAGTGACTGAATGACTGATTAAAAGTAAGAATTGGTCAAAAGATTTTGAGAGATCGGAAAGAATCTAAAGAAATTGAGATCTTTCACATTCGATGATAGAACTCAGCCTTTTCGGTGGAGAAAGTCGACGTTATTTCTTTTTCTCCTTTTTAACTTTTGTGGTTTAAATATACACGAATAATTAAAAGCGATGATGCAAAGGTTGATACTCTAATGTCCAATCTCGACTATGCCAAGTGGAGTGGATGGTGAAATAGTGATTAATCAAGTTGACTTCCACTTTCAATTGAGATGATGCCCATCAAATTATATCAAGCAGGAAAGAAGTAGAAGGTTGTAAAGGGTTCGTTGATGCTGATTGACGACATTTTAAATTTAATGAGGGCCATGTTAGCTTAATGCTTAACATTGAAAAAACTTACTAGTTATTCACGGTTTGGACGAGGGCTATGTTAGCAGGGCGGTCCTAACGTTTTATAGGCTTTGAGTAAATAAAAAAGTTCTTATTTTACCTTTTTTTATGATAATTAAGAGTGAATTTTTATAAAGAATAAAAGAAATAAAATAGGAACCTTTTGTTACTCTTTACGAAGATCAAGATTTTCATAAAAAACGAAATGAAATAAAATGAGACCCTTTTTATTGTCTATTTTATCCTTCATGAAGTTGGGCCCTGGGCAGGTGTTTTACTTGCCCTTGCCCAGGGCCGGGTTTGCATGTTAGCTTAATGCTTAAATACAATTATAGTGGCTTAATTGCTATTATTGTTACAGCTGATGTATATTACCATTTTTAGAGACAACCTCTATAATCAGTTGAACAAGAAACATTTGCTCAATCCATAAATATTGGATTTGGTGATATTGGAACCTCACAGGGTCACAGATAGCTCTTCAACAACTAATATAAATAACATGCTATTGTTAAGGTAAAACTTTCCCTCTTTCTAGCTAATAAATTTTAGATTATTAATAACACGAATATCGCTGTACATATTTTCCTAACATCGTGCAACCATAGAGTGTGGAATGCTACGTATACCTTACATGATGCTTTGGTTTGTAGTTTTACCCAAACCTGTACGAAGTAGTTTGCGAAAAGATAGTGATGTGAAGCTCCAGAGGAATACAACCATTTGTTAAAATCCTTCAGAAGATTAGATGTAAGGGTTTGGTTTAGTAATTTATATCACCTTTGACCATGATAAACGATTTGATAACCTACCAGCATTAGTAAACAGCCTTAATGATTTGCGTTTGGCTTCTTTTATACATTTGTCTCATCAATTGTCTTCGATGAGACATAAAAGGCACTGCCTCTGATCAACAACCTATCTACAAGTGTTGTTTATGGTGGGTTCTAAATTTTCAAGTGGAAATGATATTTGTAGACAATATTTTGTTTGGAGGTTTAATTTATGGTAATTAAGAGGTAGAAGTAGCTTTCCTAAGATTACATGCTGTTTTCCAGTATAAAAAACATCCATGTGATTCAGCTAACTAGTATGTTTCCTCTTTCGAATTCCATGATGTATACTAACGTCCTGGTGGTATGTGGAAAAAATCTACGCTAGATGTATATTTTGTTACCTGAAGGTAGATGCAAATAGCAAGTGAAACTAGGGTTTCACCGTAATCACTTCTACACTTCCACGTCCAAGAGATTCCATTTCTCATTGTACACGCCAAACAAAAAACCTGCTCCTCCTCTAATCGATAGGGACTAGCAATAACAATCATCCAAAGCCTATACTTACTCACACATGATAGACGCTACTACGCAAAGGTCAACAATCTCATGCTCTCTTGTATGTATATATATATATATATATTTTTTATGTATACTCTTGCCTCTTCAATGAAGTCACCTTTCTCAAGCAACCACCCTTATTTTAACGAAGTTGTTGTCATTATTATTCCTCACATCCATAAATTATCTCCCCCATTCCTAAGAATTTATATCATTCCATGGTTGAGAGATCTGGATTATTATTTTAACTTTCCAAATTATGCTACCAAATAATGTCAATGCAATTATTGTTATTAGTTGCGATCCACCAAAACAAAAAACGAAAAGGATGATGCACTCCTGACATATAAGTTATCTTGGACATCTGTTTCAATTTTCCAACATTTTTCTCATTTTATTTTAACTTTTTTAGATTCCTTCGGAATTGCAGGTATAAGAAAATTGCACATTAATCCCCTTTTTTTTAATTTTCAAGTTGCATAATTTCATTATGCATAACCACAATGTGTAATCTGGAATTATGGTAATTAATTATGACTATATAACGATAGATCACGCCAAGGACCTTTATAATTGTTAGGGACAATATTTTTGCAAGTGTCAAACCTTTTCAAATTTTTTCAATTTAGTGTTTTAGGTTTTAAAATTTTGAATTAAGTGACTATCCTTTTATATACTTAGGGGCCGTTTGGTTTTATTTTTATTTTTCTGTTGCTGTTTTTGGTTTCTGTTTCATGTTTTTAGTTTCTTTTTTTTTCTTAAAAAGATGAAAACCTGTTTGGTTGAGATTTGTAATATAAAAACTGAAAATAAAAACCTTTTTGGTTGAGATTTCTAATAAACTTATTATTATTATTATTATTATTATTATTATTATTATTATTATTGTTATTATTATTTATTGTTAATAATATTATTATTAATAATTATTGTTATAAATTTTCTACTTACTATTTTTAATACTATTAATATTATTATATTTATTATTAATTTTATTATACCAAATTAATTATCTTATTATTATTATTATTATTATTATTATTATAAAATTTTACTATTATTATTATTATTATTATTATTGTCGAGATAGAAAGTAGGAATATGTTAGTTTTCTATCGAAGAAAACATGTTGTCAAAATTCAGAGAAATGATATTTTTTATTTTTGTAAAACTGTTGTGGTTTTTTTATTTTCATAAGCAAAAAATCGTAACAAAGTAAGTCATATACGTTTTACTTACCCTTTTTTTAATGACAACAAAAAATGAAAAAATAAAAACAGATACAAACAACCCTTAGTAAAACGATTTATGATAAGAGTACGTCGTTTCACCCCACCATCGTTCTCACTCTGTATCTTAAATTCCTAACTTATGATAAGAGTACGTCGTTTCACCCCACCATCGCTCTCACACTGTATTGAGAAGGGAATCAATGTGCTGATCATTTGGCTCATTTAGCCTCTTTAATAAAATCAGAATTGCAGACCCTGCAGGAGTCCCCACGGAGCATTTTGGATACTCTCTACAGGGATATGCAAGGCACCCTCTACAATAGAAATATTTGTAGGGATTTAGATTTTCCTAGCTAGTAGTTGTTTGTTTTCTTTCCCTTGTATTTTAAAAAAAAAATTCCTATCTTTTTTTTCCACTCACGCACGAAAAAACTCTTAACCCCTCTGAAGCAATGTGCCTTGCACCATATCATTCCATGTACTTTTAAACTCGGTTCTCTTTTTTGGCATGACAAAATCCAGGAAACAAAGTCGAATAAGTAACAGCGGTAGGTTTAATGCCAACCGCAATCATCTCCTCCAGTAACTTCATCCCATCATCAACTCTATCCACCGCAGCATACCCTTTAATCATGGTCGTATAACTCATAACTGTAGGTTTTATGCTCTTCCTCTTCATTTCCATAAACAATTTCTCCGCCTCCAACAACTTTTTTAACCCAATATACCCATTCATCATAAGTGACTCCATCAGGGGACAACCCCTCTACACTTCATCTTCATAAAAAGTCATTGTTGTTTCCAACCTCGGTGACAAAAGTAACCCCAAAGCAAAATATTATACGTATGCCTTGTTGGCTCCATCCCCTCACTTAATATCTTGATAAAATACCTCTCTGCCATGATATTCCTCCCTCTCCTCAGGATCACCTTAAATAGAGTATCATAACTCTTAACACTCTTCTCCACACCCAAAATCTAAATGATTTTCAGATAAGCCTCGCTGTCATGATTAAACAACCCAGAACGCTCGACCCACCTGAAGAATTGGAGCACATGCCCCGAATCTCTCGCCCAGTGCAAAACATTATAAACTAGACTATGATTGAACACGGGCACAAAACTCTGGATTGAGTTCCGCAACTAGGTCGTCCAGGCCTGGTTCGCCATCATTTCACAGATTTCATCCTCTAGTTTTTCCGGGACCTGATGCTTCCCTCTAATTCTTTGATCTTCAATGCCACTCGTCCTCTTAGGTTTGGGTTCAGGATGTTTTTCTAAAGATGAGCTTCTGTGGTTTATTGAGAATGACGATGGGTGTGACTGTCTCAGTTTTGAGAGACGACGGGCGTGGTTATCTCTCAAATTTAAAACGACCTCGTTTAATTAATCAGGCTTATTTTTGTTAATTACATTTTCGTTAGCGAAAATAATAATAAGACTAAAGAATTTAAATATATATTATTTTTTAAAATTAAGATTATAATTAAAATTTTAATGAAAATATTAAAAAAATTTATAATTAACCCAAATAAAAATAAATACAATCCAAGTCCCTAGAAAATTTGTAGAAGCTTCAGGACACAGATAGTCTTAAAGGACAGGAACGTTCATTCAACTAAGAGTAAAGACCCTTCCGCTGCACATGCTTGAAAACTTGTCAAGTCATTATGAACCAACCAAACAAGAGCACAGCCCCATTCGTCCGAGTATAATCCGGCCCAATTTTCTCTGGCACTTCATGTGGTAAGCTCAAAGCTCCAATTCCACCTAGTTCGATCATGGCCCAGCATTAATTGGGTCTACCAAAGGTATAGAACTTTAAAAGACTCAATCCGCATACTCAAACCCAAAATGATGTGAAAGGAAGCTATTAAAATGGCTCTTATTTCCCTTTCACAGATTAATTTGGAAACGCCACATATTTCCAAGGCTTATAACTTTTCGACTATAGCTACCGTTTATATGATGAATTATTGGCCGACTCAATATAATTCCAATCATGCATGTTTTATGCGTGTAAGGAATGTGTGGTTGGGTGCGGGCGTTCTTCAAAGCTCGAGTCCAGCCAATTGTGGACAACGCGTACAAGTTTTGGTCAGGAGAATTTGTTGGATAGTTAGACACCATTTGATCTAATAGGCCCACCATTTTAACTTTTAGAGTTAGTTTTCTGTACTCTTAAATTAATACTGCGTTTTCCCAGGTGCATCACATCATAAATCATATCCTTTTTTGTGAAATTATTTTTATGTCCCACCCAAAACCCAGTTTAGCTCGTATAATATGTTTCTCATCTAACTTGTCTGCAATAATTGGAAGCCAACTTCCGGATAGAACTGTACCTGCATTGGTCTGTATGCATATCTAATACTTATCAACATTCTCGCAAAGTTTCATTCTTTATTTTAAACAAGAAACGGCGCCTTCCCACAAAGAGCGTGAAAAAGTAATAGGTTGATGCAGAGTGGGGCCTACGGGTCCGCCCCTGGCACAGAGCAGCAAACAAATGCCCCACCAAACAACCAATCCATCTCACACCTTCACTTTTCACTATGATGATCACAACTTTGATTCATCAGTCCACATTTAAAAGCTTATCACGGGACTATAAACTGAAATGCAACTGTGATGCCTAACACAGGGAAGAACTCCTCCCTTCTGATGCAGCATTGATGAAGCACAGCTGTAACCCAATCAATTCTCACCCTCTCAGCCTCTTGCACAGTGCTAGTACTTCCTGCTATAGCATGTGACCCCTTGTCCCTCTTCTATTGCCCTTTTAAACACACCTCAAAAGCAGCCAAACTTTAGACCAAAACATTAAACTCCATTACTCCGAACAACCCTCCTTATGGCTGCTTCCACATTCAAGAAGCTCACTCCCTGTTTTTTCTTTTCTGTCCTGTTTCTCACTCTTTCTTCTACATCCACTGAAGCCCATGACGATGACAAGAGCTTGAAGTTAATCACCGACGCTGCGGAGTGGCCGCTTTCTGTGGCAATGTACGGGGGTTTGGATGAGGACGAGGATGATGGGTTGGTTGGCTTAGTTAGCGACGAAGGTAAGATGGATCGCAGGTCTTTGTTCTGGCGTAGATTTCATTACTATATCTCGTACGGTGCTCTGTCGGCTAACAGAATTCCTTGCCCCCCTCGCTCTGGGAGGTCGTACTACACTCACAACTGCTTCAAAGCTAGGACTCCTGTAAACCCCTACAGTAGAGGGTGTTCTAGGATTACTCGTTGCAGGAGATGAGTTGCGTGTTTTGGTGTTCGCTCCATGTCTGGTTTTCGTTAAAAACTAGGTTGGGGTGATAAGATGTATGTAAGCAATTGTATGTGGAGATTAATTTGCGTGTGAGTTCGAACGGTGATGGCATTACTTTGATGCGAACTTTATGAGTATTGATATATTTAATGTTACTTATTATGTCAACTATAGAAGTAATGGAAACTGTTTAATGTTTGTTACTTCCTTAAATTGTTCGGTTTCATGGCCTTTAATTTGGTTGATTGCAAGGGAGAGGAGAATTTCATTATCCTTTTTTTTCCGTCATCTTTCAAGGAGTATTTGGAATTTGTGACGCAGGTTTTGTGTTGATGGAAACAGAATTCAGACGTGATGTTTGCCCATAATAAGAGTGGGAAATCTTAAACTAAGTTTGGCTGGAAAATGTGTGACTTCATCATTAAAACTACCTTCGGGAACTCCCAAAACGGTCATGGAGATGGCTATTGAATGCCGGAAAGCTAAGTACTGTTGGTAAGTGATGGTTTAAAGAAAAGGGTCAAAATTTTAGTTGAAAATCGAAAAACTTAAATGCTTGATTCTGCCATCAATCATCGCATGATTTGCCAATTAAAAATCCAAAAAATTAGAAGCTGCTTCTCCTGAGCTAGGGACGTAAAACGGTATGATTTAGTTGGTGAAGGCTCGCAATCAATGACTAAATGCGACTGTAGTTATCGCTATCTCAGGATCAGCTTGTCTGGGGGCGGGCCTAGTCTTTTCCGGGCATGTGTTTTGGTTACGGTGCCCCAAACATGCTGGGATTGAAGTAGAAAAGCAAGCCAGTTTAATCAAATCCAACGCAACGAAATGCATTTACCAGTTTCATTAAAAATTTATATATTGGATTAAGGTAATCCCGTGGGAAATGTGTCGGGACGGTCAGCCCTGCGATCAGTCACAATCTGGTCCAAACGTCATCGTTTACATTTGGATTTTGCCAATTGAGTTTAGGCTAGTTGGGCTGGATGTCATCCAATTTGTCCTGACCATACCCACACTGTCTCCTAAAATAGAGAGTCGGCATCGGTATTCGACATGATGGATGGGGTTTTGTGTGGCATGAACTAACTGGGCTTTACATAAACATATGGTGGTGTACAAAACCCAACATGTAAATAAGTTGCATATGGCAATTGGCGAACAATAAGTTGGACCAGTCCAAGTCCCCCCAGTTAATTTATTACCTTTTCATGACTTCACGTAGAATTAAGTGTCTGTTTGAATTGGCTTATATTAATAGAGTTTTTATCAGTAAAGATTTTATCAGTAGAGCTTTTCTAAAAAGAACTTTTCTAAGAAGTCAGTTAACTGTTTGATTGTCATTTAAAACAGAGCTTTTTTTAAAGAACTTCATACAATAAACTATTTGACAACATAAAAATAAAAAAGTATTTTTAATTTTAACTATTTTTATTTTGTAATAAAAATTATTTATGCATATAAATATTATTTAAAATATATTAAATAATATGCAAAACACAATATATTAATTATTATATAATTTT
>JAOSBK010000002.1:22018609-22030840 GCA_027568895.1 Erythroxylum shatona
TGTGAAATGTGAAATGATGTGAATGTGAATTATGTGTTATGTGACTGGGTGAGCCATCGATGATGGTCACTCATTGAATTCGTAAAATTCACCCAAAATTTGTAAATATTTTTCAGGACTCAGAAGAATACCTCGTTAGGCAAACGGGAGTATACTTACTGCATGTGCGTGAAAGAAGAGGACGGGATCAGTTTGCAAAACATTAGTGTTTTCTTATTTTTGTATAAATTTGTATTCCGCCATTTCTGAAAATTAATGTATTCCGAAATTTTGTTCAATGTGTATACAAAGGCTTTTATGGTGGAATGTAAAGACATTATGACTAAAGTTCTTTGTAATTGTAAGGGGGCCCAATTGGCAATTGAAATTCTATTGATTGTATTGTGTTTGTTAAAAATGTTTATGAATGAAAGTGGGCTCGAATTGGTTATCAATTACTGCATGTTATGTTTGTGGTTTTGAAAAAAAAATATCGACTTTTGAATGATAGAGTGCTTTAGCATGCCACCCTCACAGGACACAGACTCAAATATCACCATCAATGTCGGGTTCGGGTCTTGTAGGAGTGGGGTGCTACAATATCTCTAGTAAAAGAACTTGGATCTTTATTCCTAAAGAGTAGTGCTAAAACTAGAGAAAATGTAGATAAGTGCTTTGAAGATCTGACATTGAAGGTGCCCCCCTTGGAATAAAATAAACATTCTGAAAAGATGTTATACCTATAAGTTTTAAACAATAGGTTTTTATAAAAAAGATTATCATGTTGATTGTATTCAATTTGCAATTTTGGCACTAGCCAGAATCTTTTAATCCTTCCATTGTATTTCTACTTTTTATTGGTTAGAGCTATTATCATATATCAAACTGCTGAATCACTTTGAAAAATAATACGTTATGCATTTTTGCCAAAAGATAGTACCTTGAATTATGGAAATGGGGTCTTCCACTCTTGATCCTAACTTTTCACCATTTGTCTTTCAGATTACAGACATCACTAGTCTTTTGGAGAAATGATCAATTGCAGCAAATAGAAACCAAAACAAAAAGTGTCTCTAGACCAAGGTTGTTGCTAATGTAACAAGAGTGACCCTTTATAATAAAGCATGTTGTTCAAATAGCTATAGAAGGCCAAATTGAGCGATCTTGATGGTGTATGTATAATGATTTATGAACTGTTTAAACATTGTTGACATATTATGTATGTGATAATTACTTTTCAAGAGAAAAGCATCTTACAATGTTTTACTGCTAGTAGTACTGTCTTTTGAGTCATTTTGCTATTTGCAGCATACATAACTGATATTGGACAAGGAGGTACTTTGTGAAGGATTTTGGAGTGCCCATACATATCGGTTTTGTTTAGTATTTAGATTAATTCATTTATATTCCATATAGAATGGAGGATGATATTGTAAATTGATATTTTAACTAGTGATTTTTTGCTTTTGTATTTTGAAAGGTTAAATGTTAAATGATATTGTACATGTATTAATACATTTATAATATATAAATGTTTTTTGTCGTTTACATTTGATAGTAGATACATAATTAAGATGTACATTAATATCTATATATTTCTTTTAATGCATAGATGGATGCAGCCAATACAATCACAAGAGTTTGATTTTACATTAAATAATATTAGTAACAAAAGAGTAAATTGTTTCTTGCATTATTACAAATTATTACCTTAAAAATTTTACTTTATTGCCTTTGAAAGACTTAAAAGTGTTGCAATATCTATTTAATGTTGTTGCTGAAACTAATGTGTTGCCTTAGTCAAAACTTAAAGCAATATTTTCTATTTTGCTGCTTAATCAAAAAATTATGTTGTCTTATACTTATTGCAGTGCTACTTCATGTAACAATATGAATTTTGTTGCCTTAATAAAAAGGCAACGATAATTGTACTTATAGCTACGCTTTGGTCTGTTGCCTAAAGTACTTTTGTGTTGTAGTGCTAGTTCTTGAATCTAATGGCTAGTTTGACATCTAAACCCTATAAATCTATAGTTTTTATTGGTTTATACATAAGAAATTAGTTGGTTGTTTTATAAACACATTTAAAATAGTTTTTCAAAGACTTTTTCAACATTTATTGTTGCATTTTGAAGCAAATGAGCCTTTAGGTTATCAAAGTGATCAAGCAAGATCTTTTGAGTTATCAATTCATTTGTATGTGAGTTACTCTTCCCGATAGAGTAAGATTATAAGAAGAGTTGCTCTTTATTCGTGAAAAAAAATAACACTACAAGAAAAATGTAGATTAGCGACGGAAAGTTAGCGACGGAGAAATTACTGTTGAAAATTAGCGACGAAAAACATATTTCCGTTGCTAAAATTGAGCGATTTAACGACGGTACTATTACTCGTCGCTAAATTTGGAGGGAATTCATTGCGACAAAATTAGCGACGGAAGTTAGCGACGAAAAAATATGGCCGTCGGTAATCACTATAAATTAGCAACGAAAAATTACCGACAAAAATATACCGTTGAAAATTAGCGACGCAAAGCATATTTCCGTCGCTAAAATTTGAGTAATTTAGCGATGGTACTAACATTCATCGCTAAATTTGGAGGAAATTCGTCGTGGCAAAATTAGCGACGAAAGTTAGCGATGGAAAAATACCGTCGCTAAATATGGGGGGAATTTTTGGGGAATAAAAACTTTTGAGTTTACCTACGGAAAATTCCGTCGGTAAATGGATTTAGCGACGAAAATTTTCTTTCCATTGATAAAAAAGCGGGAATTATTGGCCGAATAAATTTTTTTTGAATTTACCTACGGAAAATTTTCGTCTGTAATTACGTCGGTAAATTCTTTTTAAATACCGACATCTCCCTCCCACTTGTGTCTTCTTCTTCCTTTCTTCTTCCTCCTTCTTCCTGTGTCTCCTCTTCGGTTTTCTTGGAGCCCATTTCTCTGTTGTAGACTCATTTTCTGCTCGTCGGCGTTGTCTTCTCCAGCCATTGTCATCGTGTCCTTTGGTGGAGGTATTTTTGCAACTACTGTTGTGTTTTTTCGTATATTGGATGAGAGTTAATTTAGGTATTTATTACTTTCGTTTATTTGTGTATTTTGTGATTGTAAAATAACTTTAAAATATAAATATTAGTGATAGAAGGGACAAGACGTGATTTTAGTTGTGATATTGGGATAAATTTCTGATATATGTAACGTGTTTAATGAAATGTATGTTCTTTAAAAAAATAATTTCAGTTCTCTATTTTCGATTCTTTTTTAGTATAAATTTCATTGTTTCAATTCTTTTACTTGAAATAATGAAGTTATTTTCAAAGTAGCTTCTACAGAAACTAAACACTTTGCAGGTAAATTTAAAAAAATAGTTTTCAGCAAATTTACCGATGGAAAAAAATTTTCGTTAGTAAAATATTGGATTTAGCGACGGATTTTTTCGGTTGTTAATTACCGACAGAATAGCCAATTCCGTTGGTAATTTTCTAACAGAAAATTTTTTATTTTATACCGTCGGTAAGTCCGTAGGTAAATTTACCGACGGTTACCTACGGCCGTATCTCCGATGACTTTTTCCGTAAGTAAATTCCGTCGCTAAATAAGGTTACCGACGGAATATTTCAAAATTCCGTCGGTAATTTTCGTCACTAAACTTCATTTTTCTTGTAGTGTAACCAACAAGAGCATGCAAAAGTAAATGGTGCTTGTACTTGATGAATAATTTAATTCTCTAATTTTGCGAGAATGATATTGATTACGTACAGGTGCGTATGTACACATAATTCTCGTCTCTTTTCAACATCCTGCACCATATATATTTTCTCATTTTAAAGTATTTTTGTTTTTTGAAATTAAAAACACAACAAATCGACATAAATTTTAATAAAAATATATTTTTCTGACCCTAAATTTTTTTTTTTGAAAAATCAGAAGAATAAATTAAAAGAACAGTATATGTACATTGCATTCATTTACAAGTGCCGCTGTAGACACATCTAGCGAAAAGGCAAAAGCCTCAGAGCTATCAAAGAAAAGCACAGGTAGACATAAGCTAAGGGAGGACTAAAGCATAGGCACTCAAGCAGCACACCTGGACACATACCAAGTCCGAAGCAATCTAGAGCCTATGGTAAGTATTACAGCCCAAGGAAAACCAGCCTAAAGAGATATAAAAGAGGAACCCAACCAGAAGACCGATAGCATGTGAAAGGCCAAGGGACGCTGTTACCTAATGATGAGGAGCAGAACCACCAAGGGAGGCAAGGCGCATATGGCCTTGCCCAAGAGGCTTCGCAGACGAAACCTGCAAGATGACTGAACAATAACCTGCAAAAGAAAGGATAACAAACATTAAGAGAAATATTAACTCCGCTCAGTGTATAGGCTGAGGAGTTCCCTAATGTGAGAGATTACGCCGAGATACACTCGTTCCTCCTCCATAGCTTCATTCTTGAAGGTGCGAGCATTGCACTCAGTCCAGATATGGTAAATTGTCATGGAGAGAAGAAGGGGAAAGTGAGTGATGGTTGTCACTCTGGTACAGGAAACAATTCTATACCAAGAGAGGAGAGTTGCAAGGGTCGATTGGGTGAGGGTGGGTAAGTTGAATTGGGTGAGGCATTGGGCCCAAATTGAGTGGGAGAAGGGGCATTCGAAGAATAAGTGGTTAATAGATTCATTGGCTGAGAGGCACAGGGAACAATGGTTAGGAATATAGAGGTAAGGCAATTTATCCCTGGTTTGAAGCTTTTGTAGGAAGGCAAGCCACAAAATAAAGGAGCAGCGAGGGGTATTATATTTAGACCATACCAGGTTGTACCAAGGTACTACCGGTAACGGAGGTCGCAAGATATGATAGGCTGACGTATTGGTATAGCGCTTGGTGGGGCTGGCTAACCATTCCAGGCTGTCTGGGGAGGTGCAATTAGGTAAGTACAGTGGTGGCTCTAGTTGTCTAAGGAGGTCCATGGACACCCCCCTCCAATGCCAAGCATAATTCAGAATAACTTCAGAGACACGTGCTGTGAGTGGCAGCTCCGATCCATTAATCTCTCTCGAGGTGGACAAGGTCCACAGACTACCTCGTGGGTGCCAAGGATCCTGCCAGAAAAGAGTAGACATACCATTTCCAATCTTAAATCTGAATTGATGGCCCAACTGGTCCCTTACTGATAATATCTTCCTCCAACTCCACGAACAGTTATAGGAAGGTTGAGCCCTCCAAAATTGCTCAGTTGTATTTTAAAAATTAATTACATCAGAAATCACTATATTTGATAATTTTAGAATATATTAAACAATTAATTAGGTAACATTTTTTTGACGGATAAACAATGAATTAAAAATGTTAGTCTTCATTTCCAACTGTGGATTGTAGTTCCTAAGATGCTAAAAGCAACATTAACAAGAGGCAAGTAATGTATTCCATTTTCTCAAATAAAGAATGGTGAATAAAAATATCCATGAAGTACTGGTTCTTCCATTGACAGCACAAATATTTATACAAGGTTGATAACAATCTACTCCTATAATTTCTCCTGACTGATAGCTATTTACACATAAAACAAATCATCTAAATAAGGTAAGGATAATCACAAATAACAACGTAATATTTTCCTTAATACATTTCCATCATGTAATGTAGCTTGAACTTACGTGCATGAAGATGGGAATATGTTAATATGCCATATGAACGAGCACGACGATCACAGGTATATTTTTGGTTCAACGCTGAACCATCCTACAAATATTTCCTTCCAATTAAACTCCTCTTTTTATTATTATCTTAAACCTTGAAATTGATTCATCTTATTCTATTTAAGATGAATGACTGAACATACTTGCGTGTATTACTCTTTATTAAGGAAAACGAACAAAAGACTAGTTTTAACTACTTGTTAATCTCAAGAATCAAACAGTTAAAAAGAAGTCTGACGCGAATACATAATTAGGCAATGTTAAAGTCACTACTGTGTTTCAACCAAAACTTTTGCTTGAATAGATAATAACAAGAACACGGCTGTACGGCTGTGCATTCCGTTCTATTCATTCATATCCCAAGTATCTGACACTAAAAATAAAAGTTGGTGAATGACGTAGGGTGGGCATCAGCAAGAGGGAGACAGAGGAAAGCGGGCGGAGGAGTGGGAGGCGTTGAGAGCGTCCCCGGGCGCGCCGGTTTTAGATTTAATCATGTCGGGTAAGGTCAAAAGCCGGTGCCAGTGAAGACACCTGTCCGATGGGTATTGCGGCCTTTAAAATACCGTTGAAAGTTTGAATGTTTGACCAACTATTTCCTGTCTGACTTGCCTCACTCTCTTTCCAAGGTTCGTATTTTGCCACGCTCTTTTAATTTCCACTTGCATTTTTCAATTGGATTGCAAACATTTTTATTTAATAATATAATTGACATGTGTTAAGTATAAAACAATCGTCAGGATACAATTGGTATACAGTTGTGGAAGGGCGAAATGTCCCCACGTGAGAAACCAGTTTTGGTATTCTAGTTAGACATTGTTTTGTCAACTACCTTCTCCGTAAAGTCGTAAAGTACTGGAGCAAGTTCCTTTCAAACTCCTTAGCCCTTATATACAAAAATAAACTCAAAACAAGTTGAGCAAACATAACCAAGGAACATTAAGAACTTCTCTTGATCTTCTTGTTCCTTCTTCTACTTCTTTTCCCCTTCATGACTAATGAACACAAGGGCTTTTGCTACCACGGGGAATGGGATGACGTATACACTCCAACTTCTGCACCTGCCGCCTCGTCATTATCTTACACTACTACTCAACAAGGCTTTGATCCCTCTTCATACATGAACTTCTCTGAGTGCTTGCATGGATCAATGGACTACAATTCACTTACCAGAGCCTTTGCCTTCTTTCCTTCTTCGTCTGAGGTAGAAGGCAAACCTAGTGCTGCTCAAGTTGGAGAGTTAGGTGGTGGTGGTAACAGTGAGACTAATGCTCCGGTCACGCCGAATTCTTCAGTCTCTTTATCTTCAAGCGAGGCTGGTGGGACAACAGATTCAGAGAAGCACAAAAAGGAGCACGAAGCAAAAGAATCGGAGGATGGAGGAGAACCATCTACGAAACTGTAAGTTTGATGTATTATTGTCACACCCTTTGATGGTGCAACAGGCATTTATGTGTGGTTAATGACTATGCAATCAGCAGGAACAAGGGAAAGAATAAGAAGGGGGAGAAGAGACGAAGAGAGCCAAGATTTGCCTTCATGACCAAAAGCGAAGTTGATCATCTAGAGGATGGATATAGATGGAGAAAATATGGACAAAAGGCTGTCAAAAACAGTCCTTACCCAAGGTACATCTAATTTAATTTATACGGTCTTCTTTAGTATAATAAATACCCACGCTCTTAATTTAAACAGTAGATGTTTTTCTTTTGCCCATCTTGCTTGCCAAAAAAGTCAATAACATATGATCAGCTTAGATGGAAATTTGGCTGGTTTGTTCTATTCCTTTAATGCTTTTAAACCACGGAACAATAGAAAAACATGTTCTTGGATTAGAATTATGCTTCCAAGAACTTGACATATCTTGCAATTTCAGGAGCTATTACAGGTGCACTACACAGAAATGCACTGTAAAGAAGCGAGTAGAGAGGTCATTCCAGGAGCCCACAATCGTGATAACTACATATGAAGGGCAACACAACCATCCAATTCCAGCAACACTTAGAGGGAATGCTGTAACCATGTTTTCACATTCTATGTCAACACCAAATCACCTGGGAAGTAGCCAAGGATTTTTGGTTCATCAAATGCCTCCCATGAGCAACCTAGTTATTGGTTCAGGCTATACTTATCCACCGTATGTCAACCAATGTCAAATTCCTGACTATGGACTTCTGCAAGATATAATCCCCTCCATGATTCTTAAACAAGAGCCCTGAAAACCCTACCCTTGCTTGAAATCTCCGCTTGTATATTTATTTAGCTTTTATCTTCCAGATTGTATTTTAGTAGTACCTCTGCCCCTCTTCTTCATATTACAGAATATAGTATATCTTCAAGTTGGACTTGTCTCTTCAGCTTTGAAAGAAGGCCATCTTAATTCAAGAAATTGACGCATCATGTACTTGTTCTTCAAGGCCTAGGATGCATTTGTTAATTTCTTGCTCTTATATTTTTGATTGATGCTTGCTTTTTTTTCACTTTGGTAATAAAAGGACCCGCGTTCCTTCATCCATTAGAATGGAATGGATTAGATATTTTGTGGTATATCTAAGAACACCTGTAGTCAGTAAGTCGGGAAAAAGAATAGCAGAATTTCTTTTTTTTTTTTTTGTTTACAAGGAAAAAACTAACAAAATCAGCCTCTGGGATACAGCGCGCCGATCGCATCACGACAGATTAGCTCCCTGAGGCCATTAGGCGGCTCCTGAAGAGGATAGAGTCCTGAGCAAAGGATAACGGCGAGGTGAACTAATCTGTCCGCACACTGGTTGCCTTCCCGGCATACATGCTGGAGAAGAATCTCTCACGAACGGTGAAGAAGCTCACGGATACCTAACATTAAAGAAGAAAGCCCAATTAGTACAAAATTAGGATTCGAGAGAATATTAATGACCTCTAGCGAGTCAACTTCGGCGATGACCCGTCGATACCCCTTCTCCCAGGCCAAATGAAGGCCGGAATACACACCCCAAAGCTCCGCTTTTAAAGACAAACCTCGATCAAGGCTTTGTTGAAACCCGCCACACCAATTTTCATGACAATCACGGAATAAGCCGCTAGCGAACATGGTGAGAGACCCAGAGTGACAGTTGAATTGAGGGAACTTGGGCCTGTCTCTTCTGGGAGGGACAGTTGAATTCGATTAAGTAATTCAACAAAGCTAATTATTTGTCCTATGAATATGATGGTCAAGAAGAAGTGTATGCCTCACCACTTGTTAGTCCCAAGAGACTAAAAAAGAAGAGACAATCATGTCAACTTTACTCATTTTAACATTTATTAAAAATAAAGACATACACCTCTTTTATAATATGATTCATTCTTAAATAGCGTTAAGATCAAACAATACAGTGAAGGCATCACCTATCAAATGGACCTATTTTTGAAAGTAAAGTTAAAGACGGTTTTAATTATATGGTGAACACATGGATGCTGGTCAAGAATTTTCACCTATTATATATATGTTTAAATAGATGGAAGAACATCATGGCTCATATAAAATTCTTAGTGACGAACAAAATATACACAGGTTCATGCATTGTTAGAAGAATATTTTGGCTGATTCTTCATGGGTTTTCGGGATCATGGTCATAAATCACTTCACAATTCATGCACGATCTTCGTTTCCACAACTTCAGAATCGGCTGAAAAACGGTGCGTTTTCATGGATTTAATTGGGTTAGTAAGAGTTGGTCTTTCTTAACTCTCCAGTCCAGATGCATGTTCACGCGGGGCGGACACCAATTTTGTAATTCCACTCCTTTATTAATTATACCTTTCAAATTTTCAAAAAAGAAAGAAATAATATCCCAAATATAGTATGTTTCGAGTCATTGTCAGTTTTACCTACATTATTAATGACGCCAATAGATGAGGGCCCGGCAGGATGCGCGCCTCAAGCATCAAATAATTGCAAAACAAGAGGTTTGACTAATTCACACTGAAGGAAATTTTATGCTAATGGAAGAACTTGAATTTATTACTTATTATTACAAATTATATAAATTTTCAGGTTCACACAATTACGGAAGAGTTGTTTTGCCAATTAAATACTTTAAAAAACATGTATTTATTTTCTTAAATTAAGCTCACTTTTTAATTAAAAATCAGTCAATTTTATTTATTCGCTAATTTCACTAATAATTCTTCTCTAATTTTTCCTACTACACATAGAGAAAAGTTTAAAGAAAAGATGAAAAGTGATTATTAGATTATTTGAGTTTTCACTCTCCACTTAAGAACTCATAATATAAAAACAAAGTAAAATATTAAAATATAATAAATAAAAAAATTCATGATGAAAGATAAATTATCTTTTATTCCTTCAAATGTTAAAATAATAATGTATTTAAATTTTTATCCATAAATCAAATTGAGATTAAAACTTTTGAGTCTTCTTATACAAACTCTTCTATTTAATGATTCTAATTTATTTTTTCTATTTGAGTCTTCCTTTGTTTTTTTTCAAATTTGTTAATTAAACATAAGTTAATGGTCATATGAAGAGAAAATTATTAATTTACCTCATTATAAATTGAGGATGTGATAAAGTGGGGCATACTTGAATATCAATTCATAATGATATACAACTCAAGCTAAAGGGTAAATCTAATTGTTTAACAATTAGGTTCGGTTATGCTCTATGAGATAAGGTGTTAGCCCATCAAATAGGTGTATAATCATAATTCAGTAGTGGCGAAGAAGAGGATGCTTCATTAGATGTGCAACTTTACAAGAAGATATAAGGTCAAGAATGAAGTGTGTAAAAGACAAGTTGCGGGTGACCAACATTAATGGTAAAATTAGGGAGACAAGGATTAGGTAGTTTAGATATGTTAAAAGGAAATATTCTGGCATCCTATTGAGAAGATGTGAAAAATTATACTTAAAGGATTGTAAAAGAAGAAGAGGAAGATCGAAGAAGAATCCAGGAGAAGTGATTGGAAACAAAATGACCCTACTAGAGCTTATCTAGGACTTGACTTTCAATAGGAAACTCTAACAACCTAGGATATGGTAGATGACCCTTCATAGAGATATTCTTCTCCTTTCATAGGCCATTTGGATCTTTTCTTTGGATTCTTATGTCTTCTAATTAGTCTAAACGCTTTTATTTGTAGCATTTGTTGATACGTGTAAATTGTATCATGTTTTAGGACATAGTTTGATATGTGTTTAGCTGTTAATTCAATTATTTAATATGTGTTTAGGTTAGAATTGTATTAGCTTGTAAATTATTCATGTTTTAAGTATTTTATAGGTTAATACAAGT
Organism: Erythroxylum shatona; assembly: GCA_027568895.1. Lineage (NCBI taxonomy): Eukaryota > Viridiplantae > Streptophyta > Magnoliopsida > Malpighiales > Erythroxylaceae > Erythroxylum > Erythroxylum shatona. Next base: position 22,029,560 of record JAOSBK010000002.1, read on the forward strand.
TTTTGAGCTTAAATATTATGTTTTTGAGGTACCTTAATATGTTTGCTAGTATTTCAGGGTTAATATAAAAAAACGAAGGAAATTCAGAAGGAACCTGGGCCATAACACAGGCCCATGACCATGGCAAGCAAGGCACAATTGTGACAAAAGCTCTAAAAATGGATGCCACGATCATGTTAGAAGGCTTAGATGTGAGCCACGATCGTAGCCTGTGTTGGGAAGACGCGTAGACGCTTATGAACTTCACATGTCGAGGGATTTTTTGGATCTTTCAGACCTTGAAAAAACTCAAAGGTTACCCAAAACATAAAACACTATTTAAAGAACAATAAATGAAGAGAAAAAGGAGCTTTTTCGTGCAGCCACACTTGAAACCCTAAAGAGAGAATACTAAGAGAGAGAGAAAGAAGAAGGAAGAGGAAGAAGGGGAAGAAGAGGAAGATGAAGCTAACTCAACATGCTTCCTAGATCAGGAGGTTTTTAAACATCGTTACCTTCCATCTTCCATTCCAAGTCATATTTCCTTTCCGTTTTGATTTTATTTATGTATGATGATAAGATTTGGAATATTGATGTTCTTCTAAACTCTCCTTTGGGATGTTATTTTGATTTAATATTATTTGAGTTGATTTTGTGTTATTTGAATTGGGTATTGTGATTTGTTGCATTTCTTACATAATTTGGTAATAAACTGAGAGGGTAAACTGAATAAAAAATGATTGGATCAAATTAATGAGAGTTAGGCAATTCAATAAAACCTGTAATTAATCAGATTTGTAATTGTGCGGAGAGAGATCCCGTGTAAGACTCGATAGTTATTAGAGTGCTTTAGATCTAATTAGGATTGTGAGTCTTTTCTTAATTGAGAGCTTACAAATTTCATAATCTAATTAGGGTTTATAAATTAAGGTTTAATGGTTATAACTCGAGAGAGAGTAATCAGTCCTAGAATCGTTTACACTACAAGAAAACTAATGTATGCCGACAGAATATTCCATCGGAGAAATGGATATTTCCGTCGGAAAATGTTTTTGCCGACGGAAAACGACGAAAGAAGAAACCGTCGTAAACATGGCCGTCGTTGTTTCTTACCGACGGAAACTGACCGTCGGTGTATTGTCAACGGAAAACCGACGGAATATTATTTCGTCGGTGAAAATAGGGACGGAACCACCGTCGCTACGTTTCGTAAGTAAGTAATAAAGTTAACGACGGAAATATAATCCGTCGGAAAGTTTTCACCAATTACCGACGGTAATTTGTACGTCGCTAAATTTAGTT
>JAOSBK010000002.1:22038451-22062240 GCA_027568895.1 Erythroxylum shatona
TTTTCCCTCCAACTTTGGCAACGGATTTCTTGACCGTCGCAAATTTTGTTTATTTCACCGACGGATTAGCGTCTCCCGTCGCTATTTACATACGAACCATGTTCCGTCGTTATATTTCCGTCGCTATTTAACAATCTCCTTGTAGTGTTAAAACCGACGCCTCATTAACATATAATTGACTAGGTTAGCATTAATGATAGGTAAAATCTCCTTTATCATAACTTGGTTAATTTTTCTTGATTGATTTCTATTGTGTTTCCGCATTACTAAAAATTTCATTTCTTTTTGTGTTAATTTTTGAATTACAACTCTTACCAATCAATTTCTTGAATTTACTTTTCTTGTGAACTTTGTTTCTGTTATTTCAATTTCCTTAGCCTTAACTAAGATAGAATTAGATTAGTCCCCCTCCTTGTGGGATCAACACCTCTTATACTACAGTCGCGACCAGTGCACTTGCAGCATTTGAGGGGAGGGCTTATAAATTTTAAAACTCGAACAACACAATTACTTGTTCTTTTAGTTATTTTATTTATTTAGTTAAATACTTGTTTGTTTTATTTACTTATTTGTTTATTTTCTTTTTCTTTTTCTTTGTGTTTGTATTTATTTGTCTATTGTTTTTTAACCGTTTTTAAAAACTTTGTTTTCATATAGGTCTATTGGAAATAATCTCTCTACTAGCTAAAGATACGGCTGCATACTTCTAAACCTCTCCAAACCCCATATCTCATTGAGATTCCTACTAAAACATTGTTGTTGTTACTAATTTAGTATTCATGAAAAACACATAGATGGTAGACAGACTTGTCATTATAGGACCCACAAGATAAATTAATTGTCCTAATGAGTTATCTTATTTTTAAAATAAATAACTCGGCTAAATAATAGTCCTCAACGTTAAAGTTGATCATACTTAAGTTACCTATTTTAATTTGAACATACTTTGATCTTTAAAGTCAGTTTCAACATATTATAAGATATCTTGGGGTATCTGTTATTATAATGTAGCTTTCTTTTAATTTTTTTTACCTCTAAGTTATATAATTAAGGTATATAGTTTTCGTGGGCATATAAAAACTCTTATCATATTAGTTTTTACATCTAATTAATAAAGTCAATAACATCCAATTATATTGGTGATTGGTGTTTTACCTTTCTCGCATATTGTGTTAGCTCAAAGTTTATGGTTAACGATTTTGATGATAATTGTATAATATTTTAAAGTTCAAATTGAACTTATTTCCTTATTTAGGTAACGATATATTTCTAAAAATTGAAATAAAATCATGGAATAATTGTTTCTTTTCTTGTGAGAATCTTCTTTATAAACTTACCTTTTTAGAAATAATTCCATGACATTCGGAAGAATCTTATTTATTTGAATAATCAACTCCGGAAGCCTTGATAGAGCGTTCTTCTTAACGTCTAAATATCGAAGATTTTAGTAAAGATAATATCGAAGATTAAGCAACAACTAGTTGAATAAATTGTCTGCATAAGGAAGAACCAATGCACTTGTGAATATAACACACATAGACATGAGACTTGCGAAATATTTTAGAGCTTCATTATTTCTTGAAAGTTATATCAAACACTTTGTGTCTTAGAAAGTGATATCACTTTATTAAGAGAGACTACTAGATTCTTCATACATTTCTTATTAAGAGCTTGGAGAGGCTAGCAAAATACTACTATTATGGAAGGTTGAAGAATTTTAAAAAATATACACTTGTAAGCTTGAAGAGACTCGTCAAATTATTACTTGGTTTTAATAGTGAAACCCTCAAATCGGATACTGGGAGACTGGACATAAGCTTGGATTATAAGTCAAACCAGTATAAATTAACTGCATCATTCTTTTTCTTTTCTTGTCTTTTAAATTTCTGCATTATATTATTTGCATTTTCATTTTTCCAAAGGCTTCTTCACTTTTAAAATAGTCTCCTTCTATTTTTATATCGTAAGAGATTTCTTTCAAAAGTAAGTAGGCTCCCATCGATTAAAAAGACTCTTTTCTTTTTTACCGTTATCAAGCTCGCTTGTGTTGGTATATTGCACTTAAAAGCTAGTGATAGCAGGAAGACTTGTTCCTTGTTGTTAGTTTTTGTTGACTGTGGAATAATGATTCATTCATTCTCTTATAAAGATAGTAATAGTATATTGCACTTAAAAGCCGCTGATAGTAGCAGGACTTGTTCCTTGTTGTTATTTGTTGACTATGGAATAATGACTTCTTCAATTTCTTACAGAGATAGTAATATAAAAACGAATAGAGTTAGAGTTCAGGTTAGAGTAAAAGGGACAAGTATAAAGGCAAATTTGACAATACAAATCTCGTTAAATGATAATGGGAAGAAATGTATGTATTAAATCCAAGAATAAACATATTCAGTATAATCTCATAATAAAAATTTTGATTCCACACTAAATATAATCTTCCTATAAAAGGAGAAGATCACGATGTAACATAATAAATTATTGACATCTATACTTTTAAAAAATTGTTTATGTTATTTTGAAAATAGTTGACAGACAAATACCAATTACTCTTTGAATTTTTGCTCCCTTTCAAGTTTTAAACTAACATGATGTGTAGATAAATAAAGCAACGAATAAAAAAAATTAGAGAAACAACTAAATATTGGTGATGTTCATCTTTTTAAATTAACAATTGTTTCTTTTCTTTCTACGATGTCATCTCAATTTTGAGCAGGGTCATTTCTAAATTTCAACGCACAGATTATGAACATAACATATTTGTTTTGAGAGTTCAACTTGTAATTTAAATTGTAATAAATTGTTTTAGAAAATTTTCATGATAATTAGGAATTTAATATAGAGTTTTTCATTAGTTAAATTCTATAATTTCTTCATCATTCATTTTTTAAATTGCATATATATAATCTCCTTTTCTTTTATGGTGGATGCGTAATGCATACAATGATACAGTACATGGTGAGAATCAATTTCAATAAGGTATATTCATGTATTTTTCTTAGTTTGTGCGTAATGACCATTTGAGATACAATTAAGCAACCAGGAAAAGTTTTAGGCATGATAATAAAATCCTACGATGGGCCTAAAATAGGATCTTTTCAATCTAATTTATGTAGTCTCGGCAAATAGGTTTGGATGACCTTTCTGGGCTCAGTAGGACCCTGGCTCCGACCTCGTTGAAGGTCCGGCCATCCTTAAATTTACGGCGAAGGGATGCAGTTAAGCAAAAGACTCTGCTTTTGGCTTTAGCCTTACCTTGTTGGTTACTGTGATCGCGGATGAATTGACAATTTTAATTTCCCTATTACGTTCTTGGCACAGAAGTTACTTTTTGTGTCGGACATAAGAGAATGGAAGATTTTGGACAACTAAGTTGCAGTTTCGGGGAAGAAGCCGAGCAAGAAGGACATAAGAGTAATGCATTCTCACAGCTTAAAACCTACTGTTTGGAGCTTCTGCAACTTCTCCAAAACCCTAAAAATCACTCTCCTGCTATCCCTCTGCTCCTTCAATTCCTTCGCGGCTCTTCCTCTGATGCTTTGCAACCCTTGTTTGAGTACGTCGATTCATCTGTTTTTTTTTTCCTTTTCAATTCCCTTTGTGCATATTATTGAGCAGGTTCCTGGGTTCTGTGCTACTGAACCAATGTTTCTTTAGAAGGAATTTTATTATAAATTGAGAAAAGGAACAAAAACTTTTTTCAAGTAGTAAATTGGGTAGTTTGATATCTGAAGTATGTTAAACAAATATAGTACTACTGAATTTATTGGTTATTTTTTTTAATCCTTTTGCTTGCTTGCTTCAGCTACACCTTGTTTCCGTTGCTGCTTATTTTAGATGCAGCCACTGACTACAGATCACAAAAGAAGGTTAATCCTGAGAAGAAGGATGCCAGAGATACCGCCCCCAAAGTGACTCAAAAAGTGAGCGACCAAGTGGCAGAAGGAATCATTCAGTGTTTGGAAGAGCTCTTAATCAAGTGTCAGTTGATGTCTATTGATCAGGTGCTCTGTTTATTTTATATACTCTGTTTCTTTATTGCAGCCATCTATGTGTATCCTTTGAATGAAACTGTAATTAGATTATGTATCTTGAATCTAAGCTTCAATAGTATATATGTATATGTGCAAGTTTTTGTGTGTGTATGTGTGTACGTTTGAGCTCCGCAAAAAATGTAGAACTGCAAGGAATACATGTACCTGCCTTGACTGTGATAAATATTTGCAAGTGTCTCATGAAGACTTTTTATGAAAACAAAATAACAATATTGATTCTAGGAAATAACACATTTTCCACTCTGTTTTGATGTACAGATACTTTGCAACTTTTTTGCATCTGTATGAAATTTTTAACTACCTATGCCTGTACCTGTAAGCTGAACGTCTTTTAACCTAAAAAATAATGATGTCTTCAGATGGCTGTCCTGATAAAGAAGCTGACTTACGCAGCATTACTTTCTCCATCTGAGGCTTCAGAAGAGTTTTGTGGAGGAGTCATCAAGTGTTTTAGGGCTTTGCTTATGAGTATACTTCCATGCTCTAGAGATGCATGTTCATGCAGACAAGTTGTTGGTTTACCTGCTCTCCTAGGAAAGAATGATACACAGTTATTGCAAGTCAAGGCTTCAAAGTATGACTCTTTACGAGAAGAATGTTTACTTGCATTTTTCCAGTCAGAAATGGCTTCAGCTACTGTTGGACATTGGCTGTCACTTCTTCTCAAGGTACATTATGATATACCTTCTCATTCTGCCCTTTGGATCCATATGATGGGTTTATTATGCATCCTCCATTCTGTATTTTGATCCCATCCTATCTTATCATCTCCTTACCCCTTGGTTGAAAAAGAAAATAATAATATGTGGACAATAATAGATTTTCCACAAAGGCTGCAGATATGGAGGCTGCACGAGGACATCAAGGCAATGCGAAAATTCGTGCTGATGCCTTTGTGACCCTGCGTGTACTTGTTGCTAAGGTAATCATATGCAACATGTCCTAGAAGTTACGTTTAAAGTTATTGATTTCATGATGTTTATTCGTTTGATGTAAATTCTCTTAAAAACTTGCTTTCTATGGTGGTGAGTGGCCCATTATGTAACCTGTTGATTAATATTTGAATTGCATTAAAACTGAAGAAACTCAATTAGTGTCTGTATTGACCATGTTTGGATCTTGAATTATATCCTAGTACAGAAATTGGAGCATGCAGTATTCACGCAGAAAATTTAATTATTAAATCCTTTTAAAACACATTTGAGTTGTTTGGGGTTATAAGTCTTTGCATCTAGCCTAAGAATAGAAATTTTGAAGGAAAAAAAAGGATAGTAGCAATAAATTCGTTGGAACTTTATTTAAATTGAGGTTTCAATTTTGTATGAAAGGTAGCAAGAAGCTTATTACCAATTGTGACTGTCCCAAGCACAACGTTGTTATTTTGTACAATGGTTATATATAATGGTTATGCATGATATCCTCTTGAATAGACTTTAACACTTACAGAACTTTTGGAGCTAATTGATGCCCTAATTAACAAAATGCAATTCTTGGCTCCTTGGAATTTGGTCCTACCTAAGTTCTTGGTTGAAAATGTTTCCATACAAATTAAGTTTGTATTGACTGGTAAATTTATTGATTTCTTGATGAAGGAGATGTGAATTTATCCCTTAATAGGAATAATTAAGTGCATTTAATTTGTTTAACATTCCTACTTTCAATTTTTTTTCTAGCAATTAGATTATTCTAAAGAAATTGGATAACCGTCTCACTGGAATTTTCTCTTTTCTGAAGGTTGGTACCGCAGATGCATTGGCATTCTTTTTACCTGGTGTTGTTAGTCAATTTGCTAAAGTCTTGTATGTTTCAAAACAAATGATAACTGGAGCAGCTGGAAGTGTTGAGGCTCTTGACCAAGCAATCAGGGGCTTAGCCGAGTACCTTATGATAGTCCTGGAAGATGATGCTAATCTTTCTAGTCTTGATAAGTCCAAAATGGTCAGATCTGACTTCAACTTGAGTAACAATGAATCTGGAAATTCATTTCTCAATGAATTGCGCCGATTACCCACTAGCACTCAAGGTCAAAGAACTGAAGAGTCAAACAGTGAATCGCATAGCTTGGCTCTCATGGGATCCGGGATGAAATTGAGTTCCAACACTGAATTTTTCGACAAAAGTAAATCCTTGCATGTGGATCGTACTAAAGATTGGATTCAGAAAACTTCGATGCATGTGGATAAATTGTTGACAGCAACATTTCCTCATGTATGTTTTTAATTTCACATGGTGTTTCACTTTGGGTTGTTATCAACAGTATTGCACACTCACGGAAGTTAATTTTACATATATCCAAGTGACATTAGCAATAAAAATTTTCATGTGTCTGACAGATTTGTGTCAATCCATCAGAAAAGGTTAGACGTGGACTTATGGCTGCCATAAGAGGACTGTTATCAAAGTGCAGTTACACTTTAAAGGATAGCAGGTTGATGCTTCTGGTAAGCTCCAAGTTAGAATGTCATAAAATAACAGCGAATTCTTCCATGCAATTAATCTGTCAATAGTTTAACATTTGTAGACTACTTTTTGGCTCACTCTACTGCTAATCAATGTGAGGGCATGTGGAATTTTAGAAGCATTTGGTGTGGGACAACATTGATATTTGGTCAAGTCTAATTTTATGTCTTTAAAACTGTTATTCTGCCAGTGACATATCTTGAATAGCCTAAAATTAGTATGACTGGAGATTTGACGCTCAACTTAGGAGGTGAGACAAAGAATTGACCTGTAACTTCTTAGCATGGAAATTTTCTTTACTGTTTAACTAGGTTCAATGGAGTAAAATCAATATTTTCTTTCTTTTTTTAATGTTTTCCTTTTTTTGGAAACATTATTTTTTCTCTTTGGTCTTTAAACTTGGTTAGCTTGTTTTGTTCATCCAGGATCCTGTTCGTATCTTTTTTTTATTCAAATTAGTTATTCATACATTGTTAAAACTAGCATTAACAACGCACGGAATGGAGCTTATGGCAAGATCCAAACCTTGCAGAAATTCATGTTTGTTTTTCCTCTACTGTCAATTTATTGCAACATTGAATGGATTAAGGCTTTTAGCTACTGATTGAACTCTTGTAGGCTCATAATTTATACAGATTCTGAGAGTCCCAAATCCTGCTTTTACCAAGAACTTTTCATCCCTTAGCTTAAAACTTCAGATCGTAAGGCATTTCCACTACACAAGAAAAAAGGATCTAAGAAAAAGATATGCAGTCATTATCATTTTACGAGAAGTGATTCCAGAGGTCCTTATTATGATTGTGTTAGGTGATCTCTATTCGAATGTAGTTTGGCTTCTCTTTCAGTATGGTTACCTTCAATCCCATTTCAAATTCTTTCTCTTCTTTTTTTTTTCTTACTCTTTTATATATTTCTCCCACAAGTTATAAGCTTGAATTTTGATGCATCCTTGCCTTTGATTAATCTCTTTCAAAATCTTCTACAAAATAGGTTAATATAAATATTTCTATAAGTAGAGTACACCAAATATTTCAATTGTATTAGGGATGTTTCTGTATAGGATATATAATAAAAATATTCCTATACAATAATAATATTAACTATTAAATCTATATGATCTTCAACAATGTCCATAAATGTTAAACTAGTTAGAGAACTGCATTAACACCCTGTAATGGCTATTTTACCCATTAGAAAGCCATATATGTTTATTTCTTACACTTCTTCTTTATCTCTTTGTTTATTTCATATTAGTGTCTGCATGGCTAATTGATGTTCTACAAAGTAGGAGCGGATCTTTTCACATGCTTGGTATGAGAAACTTTGAATGTTTTTGTTAAGTAAAAAATCAGGTGTATTAGATTAACCACAAGAAAGTAAATTACATACATATCTCTACACGAATAACAATGTAATAACTCCATAACAATAATACTGTTAACAAACCCTTTCAAGCTGACCATCCGTATATTGTTCATGTACATACATGTGAACATACAAGACAATAATTACATAAATATCCCTGTAATAACTCTGTAACAATAATATTGTTAGCACTCCCCCTCAAGCTAGACCATACATATTGTCAATGCCTAGCTTAGTGCATAGATATGAAATTCTTGGTCCCTGCAACCACTCAGTTAAAAGATCTGTTGGGTGATAGAACCTATAGGGGAGAGGATGACTTAGACATTGAGCACAATAGGAAAAGGAATAAACCGGTAGTGTGGAAGGTGTATTCTAGAAGAAAGAACAATGGGCAGAAGGGCAGTGCAGGAGGGCAGTTATTATTAACTGAGGTGGCAAAGTAGTTAGCCAACGGAATGTACTGGGGAGGGGAATATTTTGTAGGGGGAGAGAGAGGAGAGATAGGTAGAAAAGAAGTGAGGAAAATTGTGACAGCAGAGAGTACACATACCTGCTGAGGAGCGATTCTGCTCTGGTTTTAGGGAAGCAATACTACTATCACACTATAATGAGCTATATACATTACAGATTATTGAATTAATGCGGAAATCTCTAGTGTTCTAAGACTAGAGTTCTATCATTGGGTGATTTATAGAAGCTATAAACTCCATAAGCACCTAATGAAATGACAGTTTCATCTCTATGTGTTTTGTCCTCTTATGATAGACTAGATTAGCAGATATATGTAGTGTTGCTTGATTGGTACATACCAATCTTATAATCCTTAGTGGAGCAGGTCTAGGAGAATGAATCCCAATCCCCTCTAATAGATGACACAGCTTTAATGGCTTACAAGTTTGACTTTGTATACCTCTATACTCAACTTTTGCGCTAGAGCGAGCTACCATGTTCTGCATCTTACCTTCCCATGGATTTAAGTTTCTTCCACAAAATAACCTAAAGAATACCTATCAAACTGTGAGCCTGCATTTATACATCTGCATATCCCAAAATGTCAATCTGTTGGGAGTCCTTGTCCACGAGCCCTTTAATATATCATAACTTGTGAAGTGCTGCCTCCTGATATTCAACAAATGGTGAGGACATAATTGACTCACCATACTAACTGGGAAGGCAGGTCCGCTGACAATGAGATGCAGCAACTTTCCAACTAACCTGTGGCAGCTAGCTGGATCAGAATATGGCTCCCCTGATTGGGTACATTGGGATCTATAGGAGTATCCATAGGCTTAGACCCTAGCAATTCAGTCTCTTGTAGCATATCTAAACCGTATATCTGAGAGAGGTAAATTTGCTTCTTGGATTGTGCTACCTCAGTGCCCAAAAGTTACTGGTTGATTACAAGGTTTAGAGTTTCTACAAATAAGTTAGCAGATCTTTTTACTAAGTTATTGTGGTGACTAAGAGCTTCATATCCTTCTTTAAAGTCAGGTAATGGCAATATCTATGCTCTAACTTGACATGGAGTATTGACAGTGTATTTATAGAGTTATTGTACAGAAATTTATGTAACTTTTTTTTGTATATTTACATGTGTGTATATATATATATGAATATTTTATTGGTAATTAGAATTAAAGTTATTGCTCTGGTATCATGTTGAGGGAACAGTTAACCATAATCACATACACAAAAATAATTACATAATAATCCTACAATAACTCATATAATAAATGTACCGTCAGCATTTTTAAATGTTTAACATTTCAGGATCCGGGGCTTTTATGGAGCAAAAAATGCTTCATTTTAATCTTTCAGAATTAAGCAGAATAGATTTCTTAAACATTGAATACAAAGTGTTCACATGCTTGGCTAATGCTGAAAATCTAACCCATTTAGAGCTAGTTGGATTTTCATATTAAGAGGAAATACTTCTTTTTGTCAAATAACATTATACAGCTTCTTATTGAGTTGAATAAATTTTCAATTGTAATTATGAAGGAATGCATTTGCGTCCTGGTTGTTGATGACTCTGAAGAGGTTTCCGCACCTGCTCAGGAATTTCTTGAATGGTTATTGTCAAGCGCCAGCAGGGACATGCATTCTGTTGTTGCCGAGATATTTAACAGGTACAGTGGATTGTTCCATTTCCTCACACGCATGCTCCTTTTGCGTTTACTTTTATGTTATGACACACTTTCCCCTTTTGTATTTTAAGGCTAATTGAGAAGCTTCCAAAAGTGATGCTTGGAAATGAGGAAGCATTGGCTTTATCACATGCCCATAAATTACTTGTAATAACCTATTATATGGGTCCAAAGTTATTGCTGGATCATCTCCGTTCTCCGGTATGTGTGTGCATTTGTCTTAAACTTCTGCATATTGTCTTTCTAACTTCTGGATTTTTCAATATTGCCTGAACTTCCAATTAGACAGTTTACAATGTTTCACTTTTCCAACAGAAATATTGTCCACTAATCTATCTTAACAGATATATTTTGTCTATTATTTCACAAACTGCTTTCATTGGCTCTGGATGCTCTTATATGTTTATTTTTTCTTCTCTCTGTGTCTCTTCTCTTAAACTTTTCTGTCGCCTTCCTCTTTTAATTACTTTGCATTTTCAGACCCTGAGAAAATTTGAGTGTTTTACTCCCCACTTCAAAACCTTAGAACAGATGGTCAAATAACCTTCTTGGTTTCACTGCCTTGATAAGGCTGCATTCTGATGTTTCAGCTATCAGTAAAGCATCTGAAAACAGGTGTTCGAGTTCGCTCCAAATTTTTTTTTTGGCTATTATTTGCATTATCAAGAACTTTCTTTCCTGTAAACATAATATTTGTATAAGGTATGATTGCTGTAGTTTGAATTTTATGGAATTATTTAATGTTGATTTATTGACAATTTCAAAGAGTTTGAATAGGTAGTTTCACTTCCTCATATGCCAAATTATTGTTTGCTGGTGGAGTCTGGACTTGTGCTTTATGTCATATGTTATGATCTTTCACTGACGTCATAATAGCCTAAACATAGAGAGTTTTGGAGATGGCTGGTGGCATTAATGTGAGTGGCAAATTTTCTGTCATGTTGGTTTAGTCCTGATTGTTTCTATTTGTTATGCACCGACGCATGTATCTGGATTAGAAAAGGTACTTGTAGTATTCAAAAAGAATTAATTGTCAACTTAAGACAAGCAAGTCTGTCAGCAATGTGGGACAAGTTCCCATGTCAGGATGTGATGAATCCATATAGAATCAGGTTATTGAGATCATTGTCAGTGCAGAATCAGAAGTACTGGCTTTTTAAACTGCAGACCACGGTCTGGACCATTGGCCGCATTTTGCCACTATTATGCCCCCACCTATGGCAATTGCCACGATAGCCCACACTTAATAAAACCTTGAGAATTGTGGATTATGTGATTAACATGATTAAGTGGGTATTTAAGAAATCCAATAGACATTAACTTTTAGGTACCTAACCCTTATGATTTCTAAACTAAATTATTTTACAACTCCTTTGCTTTGCATTATCTGCTGACATTCTTGCAAAACTTTTCCATTTAATTGAGAAAATCTTTTAATTCTTGAGAAGAAGTAATTTCAGGGTGCTTGTAAAACATTTTAGAATTGGTGGCCCATTAGTGTGATATGTTACATAGCAGGTAAAAGAATGGAAAAAGCTGTTTGAACGTGATTCCAAGATCTTTAACCTCATGAATTCTTTAAGTGCATCATCACTCCATCTATGTACTTATGCTGCGGAAGTTTTGATGTTCAGTATAACTTGATCTTTTCAATTTATTAATTAATATAAGGTGCTTGGTCCATACCCTTATTAGTGACTTCTTAGCACTAGTTGTGGTCTTCTGTAAAATCCCTGAACATACCTTCGTTGTGGTCATTTGCATAAGAAATTGTTATGATTGATGTTAGGCTTTCTTGTAGTTTCATATTATTTGAACCAGTCTTTCCCCTTTATTAGAGATCTAAAACTGTTAATTGAACTATTTAGAGAACTATAAATATTGTTTTCAAAATCACAGTCACCATTGTTCTCCTGATAATGTCAAGTCACAGAAATGGCTGGTTGATAATGTTTTGGACCACAGGAACTCACATTAAATTGAAACCGTTGGAGGCACCTTTAAAATAGCCTTCAGTACATGGGTACTTGTTGAATTTGTTGTTTTCTAAGATCTTTCTTGGTAAGGTCACCTGTAAAAGTCTGAAGAAATGATGAATAAGGTTTGTGAAGATACAAATGAAGTTATTCATCTCCAGCATTGCTTTAACAAATAATCTTAATTACATTTAGCTCAGAACTCTGCTTTTTAACCTGGACAGGTAACTGCTGCACAATTCTTGGATGTTTTTGCTATCTGTTTGAGTCAGCATTCTGTGTACACTGGTGCTCTTGACAAGTTTATTTTGGCAAGGCCTTCGTCAGTGGGATATCTTCAGTCTATTGCCGATTTAAAAGCTGGTCCTCAGCACATGGCAGAATTTCACAGAGTTGAGGATGCTGTTCCTTCTTATATGTCGAAGCTCAGAGATATTAGTAGACATGCACCGAAGTACTTGTTGGAAAACATGCATTACAATTACGAGCTTCCTCACATACCTCCCTGGTTTGGCTGTGTTGGTTGTCCAAAACTATATGAGGCTCTTGCAGGAATTCTTAGACTGGTTGGTTTGTCTTTAACAACAGGTCATCTAAACCCCTGGAACTTCAATTTTTGTCAGCTAACTTTTTCATTTCTTCTCTTTGCTTATACCATGTTATCTTCTCTTGCCTGATACTAGACTTTGAAGATGAAGGGCTTCTATCTGTTGTAGTTGACATCCCCCTTGGTTACCTGAGAAAATTGATTTCTGAGGTTCGTACAAAAGAGTGTAATAATGAGAGCTGCCTGTCTTGGTATAATAGAATAGGATCAGGACAATTACTGCGACAGGCCAGTGTTGCAGCATGCATTCTTAATGAGATGATATTTGGTCTATCTGATAAAGCTCTTGATAAGCTAAGAAGAAAATTAGAAAAGTCTAGGTCAGAACAGGAAGTTTTTCAAGCACATGATACAAGTTCTGGTTGCCATTCGGCAGTTGAATGCCCTAAGCATTCTGTTTGGAAGTTATCACTAGAAAGGGCTTCTCGAATTCATTTAATTGATTGTGTTGGGCGAATCTTAAATGAGTATCTGTCGTCTGAAATTTGGGATCTTCCAGAAGATCCCAAGTCTTCCTTGGAGCAACATGACTATGACGAGATTACTTTGCATTTCTTCCAGGATACCGCTATATTACACCAGGTGCTGTTTCTTTAAGTGCTAGGGATCTTATCTTCATGACTCATTCATGAGTTCTGGTATTTATGTTTTGGTAATAACAGTGTAAAATGCATGTTCAATCTTTTCTTTCCTCAAACAGGTTATTGTGGAAGGAGTAGGCATTTTTGCTATCTGCCTTGGAAATGAATTTGCTTCTAGTGGCTTTCTTCACTCATCTTTATATCTGTTACTTGAGAATCTCATATGTTCAAGCTCTGACGTTAAAATCACCTCTGATGCTGTCTTACATGTCATTTCTACCGCATCCGGCTGTGCATCGGTGAGCTCATACAGCAAAATTTAGTTTTGGTGCTGAATGCTTTGATCCACTATAACCACTATATCAATATGTTTGCAGGTAGCACAACTAGTCTTTTCAAATGCCGATTACATTATTGATTCCATTTGTCGACAATTACGTCATTTGGATCTTAACCCACATGTCCCGGATGTGCTTGCTTCTATGCTTTCATATGTTGGAGTTGCTGACAAGATACTTCCCCTTCTGGAGGATCCGGTACGTCTATTTACATTGTTATCCTTTGGAACTTTACAATTCGCTTGACTCTTTGATAGGCTGTTGATTTTTCACATTTTTTAAAACTTTTACCTCTACCTCAGAACATCCTCGTTGCTTTGAGGATAAAAAAATTTAATTATAGCATGGAAATTCATACTTTGGAATAGCTTCTCTGCTTTGAGGATAAAAAATTTTAATTAAAGCATGGGTATTTATTCTCCATCCTGTGTATCCCTTGTATATGACTTTTTTCTACACCATATTTAGGGTGCAGTGTTTGTGTTTTTAACCCAACCAACTAGATGTCGAATTAAATGGAGAATTAGATTTCAGCTGAACTAAATGTTAAATGAGCGTTTAATTCAAAGTGTTTTATTAGGTGCTCATGTATCTTGTAAATTGTTCAGATGAGGTCTGCTTCACAGGAGCTTGAAATTCTTGGCCGGCACCAGCACCCAGAGTTAACTGGCCCTTTTATGAAGGTAATAGTTTATATTTCTAGTTTAATCATTTTTTCATTGTTGCCTACATTTTGTATTCTAGTTTCTACTTTTAATAGTTGATTTATTCTTCTTTAATGTCTGTTATGGTCCCTAGCTTTATGATTGTACTGTTTACCAATTTATAGATGAATTTGTAACTTTTAAATGTTGGTACTGTGCTTGAAGTGTCTGTCTAGATAGTATAATAGATAAAAAAAGACAAATTCTTGAATTAAATATACAATTTGTTCATTAGAAGTAGGAGAAAATTAATATTATCTAATCTTTTACATAGGTCCATTTATTATTAGGGACGAACTGATCCATGACAAACTGGTGTTCTATAGCATTTGCACTGGAAGTTTAGTTTCTTTGTCGTGTAAGGTATTGTGCATTTTCTTTTTGCAATGTACATAGTCACCTACATAATTTCTTTTGGTTAACCATACTTTGTGGACCACAAGGAGCTTTGAAGTTATGCAAGTTATGTATAGTATTGATAACTTCTAAAGTGTTTACCAAATCCAAAGAGAATTTTTGATGTGAAATTTACTTTTCTTTGTGAAAATCTTACTATAGTATTTGCTATATTTCTTTTTTCTAGTGTTGGTGACCGAATGTTTTTGTTGCTCTCAAGTTTCATGAAGTTTTGCATTCGTAAGCTGTGCTTTATGGCCGTCCAAAATGTTGCTGAAAACATGATTAAAGTCGTAGCTCAATTGAGAAAGCTAGGGATGCAATATAGAGTTCTATTCTTATGGTATGACTTTTTAATATGTGAAGTTTAATTCTTACAGTTAAAAGGTAAGAAGCAAGAGATGAGGGAAAGATGGGAAGGATATATGACTAGAATTACTTTTTCCTTTTTAGTGTTGTTTCAAGATGTTTATTCCCTGAAAATTACAAGGACTTTTGTTGATCCTCTTCTTCTCTCTGTTTCCTACTACCAAGCATAAAGGTATTGTTGGTGGGGTGCAATTATCGAGAAATACTTCTCTTTATAAATCATCATATTTTGATCTGCTTAATATTTGAAATGGGGCCAAACCCTGGTAAAGTCTCAAGTTCTTAGCTTTACATACTCATATGCTACCTGTACTTTTGGTCTCTGCCATACTGACTTTTATCTATTACATTTTTTTCTCGTAGATCCCTTATATGATTTTCAATAATTTTCTTTTTCAAGGCTGTAGCAGAAGTTACGAAGGCTTTGAAATGTGAAGCTTCTTCATTGCCGGATGATGCAAAATCTTATCTTGCACAAATCAGGGGTAAAATATCTGACGTGAAAAAGGACACGAGACAGGCTGAGATCCAAGGATCAATACCATGTAGTGACTATGACATGCATCCCTTGCAATCAGGTGGTAGTATCATTTGCATTTCGTCTTGTTTCCTTGTCATGTTTTGTTTTTTGGTTTTAGTGTTGTCACATCTTTTATGAATTGTTATCTCCTTCATAAGTGGACTTTTTTTTAACTTGGGAAATTAGATTTAGCTCTAGTTTGGCTGAGCATTACATGAGCACCTCTCTTGATAAGTTCACTTTTTGAGTGTTATGCCTCACTATATGATAGAATGAAAACCCCAACTTTATGCTTTTTGCATCAAAAGTTGCTTCCTTTCTATTTTAGAAGGTACTTCTTTGGTGGAATTTATAAGCCTTAAGTTAGAATTTGAGGCTTCTTTGTTCTCAAAGCTCGTCTTTTTCCCTATGCTTTCTATATTACTTCTTATAATGCACCTAGTCTTGTTGATTCAAAAGTTCATTTCTGCACTGCAAATTATTCAAACATCATAAAACTAAATTTCAATCAAAGCAATTTTTCTTGTTGAGAATCAATTACAATTACAACCAATGAGCTGCATGTAGATAAGCATTGAAAGGATATCAACTATTAAATTGATATGTGTTTTTGTGTAGGATCTAGTTACGGAATGACTTGCAGGGAAATCCTCTTTTCCCTTACTAGAGTTCTTCCCCTTTCTAGGGCCTATTTTTGTTGTCTAGAAAACTTGCCCTTGACAAGTTTTTTGTCAACTATTTTTACAAAAAATTCTGACTGCTTTCTTATTTATTGCAATGCTCTTTAAATAAGCTCAGGAAATAAAATCTTTAGAAATTGCTGACTTATTCTTTTGCTATGTGAGAATAATAAACTTTCTAAATGAGATGACAACTGCCTAAATAAGATAACCATTGCAATTACTTCCTATTCAAGTTGATCTTCTTGTATATGTTTTTCCGTAAGACTTGCATATCATAAATTTGATCCTTTCTGGTGGACTTATGATGAGTTATAGGTTTCACTGGACAAGTTTTGTTCTTTAAGCTGGTAATTTAGCTCATCTAATGCTATTATGTGATGTAGTAAAATATAGAAAACTTCTATGGAATTGTATGGCTTGTGATGCTGCTAAGTTTGACTTTGTGTAGACAGAGTTAATGAAAGTACATGAGGTGAAACACATACTTCCCTTTCTTTATATTATTTCATTCAACTTCCTTTCCTCTTAACGGAGCATAGAACTTATCAAACAGGCAATGCCCATGTCTAAATGAGTTCAATACACAAGTGTTATTAAATGTCATTTTTGGCTTTTCAATTCTACACTCCTGAGAAAATATCTTTGTTTTGGTGTGGACACATAAGTAATGTAAAAGAATGATTAGATTATTGGACACGTAAGTAATGTAAAATAATGATGAGATTATTTCTCCAAATAGTTTACTGATCTACATTTAGTGAATTTTCTTAGGATTGGGGTGTTAATTCCCGTGTTTTCTGTTGATATGTTGGTTCATGATGGGTGATTCCAACTTCTAAACTATTTTTCTTTCTAATGTGCTTTCATGGTTTCTCTAAAGCTGTGCAGTGCACAGACACGATTAAGCATATATAGAGTGAACCCTTTTTGAGTGATTATGTGATATGAGTGTATGTTCTGTCTACCCTCATTTTTACTATTTGCTTTTGATTTTTTTTTGCCTATTAGTATCAAATCAATTTGTGTAATGAACTTCAAAAAATTCTATTTAGATGGTTTAACAAAATTGATATTTTCATCTTTTCATGGAATAGACAATAGAAGTACTATTTCAATTATGTTATTGTTCATGTAGATCTGTGGGAGAGTATTGTGCTCAAGTTGAATGATTCCAAGAGACAGAGACGAACTATTGGATCTATTGCTAGTTCATGCTTAACAGCTGCAACCCCTCTGCTAGCCTCAATAAAACAATCAGCATGCTTGGTGGCTCTGGATATAATTGAGGTACGTTTGACCATTGACAGATTATTTTATTCCCTTTTTCTTGTAGTGATACGAGACAATGTCCAGCACATGTTTACATTTTCTATTCACCTGTTATATTCTCTTTGCTTCTTTTATTTTCCGCAGATAAAAATTCACTTGATTTATCTTCACATTGCCTGCTAGTTGTTTCGGTTATTTGAATTGCCGATGTCCATGTTTAGAAATCATGTCAACAACTTGATCTTCACTGATAAAATCATTTCAGTTGTCTTCTGTGGTATGTTGCTGCTGCGACTAAGATTGAGTGATAAGTAATGGCAGTAATGTGATTCTTTATCTCTGTATAGCCTAATTTGCTAGTTAAAACCCAAAGAAGCTTTTCAATTAGTCCGAATGTGTAGTTGAGTTCTTCCTTTCTTGTAGTAACACATAGGGTTGAAGGATATATCTTTGCTGCATTTTCTTAACTGTTTTAACTTTTTTAGAATGGGATTGCAACACTAGCCAAAGTGGAGGAGGCCTGTACTTATGACAAGGAAACTAAAGAGATTATTGAAGAAATTCTTCACTTGCATTCACTACATGAGGCTCAGGATACTTTGGATGCTTGCGATGAAGGGACTGATGGAAACAGGCTACTTCCAGCAATGAATAACATATGGCCCTTCTTGGTTGTGTGTGTTCAAAACAGAGACCCAGTGGTGTGTTTCTCTTTTCCCCTCGTGCTTACCATTCATGTTCCATTAGTACTTTGGCTTGAAATATTTTCTGCACTTAGCTGAAGATTGATCTATTTCCTGGTGTTCATTTTCCATTCTAATTGGCCTGCAGAAAATGTTGCCAGTGATAAAGAAGCCTTATGATTGTAAAGCACATGCACATAAATGTTCCATATTTGTTTTGCATGGTCTTGCTGACATCAAGACATTACAATTTTGCTTCTTTGGCAGGTTGTTAGAAGATGTTTGAGCGTGGTAGGCAATGTAGTATACATCTGCGGAGGAGATTTCTTTTCACGCCGCTTCCATGTTGATGGGCAACACTTTTGGAAACTTCTATCCTCGTCTGCATTTCATACAAGGCCATTCTCTGCAAAGGAAAGAACCCCATTACAGCTTCCTTACAGAAGCAACTCTACTTTGTCAGAGGAGTCTGTGGCTGAAGTTTCAAATCTAAAGGTGCAGGCAGCTGTGTTGAATATGATTGCTACTTTGTGCAGAAGCAGGAGTGCTTCAGCATTGGAAATTGTTCTCAAGAAGGTCAGTGGACTCGCCACCGGGGTAGCTTGTAGCAGTGTTACGGTACTTCATGAGGGATCTGTTAATGCATTATGTGCTCTTGCGACCATCGATCCTGATCTTATTTGGCTTTTATTGGCTGATGTATATTTCTCTATGAAGAAGAAACACCTACCTTCTCCACCCTCCTCAGATTTCTCGGATACCTCCCAGATTGTACCCCCTCCCCTGTCTCCTAAAGACTACCTTTATGTACAATACGGTGGACAAAGCTATGGCTTTGATATCAACCTGTCTGCTGTTGAGAATGTGTTCAAGAAACTGCATTGTCAGGTTTTTACTTACCAAATGTATGTGTGATATACCCCTAAATATTTTTCTTTATATTTCTGGGATGCATGAAGTTTTACGTGAAAGTTGCGGGGAAATCCAGTTCTTTTCTACCGAATACTGCACTGTCCACAAGCAGCACGGTGCTAGGCATGATGGTCAATCCAGAAAATTGGAAGCTCAAAAACAAGTTGGCCATAGTATCAGCAAGAATGTTACACTGCCTGTACACGTTGTCTAATTTTAAAAGCCATCACACTTGGACAATGACGCGCACTGCAAAATGATCAGGTGGGTGAAGGGATGGCCTGAATCTGGCCTCAAAGTAAGTAGGGCCTGGAATTTTTTGGGCCAAGTCCGATGGAGTTTTGGGTGTTCCGTACAATTCAAAGATTGATTGGTAACAAAAGCCGTACAAACTTAAGCAGAGAAGAGAACTTGAACAAAATTGATCAATTAAGCCAACTGATCAATCTGATTTCTTCTCCGGTTTCTTTAATGCTGACTCCAGAACAGGGAAATCAAAATTAACAACTCAAATATCATAATTAAACAATAAATTATAGGAAAAAGTATTCATATCTATGAACTTGTGGAAAAGCTAATCTGGGAGGAGCACTTATTTGAGAGGACAACTTCTGGTTCCTTTTAGATGGTTTACATATATCTTCTTTTAATGGTCGGAAGAGGTAAGTCGAAGAAATTAGGGTGAGAGGGGAAAATAAACATGGGCTTGTTACTTCACATAGAATAACAGGTTAATAAGGCTGGATGAGGAAGAATGGTCCGCAAAAGATGAAGAAACAGCGGTGGTAGCGGAGGGAGAGATGGCATATAGGGTTTTATGTTTTCCAAACTTTTTAGTCACTAAGACTACGTCATTGTGTGCGTAACGTGATATGTAAATTTCAGACTATAAGGTTTAAATGCTAAGTCTAAATTTAGAAATTTGAATCTAGTTTAAATCCCGAAATTTTGAGCTAACAGAAAAACTCAGGAGTTAATACCTTGTAAAGGGTGATTATTTCTGAAATGTCCAATTTTTTAAATTATTGCCCAAATTTTAAAATTTTTTAATCGAATGATCAACTTTCTAAAACTTTAATAGTTAAGTTAAAAAGTTAGTTTTGTTACTAATATGCTGATGTGATTAACGCAAGCCTAGTTGTTCAACTATCCACCTGGAAAAAAAGTCACCAACTAAGCAAATTACCTAGCTACTCAACCCAATTACCCATAACCCAAACCTATTATCAAATACCAATTATCCAAATTAACTTTACCCATATTTACTTAAATTCACTTTACCAACAAATAAGTCTCAAATTGATAGCTTTAATATGTATAGATGATCTCATTCATTAGATTCCTTAATCAATCTCATTATTATTGACCTATTTCCTTCATTGGCTTATGAAAATTTTCTCATGATCACAACCATCAAATTCCTAAATCAATAAAACTCAACTGACTTAGTAAAAGGAAATGAAATATAGACCAAAACACTTACACATAACAAACCAAAACACCCATGTGCATTCATGTAAGAATTTCGTTTTGCAAAGTATTTCTTTGTTCTATTCTTTAGTTTCCAAAACATCCATATACATTCATATAAGCATTTCAATGTTCTCTTCTAGTAGGACAAGGCATACATGCATTGTATAATTCAAAATTAATTCTTTTTATAAAACCATAACTTTGTACAGATCTTGTAGGATAAGGCACATTGGTAAAAATGTATCTCTATGTAGAACTTCCTCAAGCTTTTGATCTTGTCCTCCTCATCCTCACATTTATTTCATCCAAAAACAAATTGACAACACAAAACTAAAGGATAACTCAATTGTTAAAATTAATTTAAGATATATAACTCAATACCTGTAACATTTGACGACTTATATCTTATGTTGTTATTGTTGATTGAGGTTCTTCACCCTATAGTGTTCCATATCCACAGATTCGTCTCTTTTTTTATTTGACTTTGAAATAGTTTGTTGACTTAAAGGACTGATATTAGTTTTCTTGGACATCACTTGGAGACTTCATCAGGAAAATTGAAAACAAATAATGTTTAAGGATGACAACATGAATGTAAAAGAATAATAAATAATGTGTTAACTTATATGTGTATTTGTTAAAACTTATTGCGACACATTTTTATAGGAAATATTTTTTATTGTGTCTTTACCAGAGGTATCATTGATAGGTCATTTGCATGCCTCTCCTTGACATCTTGTTACTCTTAGTAGTATTTTTCCAATCCTTCCTTTTCCTATTCGTCTTTAGCCTACCTAGAATTTTTTGAAATGGAAATGGTAATGGTAGTTCACAATTACTTCTAAGCCAGGATTTATCTCTTTGAACTAGCTCCATCATATATTGACACACTTATAGGTACTTCTCCTTCATAAACCAATGAGATTACATATTTTGTAAGCTCTTCATTATTTTAAACAATGACATATGAATATGGGATATCCACCATAACCTAGCTTTTACTATTACATGAAGTAAATTACTTGTTAATATAGAAATCCAATATAATATGTAAACTACACAAGAAAGAGGGTTGAATTGTGTAATCTTTTTCGAAATATTAATCTTTTGAGACTTCTTGAATTTCTTTATAAAATTCAAATGATCACTAAAACACTTTGCTAAAGTTGATAAGCAATGCAATCGCAAGTAATATTATCTACTCGTCTAACACAAGAAAATTAAAGGAATAGACATTGCGATTTTATACTGGTTCACCCCAAATCTTGGGCTACGTCCAGTCCTCATAGTATTTTTGAGATTTCATTATACTCTTTCAACTTTACAAGTATTCTTTCACATGTAGAGCCTCTTCAGGTCTCTCTCACAAAGTATTCTTTATGAGCTGTATTAGCCTCTTTAGACGCTATCCTTCCTTTCTCTCTCTGAGAAAAGTATATTTGAGCTTTCACGTTATAGTTGTGTTTGCTCACTTCTTTTGCACTCTGAATACATAATTTTTGCTAATATAAAAAAAATTCATGAGTTATTCTCCATCTATTTCTCTGTATGTATTCGTATGTAGTTTTCGACTTGAACTAATATTTATAGCCCAAGTCTCCAATCGTCTTCTTTCTAACCGCATCTTGAATCTGCTAGAAATAGTTATTAGTTGTCCTGTAACTAACTGCAATTAATTAACTGACTAACGTTCTAGTGCTGGAGGCCGTTTCTAGAACCCGGCATTCGGAATCAAACACGGAAGATACAAAAGACAAAAGGAGCTGAAAGACAGAAGAAACAAAAGGCAGAAGATACAAAACACAAAAGATACAAAACACAGAAGGAGCGGAAAGACAAAAGAAACAAAAGGCAGAAGATACGAAATACAGAAGATACAAAAGACAGAAGGAGCGAGTTGGTGAAACACAGAAGAAGACACGTCAGCAAAACACAGAAGAAGATGCATCAGCAAAATACAGAAGAAGACACGTCAACAAAACACAAAAGGAGACGCTTCAACAAAATACAGAAGAAGACGTGTCAACAAAACATAGAAGAAGACGCGTCAGCAAAACACAGAAGAAGGCGCGTCAACAAAACACAAAAGAAGTGAAACTCAGAAGGAACAAAACACAGAAGATAAAAGGCAGACTATGCAAAACACAAAAGGAACGAACAAAACACAAAAGATGATGACGTCATCACAAAAGAAGCAAAACTAAGAAGCGAAAGACTGACGAAGCAAAACTTAGAAGAAGATGACGTCATCACAGAAGAAGCAAAACTAAGAAAAAGCTAAAAACAGATGAAGCAAAACTCAAAAGAAGATGACGCCATCACAGAAGAAGCAAAACTAAGAAGAAGCAAAAGACAGACGAAGCAAAACTCATAAGAAGATGACATCATGCAGAAGAAGATGATGTCATCATAGAAGAAGCAAAAGATAGACGAAGCAAAACTAAGAAGAAGATGACATCATGTAGAAGAAGATGATGTCATCACATAAGAAGCAAAACTAAAAAGAAGCAAAAGACAGACGAAGCAAAACTAAGAAGAAGATGATGTCATACAGAAGAAGATGACGTCATCACAGAAGAAGCAAAAGACAGACAAAGCAAAACTAAGAAGAAGATGACATCATACAGAAGAAGAAGACGTCATCACAGAGGAAGTAAAACTAAGAATAAGTGAAAGATAGAATATACTTCTTCTTTTACAAGGGCCATAACTTTCTGTTTAAAAGTCCAAAATTGTTATGCTATATATCGTTGGAAAGCTAAAAGGATAAGCTACACTTTCTAGAAGACAATTTTGACTAATTTTTCCTCAATCAAGCCTAGATTTGACCCTGAAGTTGGTGCACGATTTCTACACCTAGAAAAGACTTGGATTTTGAAATGAATAATTACAGAGAAACATGCACGTACACTTAAGGAACTTTTCAGTTCTAATTCTTTTACCAAAACAACCAAAAGGTCATACATAACTTTAATTACATATTGACATTAAACAAAACAAAAGCTTAACACGATTACAATGTATGTAAGTTTCTTAATGTTTAACATGTTTATGAAGCTATCCAAAAGTGATTTAACTAACTTAGTTACAAAAGTTTCTAATATCTTGGAGCTTCCGATGCCTTGCAAGGATTGCTAACTTTCTTATTTTGCACCTGAGGAAGGAATAGTGGGGTGAGCTACACAGCTCAGTGGCTAACATATTTATAATCATTAGTAATTGACCAAAGTCAAGCATATGTATATATA
>JAOSBK010000002.1:22068395-22083221 GCA_027568895.1 Erythroxylum shatona
TGTACTGTTATTGTAAAGGGCCCAATTGATTTGTAATATGAGTACTGAAAGAATATTTTGATTGAAAATGTATGCGCGCACTCGATTGGTTTTCAATGAATGAAAAAAAAATGTATTACCGAGTTTTGAACTGCATTGACTGTTCTAGCATACCACCCTCGTGGGTCGCGGACTCGGATATCACCGTCGATATCAGGTTCGGGTCTTGCGGGAGTGGGATGCTACATTAATATAAGATTCATCACCCTAAATTAATTAGGAAAAATGTTCCATTGTTCTTAATTAATATTGATTTATAAATCCTTGGTCAAGGTAGAATGATTATTTGAAAATAGTTTTCAATTGTCATTAATAAATCAAATACTAATGGTGGAGAACTAATATTATTGGACTCAAATAGAGTAGACATTATTTCCATGCTCGATGTCTAATTAGAACATTATATGTTGTAAGGAGAATTATATGAAAACATCATGCATGGAAAGGCTATTCAAAACCAATTTGAGATTTTTAAATATTTAGGTGGACATGATGCATTGCTAGATGTCAATCTTGATTTATGAATATAAATTATTCAATTGGAGAATTAAAGATAAATTAAAGGAGTTTAATTTATCTAATCCCTAATATGATATATTACTAACATATATAGGAACCTAATGGGTCACATACAAGGAACAAGTTAAATAAAGAAAAGGTCTTTTAATCAACTTAGACTTGATTGTAAGTTTTGAGAAACTTTATAATTGAATATAAGAATTTAATTAAAAAGGATCGATATGAGATATTGGATCTTATTTGAATATAATTGGAATTTAAATATAATTAGTTGAAATTCTATTTTAATATAAATTACTAAAATGCCTAAAATTTATTATAAATAGGCTTAAGTTCTAAAGGACCTGGCACTTCTTGCCCAAACCTCTCTATAGTAGTTGTAGAGTCATCTCAACATGTTATATTGATACTGTTAAATGTTAAACAATTATAGAAGATGTTGATTGAGATACTCCAATTTCAAAAACGATTAAAGGGAAATGACAAGAAAAAAGATCAAGCCTTAAAATAAAGTACAAATTATGATTCAAAATCTATACTTTGCATTAAGGGTTGTTCCCATTTTTCCAAGTGGGTTTTGATTCTTTTTGCACATATAGTGTATATGCTAACTATCATCATCACCTTTTCTGCCATGGTTCCTAATGCAAAGCTTTTGGTCATCACTACTTCATCATTTTCATCCCTTCGTAATTGCTATGGTTTTCCCCTTTTGAAATTTCCTGATCCAACTAATTATACTAACCTAACCTATGTACTGTGGTTGCTTACTTTTATCTACCCAGTTTCATCACTTAATTAGGTTTCCATCATTTATTAGCATTTTACTCTTACTTTAAAAAGTAATCCTGTTTTTCAATTCACATATTTCTTTACCCAATTTTCTTATTACACATGTTTCTTTCTTTTATGTTTCCCCTAAAATCCCCCATTTTGAGTCATTGACCAATTTCTCTTTGATTTATCCATTTGTCTCCAATTGATTCCCTATTTTCCCTAGTTTTAATGTTTTGTAAGCTTTCATTATGAACACTTAAGTTGTTAATGCGATAGACATTTCTCTTTGTTGCTAGCTGTCAAATCTTATATTTAATTCATATGTAAATTTCTATGTTCATGTCCATGTTCATATCAATTTCACTTTTATTTTCATGTTAAACTTTTACCTTTCTTCTGTATCATCAATTTAGTTTTGCTAACTATATGTGTTTGTTGGAAGCTTAACTTTCCCTTCAAATCTCTTTTTTATGAACGTCAAAAATTAACTTGCAGTTGGTTCTAAAGTAGTTAGAACTAACTGTATTTATTGTTAGTACTTTTCGCGATTGTTTTTGCTATTTCATTTGTTAGTTGTTATTCATTTTCTTTTTTTAGATTTTTAAGCTTCAATTATTATTTTCTTTCTTGAGTAATCTTAACATTATTTAGGGACGTGTTGTGTTTGTGTGGTATAGCTTGTGTTGGGTATTAAGGTAAGAGCGTTGGGTTTGACTTATGATGACAGAGTAAAGGCTAGTCCTTCAATGAGTTTTAAGTCTAGGAGAAGAGAAGATGTTGATGAATTGTGGATAGGTTCTTAGAACATCGGGACTCTTATAGGAAAGTCATTATAATTAGTTGTTACTTTAGAAAAAAAATATAAGATTCATACAACATGTATGTAGGAGTAAAAGTGTACAGGAGCTCAAGCAAAAAAGATAAATAGGTTCAAACTTTGGTATTTAGGGTATTCAAGGCTATGGAATTGTGTAGGTATCTCGGTTGTTAAGGAATTCATACATCATATTACAGGGATGATGAGGACTAATGATAGGATTTTTTCCCCCTAAAGATTATGGTAAAAGATGATTTCAATGTAATATGTGCTTATACACCGCAAGTACAGTTGGATGAATAGCTTAAGCACCAATTCTAGGAAGAGCTAGATGAGGTGATTTAGCAAAATCCCACTAACGAGAAAGTTATTTTAGGAGAAGAATTTAATGGCTATGTAGGGGCAACTTCAGATGTGTATTCATAGACTCATAAGAGTTTTAATTATAGAGATAGGAATGATAATGAGACTGCTTTATTGGAATTTATGCCAACATTTAAGTTGGTGGTAGCCAACTCATTTTTCAATAAACACAATAATCAACTGGTGACTTTCAAAAGCAAAACTATGAAGAATCAAATTAACTAATTTCTTGTAAAGTGGAGCAATTGACCTAATGGCAAGGATTGCAAGGTGTTACCTAATGCTTGCTTATCTACTCAATACAGATTGTTGGTTAGAGATCTTATAATCAGGGATAGTATTGGGCCGGTCAGGACCACGAGTTAACCGACTCGTGGCCTGATCCGCAAGCCAATGGGCCACGAACGGGACAGGTCAGTTCGATTCGACCTTATTTTTTAAAAAATAAAAACATCATTTTGTACTTTCCTATCTGACCGTGGGCCAAGATAGCCCCAGCCTGTGCCCAATTAGGCAAAATAGTTTCAACCCGTGCCTAGTCAACCTAGGGCAGGTTGAGCTAATTTTGTCATTCCTACCTATAATTAAGGTTAGAGAAAGAAGACAAGTCCTCGAAGGTTATTAAAGTTAGATGGTGGAATCTAAAAAGTGATTGATGTGTGTTTAATTATTGATACATTTAATCATTTACACTTAGTGATTAATGATACGAAAACACTTAAGATACTCACTTTAATTCATAATATGATTTTAGGTACAATTTGGAAGCAAAGAAATTAAAGTGAGTCAAAAGCACTATATTTGGGTTATTTTCTAAAGATTTATTTTCACTTGTCTTCATAAAGTAAGAAGAAGAAAATTAAAAGGCAAGAAGAAGACAAGAAAATTCAAAATACAAAGAAGAAGAATTAAAAGTGCTTATTGGAAAAAGGAAGAAATAATAAGAGAGCAAAACATATGTAGTAGCTGGGAGATGAAGGACAAAACGAGATGCATATAGGTGGATTAAAGCAAAGACAAAATACAACAGCATAACCCAAAGCAAAAGGAAGCTAGCGTTTAACACATGGTGTTAAACGCTAGTGATGCATACATTAAACGCATGGCGTTAAATGCTAATGCTAGTGTTGTATGCATTTAGCACATGTAACGTTATCATTGAACATGAAAGCTAACGTTAAACGCTAGTGTTTAACACTGTTAAAGGGTTGTAAAGAAGGGGTGATAGAAAAGGAGCCATGAATGGTAGCTGGTCCAACAAGGTTTATTTGTCACATCAAAGTGAATAGTAGCTGGAGAATAGAACAGTGGCAACAAAGAGGAGCTTGCGACAGTGAAAAGAACTGAAGGA
This sequence comes from Erythroxylum shatona, assembly GCA_027568895.1. Classification (NCBI taxonomy): domain Eukaryota; kingdom Viridiplantae; phylum Streptophyta; class Magnoliopsida; order Malpighiales; family Erythroxylaceae; genus Erythroxylum; species Erythroxylum shatona. The sequence goes on from JAOSBK010000002.1 coordinate 22,072,262, forward strand.
GTTTTCAGCTGGGGCATATTTTGTAGGGGGCTAAAGCTTTTTCTTGGGAGACTCATGGAAGGCTAAGTTTTCGATGCCGATTCAGAGGTGACATTGACGCCGATGACTCGAGTTAAACATTTTTTATTTTTTTGTTGTTTCTTTCTGTTATTAGAAATTGATTATGTTATCTTGTATAGATTGATTGGATATTTGAATGATGATGATTTTAATGCTCTATTCAATCATTTTTCGAGAAAACCCATTGCTAAAATCAAATGCAATATATAATCGTTGTATTCCTGATTCATACGTAGCAACTAATGGTTCTGAATCATTAGAGATAACATAACCTATGTTAAATAAACATAGTTTACGTGATTATTACCTAGATTGGTCTATTTTTTGACTCGTAAGGTGGCTGTCGGGATAAACTTAGAGAGCTTATTCTAGGTCTCCCGATAGCTAGGGTTAATTAACGAGTGCTTCGTAATTAAGTAGGACCCTAGAAAAAATCAGGATTAATAGAACTTGTTGTTAATCGACATCCGATAATTGCTATAAGAGATAAAAGAACAACAAATCAATAAATTATGCTTAATTAGGGTGTAGGCCGAGATTGAACTAAAGAACCAGGCCCTACCAAATTCCACAATTTTATCATTTTTTGCATGTTTTCTTTAATTTGTTTTCATTATGTTTATTTTATTTTCTTATTAAATCCAAAACCCCCGTTACCTAAATATCAATTAATTTCATTTCATAAGCTAAATGAATACTCCCTGTGGGATCAACCTAAACTCACCACTGCTATAGTAGTAAGCTCGTTATTTTATTTTGATTAGCATTACGACACACTGTCAAATGTGGCGCCATTTTTGGGGAGTGGGGTGTTTTAGTTTTTTATGATTTAATTGGTGTTTTGTATATATTTGTTCATAATTGATTTCTTTTTAGTTATTTCATGATCCTTTTATTTTTCTGTTTCATGCTTGTGGAAAAAAATTTAAATTTGATGGACGAAAGTAATTTCTTTTATAACTCATATTCTTAATCATATAACAATGTTTAGACTGATCAAATTATGGATAGAATAATCATCATAATTATTTCGATGATAGTTTGCAAGACACATAACAATTCTCATATGGACTAGAAGCTTCTTGTCAAAACTCAAGTACATCTGTGGAAGAATTAACGAATGTTGTGATTGCTAATAGTCTTTAATTTTAACAGAGCGTATACCAACAGTTGCAACATTTCCAGCAGGAAATGAGGCACATAATGTCTAGAAACCAAAACATGGCAAGCCAATTGGGTGAGATGGTAGTGAGGATCAACTACCTAGAATCACCAATGGAAGAGGAGCAATCATATCAACTTAAGGTATACCCAATGGACGTTAGTGTGGAAACCTTACAAAGTGATAAAAAGCTCAAGAATTTTGAGGTCAATCCTCAATGAATTGCTTGTGTCGAAGAAGTTGAGGAGGAGCCCAAGGTAAAAAAAGCCATATCTTTTAGCTCAGAGATAAAAACTGAGTTCATAATTATTGTTGAGACTAACTCTTTACCTTTACATAGTAGGTTAGAGGATTAAATAAAGAAAAAAAGGCAAAGAGACTTTCGAAATCTTTTTGGAGTGTATAAACTCAGTCGAGATTGAGAATCTAAGGATAAGGAAGACGTTGAATGGGGATGATGATCAACTAAGACCCTATCTAAAACAACCTCGCGTGGAAATGGCCCTAACTATAATAACAGAAAATCATAATTTTGTCAAGTAAGGAAAACATGGAGTCGAGCCAGCGACCCTAAAATAAGGCGCTTCTTGGGAGGCAACCCAAGGGAAGTAAATTTCTTTTCTTTACATTTTTGCATTTCTTTTTATATGCATGTGTGTTCTTTCTTGGACTATTTCGTACTTGTTTTAAGTTTTCAATCAAAATGAGAGAAAGAATAAAACAAACAAATCAAACATTTTCTTTTTTCTATTGATTCTGGATATATAGTCATTATTAAAGTGTGAATTGACTAGAGAATTTCATAGAAACTTTAGCATGTATTTTTACTCTTGTGATTGGTCGATATGCATTAGACAAAGCCGGTGAGATTCCGAGCCTTATTAGACTAACACCTTCATATCAGTCTCATTGTATTTTGATAATGTGTGACCTTCATGATGTGTACATCCTGATTTTGTGTTGAATTTCTAGTCGAGACCACATTTTTATCGTATGCATTAACATGGATATGATTAGGCATTCTTTGTTTTTCATAAACTACATTAGCCAAATAACCTATCCTATTAACATGATTTTTCCTTGATAAACCCCTTTGAGCTTTATACTTTTTCTTTGTGTACTAACCACATTACAAGCTATTAGACTTAATCAAATGCCCTACCCAAGTCATAAAGCTAGTGGAGCATTTGTGATTGTTGATTTTGTAGATGTATAAAATTCTAAGTGTGGGGGTGTCCATATGTATGGGTTTGTTATGATGTTGTATATGTTTGTAATTGAAATTCCCATGTTAATATAGTCTCTTTGAATTTTTTAAAAATAAAAAAGAAAAAGAAATGAAAGGAAAAGAAAGAAAGAAAAGAGATAAGCACAAGAAAAGAAAAGAAGAAAAAGAAAAAGAATGAAAAATGTTTAAATAAATGTATCTAAGAGCAAGTGCATATGTGTTGAAAAGTTGCTTATGATTAATGCATTATCCTAAAGTTGTGATGAATAGATTATTTGAGTATATTAAATATGAGGTAGATGTTGCCTTGGAAGGTTCACTTATTATGGTTTCAATGTATTGTTGACACAAATTGTATGAGTGATCCCTTTGGTTTGGTTGTGCTTAATGTGTTTATGTGTGATAGCTCGAGTTTGAGTCGTGAAACTTGTTTTTGTAGTCATCATCGTTGATGTACACAAATGTGAGTGAATGTTGGGTTTTTGCACTTGATGGTATAACTGAGTGTTGCATTTGTTTCGTTGGATTTGATGACTCTCATGTTACTTAACCCAAATATATTGCACCTTACCTTAGTCTGCATTACAACCTTGAAAAGTCCTTTAATCCACGATTTTTCATATGAATTATAGTGGTGGAAAAATGAAATGATATTCAAAGTTATGAATTGTCATGATCATGAATGATGTTGAGTGTACCTATAGATATATTTTAATTAAACACATTTTCCAAGTCTACCATTAGATTGCTTCGTTTTTGTAGATGATGCTTGTTGATTGATCATGAGTAGAAGCATTGACTGTTGAATTCTTGCTATGATTTTTCAAAGTCATTCATCTTTGGTTAAGATTATATAGTCTTGGAAAATATGGGAATTAAATAAATGTTTTGAGTTTTTGAGCTTAATTTGGATGTTTTGCCTGAGGATCGCCAAAAGCTAAGTGTAGGGGGAATTGATTTGTGTTTAATTATTGATAAATTTAATCATTTACACTTAGTGATTAATGATACAAAAACACTTAAGATATTCACTTTAATTCATATATGATTTTAGATACAATTTAGAAGCAAAGAAATTAAAGTGAATCGAAATCACTACATTTGGGTCATTTTCCAAAGATTTATTTTCACTTGTCTTCATAGAGTAAAAAGAAGAAAATTAAAAGGCAAGAAGAAGACAAGAAAAATAAAAATACAAAGAAGAAAAATTAAAAGTGCTTGCTGGAAAAATGAAGAAATAATGAGAGAGCATGCATGTAGCAGCTGGGAGTTGAAGGACAAAATGACATCCATGCAGGTAGATTAAAACAAAGACAAAACAATAGCAATACATCCCAAAGAAAAAGGAAGCTAGCGTTTAACGCCAGCATCGCTTGTGTTTGATGCCATATTGCACGTGTTTAATTGATGACTTTAAACGCTAGCATTGAACGTGAAAGCTAACATTAAACACTAGTGTTTAACACTGCAAAAGGGATGTAAAGGTGATAGAAAAGGAGGCGTGAATGGTAATTGGTCTAACAAGGTTTACTTGTCACATCAAAGTGAATAGTAGCAAGAGAATAGAACAGTGACAATAAAAAGAAGCTTGTGACCGTGAAAAGAACCGAAGGGGGTTTTAGCTGGCGCATATTTTATAGGGGCTGAAGCTGTTTCTTAGGAGACTCATGGAAGGCTAAGTTTCTAACACCGGTTCAAAGGTGACATCGGCACCGATAACCTGGGTTAAGCATTTTTGATTGTCTTTGTTGTTTCTTTCTCTCATTAGAAATTGATTATGTTATCTTGTATGGATCAATTGGGTATTTAAATGATGATGATTTTCACGCTCTATTGAATCGTTTTTCATAAAATCCCATTAGTAAAATCAAATGCAATACGTAATCATTATATTCTCGATTTATGTGTAGCAACTAATGGTTCTGAATCATTAGAGATAACATAACCTAGGTTAAATAATCCGAGCTTGTGTGAGTATTACCTAGATTGGCCTGTTTTTCTAATTCATAAGGCAGTTGCCTGGATAAACTTAGAGAGCTTATTACAGGTTTGCCAATAGCTAGGGTTAATTAACGAGTGCTTCGTAAGTAACTAGGGCCTAAGGATAAATTGAGATTAATATAGCTTGTTGTTAATCTATAATAGATAATTGTTATAAGAGATAAAAGAATAACAAATCAATGAATTATGCTTAATTAGGGTGTAGGCTGAGATTAAACCAAAGAACCAGATCCCTATCGAATTTCCCAATTTTATCATTTTTCGCATGTTTTCTTTAACTTGTTTTCATTAGGTTTATTTTATTTTCGTATTAAATCCAACACCCCCTAATTACCTAAACTTAAATTAATTTCATTTCATTAGCTAACCGAACACGCCCTGTAGGATCAACCTAGACTCACCACTAATATAGTAGTAGTCTAGTTATTTTATTTTGACTAGCGTTACAATACACTGTCAGGGATGTAGTGGAACAACTTAGGGAAAGACAAATGTCTGAAAAGAATAGAAACAAGAAGGGGATATTAATCAGAAGTGGGAGAGAGTAGTAACTCTTTTAAAGAATGCAACTAAGGGCATCTTGGGAGCTTCTATAGGGTTATGGGTAGTAAGATGGAGCCTTAGTGGTGGAATGAAGATGTACAAGAAAAGGTAAAGATCAACAAGGTTGCCTATAAAGCTTTAGATGATAGCATTATAAATGTAGATAGGGTAGTTAATAGAGAAAGTTACAAACTTGTAAAGAAAGAGATAAATAAAATAATGTTAAAAGCCTAAATTAAGCTTACTACAAATTATACCAGTGATTAGAAACTAAAGATGGAGATACGAATATACTTAAGTTAGCGAGAGCTGGGTAATGAAAAATGAGAGACTTGGATTAGGGTCATTTTATAAAAGAAGAAACAAGGCAGGTGCTCGTGGATAAGAATGACATCAAGAGAATATGGTAGAGATATTTCTACATCCTTTTTAATGAAGGCGAAAATAAGAAGAAATAAGGCGGGTGCTCGTGGATCAAAATGACATCAAGAGAATATGATAGAGATATTTCTATATCCTTTTTAATGAAGGTTAAAATATCATCTCCTTGGGTGATCTTAGTAAGTCTAAAAGGTATCACAACTTTACTTATTGTTGACAGAGCACAAAAGAAGAAATTAAAGGAGATTTGAGGGAGATGAAGAGTGGAAGGGCATCAAACAACTTAATCACACTATGAAGTTATAACAGAGGGCGATATAGTCACATTATAAAGTTATAGGAGAGGGTGATTGGGTAGAGAGTGAGAAAGAGTGCATATATCTCGGAGAACCAACTTGGCTTGATGCCAAGAAAGTTCACAATAGAAGCTATACACCTCCTTAAAAGAATAATGGAACATTACAGGAAAAGATAGCAGGACATACACATAGTTTTCATTAATTAGAGAAGGCTTATAACATGGTACCTAGGGAAATCATGTATAGGTATTTAGAAGATAGGGAAGTTCCTATAATCTATATATAGGTTATTAAGGATTTGCAAGAAGGTGTCAAGACTAGAGTACGGACAATGGGAGGAGATACATAATATTTATCTATTAATATTGGGCTACACTAAGGCTCCTTATTAAACCCCTTCCTATTTGCAGTAGTGATGGATAACTTACCAAGAATATCCAAGAGATGTGCCTTGGTGTATATTATATGCTAATGACATTATTTTAGTAGATGAGACAAAAGAGGGAGTCAATGTCGTGCTATAACTTTGGAAGGATATGCTAGAGTTAAAAGGCTTAAGCAAAACTAAGACTGAGTGCTTAGAGTGCCATAAGGTGAAATGATTGGTTCATAAATTATACCACAGTAATGGTGTTTTAAGTACCTGAGAATCATCATTCAAAGCAAATGGTGATATTGATGAAGATATAGTTCACCGTATCAAATCATAGTGGCTTACATGGAGGGGTGCATCAAGAGTCTTATGTGATAAGAAGATACCACTTAAGCTAAAAGATAAATTCTATCATTTAGTAATTAGGTCGTCTATGCTTTATAAAGCAGAGTTTTGGCCTATAAAACAGGTGCATAGTCATAAGTTAAATATGGTAGACAAGAGGATGCTCCATTGAATATATAATATTATGAAAAAAGATAAGATTAAGAATGTAATTGTAAAAGACAAATTAAGGTTGGCTAACATTGATGGAATATTAAGGTAGACAAGGCTTAAAGCAGTTTAGACATGTTAAGAGAAAACATCTTGATGTTGTTATGAGAAGATGAGAGAAAATTATATTTAGAGACTAAAAGAGGGAAAGAGAAAGACCTAAAAAGAATTGGGAGAAGGTGAACATGAATGATATGGCTCTATTGGAGCTTACTAAAGACTTGACCCTTAATAGGAAACTTTGGCAAACTATGATACGTGTAAAGGATCTTACATAAAGAGATCCTCCTCTTTCTCATAATTATCTTAGGATTTTTCTTTAGGTCTTGTGTCTAGTATTTAGTTTAAACTTTTTATCTATAGTACATCCCCTTAAGTTACTTAGCTTAAACATTTCCTTACTTAGCCTAAATATTTTTTAATTACTTACTTTTTATTTATTTACTTCTTTCTTTCTTTCTTTCTTTCTTTACCTATTTTATCTTTTATTTGTATTCTTTATCTTTTGTCTTTATTTTATTATTGTGTTATTTATTTTAATTTTATGAATTTATTAGCTTTTATTTTATTTTTATTCTTATCCTTTCTATTTATTTTTACATTTATGTTTAATATATTTTCTTATTTTTAATATTTATTTGTATTTTTTATTGTTGGTTTTATACAATTTTTTTGATTTTTCAGCTTTTGATTTCTATAAATAGTTATTAGAAACTTTTTTCTTGTAAGTCTATTAAAAATAACCTCTCTACCAGTTAAAGGTCATGTCGAGTGTTCGTAAACCTCTCAGATTCCAAGTCTCAGCAAAACTTTTATTAGAATGTTATTTTTATTGTTGTTGTTGCTTTATTAGTTTTATATATTAATCATATTATAGAATTTAAGTGATCTTGGCTTCAAAATCATACAAAAAAGTTTCATATTTATTTTACTGCGTGCAGATTAGACCCTATCCTAATTTTTCAATAAATTCCTCCACTCTAGAATGCAAGTAATATTGTAGGGGTTATTTTTTCTTTGAGAACTCCCCTTATAATCCACTTAGTGAACTTGCTTAATCATTAGGTTTTCAAATTGGCATTCATTATTCATAGATCCTATATATATTTCACAACATAATGCTTAGGTTGATCTTACAAGTGTGCTCAGACCATTAAGTTTCTTTCTTAAAGATCCTCCTAAATTGCCAATATAGTGATAGTTTCCATATTGTGCACACATACTTGCTTGTTTGTTCTCATGATACTCGACTACCATTGGTAGTTATTCATAAACATTTCTTTGGTGAATTCAAAGGCGATTCCAAAATTTTATTATTCAATATCCTAACAAACTACTATATTGATGGTCTACTTTTTGTTTAGTTTAGACCACTATAGGAAGTATAAACATTATATAAGTTAAAAGGTTGTAATGAGGGTGCTTTCTTAGTAGATCCTTATACCTCTCTCGTGTTTGGTAAAGTGTTTTATTATGGATTTACATGTCGACAATTTTTTTTTGCAAGCTTCATACTCTTTATTAATGGAGAATAGTTTACAAGGAACTTCTTTACTATGTTCTCTCATATTGTGATTAAAATTACATATGGTGAATTTAACTAATGCTTGCTTGATCACTTACTGAAAATGGGAATAAACTTAGTCTAGTAGTGTCATCAATTGTTCCACTTATCTTGAATATATCACATATCTCTAAGAAGTTGAAAATATGTGCATTAGGATCTTCATCCGATAACTCATCAAATTGTACATATTATTGTAGCATTTGAAGAATGTGTGATTGATTTCAAAGTACCTTCCAATAGTTTTGTAATAATGGATTATATCTCCTTAAGTGTTTAAGCACTTAATCAAAAGATAAAAGCAACATCTAATTAACATCTAGATAAGAATTTTTCTAGTATCATCTTTACAATCATTATTCATTTTATTAAAAGATGTAATAAAAATTTCTAAGGTGATGATTGCTTTTGGTCAAGTTATTGTGACCAATTCTTAGGTTGATTAACTACAGAAGTTATCTAATTCAACACTACTAAGAGTGCATTAAGATGAAAGGTTTAACCCTAATATTGGAGAATTTATGTAAGTTTTTATCTAATACCCTCATATAACTCCTAATAAATGAGGTACAATCTATTAACATAAGATCCTTTCAAAATTTTCATATACAATAAGATCTAATATAATTGATATCTTCAATTAAATCAATATTAAGAACTATCAAAGATATTTATCAAATATAAAACTTCAACTTATAAATAAAATATAGTCAATCCATATAAAGATAAATTGTATAATTCCTTCCTTTATAGATATATGAAATGACTAGTCTATAATAATGTTGTTCAGCCCAACAAAAACAATCAACATAAAAAAGAAATAAAAATAGATAAATTCTAGATGATCTTGATTTTTCATTGTGATATGCTCAAATTGGAATAGCTTTTGAGTTTTTTCTCTCTTCAAAATGGTCTTTTGATGTCTCTCTAAGATCTTATTCTTCTCTTAATGATTAACCCTAAATTTAAAAAACTGAAGAAAGTGAAAGTCGTCTTTAACTAGGATTTACATGTGTATTTATAATAAATTTTGGTGCATACATGGTGTTGGATTGGATAAATAAAGCATGCACAATTTGGATAAAACGGTAGAAAACTTTTAGAAATCAAACTTGCAGTGGAAGCAATATAACTAAATCAACATGCATAGCCATACATGATATGGTATAAGGATAGACATTTGCATCCTAACAAGATAGAAAATTTTACCAACTCCTTCGTTACAGCTTTAACTCCTCGTTATGCTATCCTATCCTCGGTAATGTATCCTCTTCTTATTATTGTTTCCTCTTCTCGATATTATATCCTCGACCATTTTGATCTAACACTTGTTCTTCTTGGACAAATTGGTTAATAAGATCCTTTGGTGGGAAAGGAGAAGAAACACTTGAAAAGATTTTTCCTTAGAAGAATGAAGCCAAAGATGAGACACCTCTCATGCAATTTTCAACTATACCATCCAAGATTAGAGAGAGAGAGTTAAAAATGCAAGAACACTTTCTCACTTATTCTCAATTTTGGTTAACATCAAAAGAAAGAAGAGATGTGCATCAAATGCATCACTTCATTCTTTAAGCAATCATAAAGAAGCCAATAAATGAGACTCTTTTCATTTGTCTTTAAAATGGCTGTATGAAAAGACTGTTAACTTAAATAAGACATATCAATTTTGATTTTTGGTGATGAAAGAAGGTAGATGGTCCATCAAATGCACCTCTTATTCTTTAAACTGATGAATGCTATAGGTTACATGCTATCATTAAAAACAACCATTAAACCATTTAATGATACGATTATTACTCTATTTAATATTAATAAAGCATGTTAAAAACCATCTTAAATATAGAAAACTAATGTTAAATGTGTAGCAGCACATTTTATCCATTAAAACTAAAATTCCTCCTCCATTTGTCTTTAATAACTTTGTTTTAATTTAATTAATCTAATTGATCAAATTAAACCAAAGTCTAGCCCATTTCTAAATGTTCATTTGGGCTTGTAATTAACAATTAATTAGTCTAAGCCCAACATTCAATCATAAGCTTTAAAACCTCTATTTGTATTTCTTACTTTACTTGATAACCTTCCTAAAAGCTAAATGGGGAATCTAATTAGACTTATATAATTCAAGCTCTAATAAGCCTGGAATTAATTTAATCTCATTATAATTAATTCCAGCTTATTAACTAAATATCATTCCACTAAAGACAATCAGTTGAACTTTTGAATAACTAAATATTATGAGAACACATTTCTAAAAAAAGATGTCTAATTGCAAACTCTAATATGAATCATATTGTAGACATCCACATAATAAAGGATAAAATTACCATTTTGCCCTTATATTAGTTTTTCCTTCTAGATCTCCCATTTTACTTTATATGGTGATTAACACACAAGATCTTATCTTGGTGTTAAGACTTGATAGGTAGCTAGTCCATCAAACTACTGGCGCTAGTTTAATCACCAATTTTCGTAAAACATCTAGAAGTGATGATATCACTACAAACGCTTTATTTAAGTAAATGTTCCTTGATACATGTTTCAATTAATAATTCCAACATGCAGACACTGGATTGATACTTTGTAAAAATCCATTTTGATCATATCAAAAATTATAATGAAGCATATACCACTCATCAAGAATGTGGTCCATAATAAACGAATGCTTAAGTTATATGTTTTTTGTATGTTTTAAGATTAAAGTAACGACCCAGTTTATTCTTGAAAACATACTTGATTCCAGATTCATTTAATAGTGCCATTATCGATAGTCAACTACTATCATGATATG
>JAOSBK010000002.1:22119687-22135882 GCA_027568895.1 Erythroxylum shatona
ACCAAAAAGTCAAACTTTTCTCAATTCTTCATATTCTCACACTTTTTCTCTTTATTTCTTGCTTTTCAACTCCATTTTAATCAACCCATTCACTTTTGAGTATTTCTAATTTTTACTAAAATTTCGGGGTCCAACAGCACGCGCCTGCAATCGCCTCTCTGCTGCACTATTCACGAGTACATACGCCTAACATTCTCATCATTACCAATGGTGAAGGCAATTTTCGACGAGTTTTGAGCCCTTTTTCACTCTCTATGGCTCATTTTTTACTTGTTTTTTCATAACTAAACTCACAATCACCATTTTTAAGCATCCATTACACACGAAAAACTGAAAAATAGATCCAAAATATCTGAAAACCCTAATGGATAAAAATTGAAGAAACTTTGTTTTTAACCACTCGATCAAGCAACCGCTCTGATACCACGTGTAACATATAGCATGAACCTTATTACGTATCCTGGATCCTACATGAAAGGGAAATAAATGAAGTAAATGTGAAAATACCTATTTTTGGGTTCCATCACACTTTCAAGGTGGTTTTCGATGCCGAAACAAGCTCCAATCAAATGGGACCTTCACAAGAACTCCTCATTGGATCTTGATTAATGTCTTTTTACAGTTTTATCAATACATAAGTCTTAATGGGTCAAAGATTTTGTATGCTTAGAAATGATATGAGCAATTACTGGAGACCTTAACCTATTTATATAGCTTCCATATCAGGCTTCCTCATCACATGCTCAATAAGGGTCTAATGTATACTGATCGGGATTCATTTTCCACTTGGACTTTGGCCCATTGACTTAGATCATTTATTAGGTCACTTTATTATCGTTATCTAAAGCAAATTACGTAACTTAATTGATAAGTTATTGAAAAACTAAAAATTTTAATTAAATGTTGTTTAACTGTATAGAAAATGTCAAAAATATCCAATATTATGCACATTAATACTACTTAATTTTTTCTTAGGTTTGCAATTTGATTAGATTAAGAACTTTTCACTTTATGTTAGTTGCCAAAAAGATAGGATTTGATCCCCTCAATTACTACCATCAAGCTTGATTTTGTTTTGGATGGAAACTTCACAGGAATGTTGAGATGTTCTTGGTTTGCAACCATACTTTCCATATTATTGTGGAATGATGCGATGGATTATAGTGGTTCTAATATTAATGTGTTCGACTTGCTTGATAAAAGTACACTTTTGCTTCTGCACTTTTTATCCACTTTTTTATGACTATTAAAAGAAAGGAAGAAATTGTCACGATATGTAGAAAAATGAATTTCTAAAAAAACTATGCATTTGAGTCTTATAGCTCAATTGATCCTTCTAATCATTATTTTGCCAATGAAGAATGTTAGATAATTATTGGATCAAATGATTTTGGCATACCTGTATCCATAATTGTTTTTGTAAGATTTTGATGTTCTTGATACAAGTTTATTTCCTCTCTTCTTCTTTTTCTCTTTTCAGGTTTCTCCAATGGTTAAGATAACCTTTCATAAGTTTCTAAAACTTATTTATACTTTAACCAACCATTATATTGGTTCATATTGAAAGAGAGAGGGAAAGGGTCTTTGACCCATTTGAGATCCCTTTATTTAATACCCAATAACCATCATATTGGGTGCTTTTCATGGGACGCAAACTATAAGTCACATGGGTCATTATATATCCTAACAATCTCCCACTTGGCCCATGTTACGACTTAGAGATTCAACAATAAAACTTTAAGTGCAAACAATATACTGAATCGATCAAGCTATCCTTAAGTAAATTAAAATGATGGGATCATGACGGTCACAAGTTATACAACATGATTCCTTCCATGTATCACAAAATCAACTCAACTTATAAAACTTTAAGTGGGTAATTCTATACTTGTTATCTCACAAATAATAATTAATTTATACAACATAATATGGATAAAAAGTAAGTGAGCAAAAACATATGACTGTAATTGAATTCATAAGTGTCATAACAATTTGAACAAAACACTTATATGTATATATACATATTAGAACGCTATGCTAACAAGGACTTATCTTTAAGACCCATCCGTTCAACATGAACAATAAATGTTTTGGGCAGTAAGCCTTTAGTTAACAAATTCGCTATCATGAGATCGGTACCAATATGCTCAATTGACACTTTATGTTTTTCCACTTCTTCTTTCATAGATAAATACTTCAAATCTATGTGTTTCGCACCCTTTGAATATTTGTTATTCTTTGAGAAGAAAATGGATATGAAATTAGCACAATAAATTCTTAACGGTCTTGTAATACTGTCGACAAGACTAAGACCTAAGATAAAGTTTCACAATCACAATCTATAAACTGTGGCCTCAAAGCACGCCACAAATTCAGCCCCCATAGTGGAAGTAGGAATGACAGTCTGCTTTCTACTTTTTCATGAAACTGCTCCTCTAGCTAATAGGAACATATAACCGAAATGTAGATTTCCGTAACTCTACACAACCGATATAGTCTGAATCTGAGTAACCTATCACTTCGAGATAAGTTGATTTTCTATATGTGAGCATATAGTCCTTGGTGCCTTGTAAGTATGTAAGGCCTTTCTTTGCAGCTTTCCAGTGGTCCCTTCTAGGATTACTTTGATATTGGCCTAGCATTCCAACAACAAAACTGATATCTGGCCTAGTGCATGTTTGAGCATACATTAAGCTCCTAACCACTGACATATAAGGAATAGACTCCATGTCCTTACATTTTAAATCATTTCGTGGACATTGCATTAGACTAAATTTGTCACCTTTCTGAATTGGAACTATCTATGCGGAGTATTTTTTCATTTGAAATCTTTCTAATACTTTCTCGATATAACCTTTTTGAGATAATCCTAACAATTCTTGTGATCTATCTCAGAATATTTCTATTCCTATTACATAGGATGCCTTACCCATATCTTTCATTTCGAAATTATTAGAAAGAAAATTCTTTACATCATGTAACAAAACCATATTATTAATAGCAAGAAGGATATCATCAACATATAGGACTAATATAATGAACTTGCTCCGCTAACCTTCATATAGATACACCGATCAACAATGTTCTCTACAAAACTATATCATTAAGATACCATTGTTAGGAAGCTTGTTTCAATCCATGTATTGACTTTTTTAATTTACACATTAACTTGTCCTTTCCTGTGGTTTTAAAATCTTCTAGTTGATCCATATACACTTCTTCTTCTGAGTTACCTTTTCAAAAGGCAGCTATATCTATATACGTCCATTTGGTGAAGCTCTAAATTATAATGAGCCACCAGGGCTATAACAATTCTTAAAGAGTCCTTCTTTGAAACTAGAGAGAAGGTCTCTTTATAGTCAATACCATCCTTTTGAGTGTAACCTTTTCCAACAAGTCTGGCTTTATACCTTTCAATGTTGCCTTGTGAGTCATGTTTGGTCTTAAAGACCTATTTACAGCCCACTTGCTTTGTATCTTCCGGCAACTTAACTAATTCCTAGACATTGTTGTCATCTATTGATTTCAACTCTTCTTTCATAGCATTAAACCATTTTTTAGAATTATTACATTCCACAGGGCTTATTTGAATGAGCATGGATCTTTATCAATACTCAAGTCACATTTATGTTTAAGTGAGTAAATTTCATAGTCACTTGAAATAGCTGGTCTTCTTTGCCTTACAGACCTTCGTAATTCTATGTTTTGTGACATTACTTGATCATTTGTAACTTGATCACCATTAGCTAGTTCATCATTAATATGTTCAACTTGTGGAATTGGAACATTAATTTATTGTTTAGGTAAGTTGTGTATCCATGATGCAACAATAGAAATAACAACCGGTGGGATCATGTCTGATGTGGTTGTGTCTACTCGACTTGGAGTAGTTTCTACTCGATTATCGTGAATATCCACTTTTCGTGATTCTCAACTCCCACTAATTTGATCATTTTCAATGAATCGAGTGTTACCAGACTCAACTATTCTCATACTATGGTTAAGACAATAAAATCTATACCCCTTTGATTTTTCAAGATAGCCAATGAAAAATCCACTAATAGTTATTACATCAAGCTTCCTTTCATGTGGATTATACAGCCTTACTTATGTCGGACAACCCCAAATGTGAAGGTAGGTGTGGTAATCTAGGTTTCCTTCCTATCCACAGTTCATAAGGTATCTTAGGAACTGCTTTATTAGGAATCCTATTAAGCAGAAACGCAATGGTTTTTAATGCATGCATCCACAATGATAACGGTATAGAACTATAACTTAACATACTCCTAACCATATCTATAAGAGTACGATTTTGCCTTTTGGTTACACCATTTTGTTGTGGTATACCAAGCATTGTGTATTGAGAACATATGCTTTGACTTGCATAAAACTTTGCAAATGGACCTGGACATTGTCCATTTTCATTAAATTTTTCATAATATTCACCACCTCTATTAGACCTCACTATCTTTATTTTTCTATCTAACTGCCTTTTTATCTCATTAATAAACACCTCTAAGATGTCCACAGACTGAGACTTCTCATGTAGCAAATAAATATAACTATATCGTGAGAAGTCATTAATAAAGGTAATGAAATATTTTTCGCCGCTCCAAGAAAGAACGTTGAAAGGACTACAAATGTCAATGTGTATTATTTCCAATAATGCACTACTTCTTATGGTTGGATGCTTTGATATATATTTGGTTTGTTTGCCTTTAATGCAATCCACACTTATATCCTAGTCAATAAAATCCAATGGAGGTAAGATATCATTTTTAACTAACCTTTGCACCCTTTCCTTAGATATATGACCTAATCTTCTATGCCACAAAAAAGCAGAACATTCATGTTATGCACTACGTTTACTTCCTATAATATGGTCAACATAAAATAAAAATGGAGCAAAATTAACATCGAGATTGAAACAATATAAACAATCAATTAAAGTACCAGAACTATAATAATGCTTATATTTATACAAAGAAAAAACACCTTTTCCAATATTAAATTGAAATCCTACATCATCTAAGTTTGCAACAGAAACTAAATTCCTACCACATTCAGAAACATAAAGACACTTTTCTAGATCTAAGTAACACCCAATGTCCAAGATTAATCTGTACATTTCAATGCCCTCTATCCGTGCCTTTATTCTGTTCCCCATATATAAGAACTTGTTAGTTCTGTTTATAGTTTGGATTGAAAGAAATTCCTATTTAACATGTGACACATGAGTAGTTGCACCAGAATCTAACTACCAGGTATTCTTAGGCACTTCAATAAGATTTGATTGAAAACATACTGAGACATAGTATATATCTTTCTTTTCAATCTAAGCCTTTCTTTTAGGACAATGTTTCTAGAAGTGACCAGGCTTCTTACAGAAGTGGCACCTCTTATCTTTATTAATTCGGCCCTCATTAACTTTGCTGAGAGCTTTGTCCTTATCTTTGCCTTTTTTTCCTGGTTTATTCTTGCTACTACTAGCTTCTAGATGAAATGTAAGATGAATGGAGTGTTCCTTCATTTTCTTTAATCTCCCTTCCTCCTGAACTAATATGGCCTTAATTCTTGAAGGTTCCATTTTTATTTAATAGTGTGATAATTCACTTGGAATTGGCCAAACTCTAGAGGCAATGAGTTGATAACAAATTGTACTAGAAAGGACTCACTCACATCCACACCCATAGATTTCAACTTTGCAGCTAGGTTTGACATATGAGTTACATGATCATGAATGAGCTGTGACCAGTTAAACTTCTTGGTCATTAGGTCACTCATTAAAGCCCCTACTATAGACTTGTTGGCTATATCAGATTGGGAGTATTCCTTAAGCTTTAACATGAACTCCTTTGCATTATCCGTCTTAAGAATTGATGGCTTCACATTTTCTACAATTGTCATTCACATAAAATTCAAGCTTAGCAAGTTAGACCATTCCCAAGCCTCAGAATAAGACTTGTCAGCTTCAGAACTAGTCTCAGTTATAGCTACGGGCCTTACATCTGAAACTATGGTCAAGTACAATTCCATTACACCCAGTTGGAACTGGATTTGTTCAAACCAGTCACTATAGTTCAGACCATTGAATTGATCAAGCCATTTCCTTAAGTGAACAAATTATTAGATGCTACACATACAAGATATAGCCTATGCATTAATGCTTTGAGTAAATGTTGGGCATCGTTTCTGGAACCCAACTCTTGCTCTAATACCATACAACTTGGTTCCCTAGATCCGGAGCCTAACTCTTGAACCATAAAACGTGAGCGTATTCCAAGAAATCACCTTAACCATTATTGGTTCATCTTTTTTTCTGATACCAAACATGTTGGACCCCGATTATGGAGCCCAACATTCGGAGTCAAAAAAATGGTGATCTTCATAATCAACTCATTGCTTTAACTTCAGAACAGTCTTAGAAAAAAACCTTCTGATCAAAATTTCAAATTTGAATTCTTCAGAATATGTGAAGCTCTATGTCTCTAGTTTAATTTGAAGTAATAAACATCTCAATCGGAGCTCTACCGTTCGAGATATAAGTAAAATACCAAAGTATGTTTAGTAAATAACCAATTCATGCTCTTCCAATCAATTTCCTCATTTTCTCACCATCAATATTTTTCATACCAAACTTAAAAGCCACCAATTTTTATAGAGAGGTAGAAAAATGTCTTAGAAATCTGTTTCTTCAAGAATCAACTCATTTGGAGGTCGAATGGTGAAATTATGGCCAAAAGATTCAAATATGTTTATATCCTTAATCATATTGTACCTATCTTGGGAGAATTGACATAACTTTTTCTATAAGGCTAGGATTGAGGTCATTTTGGACCATTTGAAAGAAAACCTCTATATCTACAACTTTCATGAAGACCATAAAGGGAGATTCTACTTCTAAAAGTGCCAAACATCATAATCTACTGTAGTTGTCCCGTGAATGTCCGTTTAACGGACATACATGTCCGCCTAACGGACATAGACGGGCTTGGGAGCCATTTTTCACCTGAGAAGGTAATGGACAATGGCGATGCTAAGGGTCCTCACTAACTTGAGAAGGTCCGTTTAACGAACCTAAAGTCTATCTAACAGACATAGGGGTTTCCCAAACCCCTCTAAAGCTTCTCCAATGCTACCTACATCCATTCTAACATCATATTCACTCATAATCTTTCCAATTTCATTTCTTCTAATGCAATAACACTCCTAAAACATTCAATTACCAGTTTTAGTGCATAAAACTCCCAAAACTAAACTCAAAGGACTCATCACATACACAAACTCTCATCATTCACCATAGCTGTCATGTTCATACCTCCTACGCAACATCATTACTTATAATGCTCATATCTCTCAACTCCGATATCCAAAATTTAAATACTTTATAGCGTTGAAAAACTAAGAGGATAAGTTAAAACTTTTGTGCAGAATATTTTGTCCAAATCTACCTAGATTAATCTAGTTTTTTCTCTAACATCAAAACAAAATTCCTATTGTTCCTTTCCACAATTCATCTCACTTATATGAAACAATAATTCGTATTCAAAATTTGTCAACTAAATTTGGTAACTTCCTCAAGTGTACCTAATTCCCACTTAAGCTCATCTGTAATTAATTCATATTTCAACTCCACCTCATCCATACCCAACTTGACATTTCAAATTGACAATCATCCATACACAAATTCCTATTTCATTTTGACAATCATCCATACACAAATTCACATTTCATTAACATCATGAAATAAGAGTTTTACAAAACTTTAAAGGCATTTCCAAGCCACATTACATCATCAATATCAAAATACAAAATACAAAAGATGCAAAACCTAATAATTCTTGAAATACATCTGAAGCCTTGTTTTACATAAATACTCCAAAACAAAACAAAACATGCAAATTCGGAGTAATGGCTTGACTTTCTTTCACTCGGTCTCTTGCTCATCACCTGAATAGGGGAAGGAGAGTGGGGGTGAGCTTAAAAGCTCGTGGGTAATAGGTTTATAATGATAAACAAGAGAAAACCATTGAAATATTTATTTCGATTGAAAAATTCACATTGAAATCCATATAACACATATTTCCCACATTCACAACTTATCAAGCAATTCATAAACATCATAAATCATAAATTCATCAAACTTGTTGCAAAACACAAACACATAAGCACATCAGAAATTGTTTGGGCAGATCCATAAACATGACAAACTATACAATTCCACATAATGGTCCTGTGTAGTCATAAATTTGAGGGAGTTCATGAAGGAGCTTTGTGCCACTAGCGGGCAGGCGGGAGAAGCCTTAACTTGGTCAACGTGCATATGACATTCTTGAATAGACTACACCAAACCCACATAATATGTAATTCATGACTTGAAAATAAATTGCCCAAATGGCAACATTTCGGAAACTTGTTTTTCATGAACATGCAATTTTTCGAGTACCCTTTCATTTAGCAATTCACAATTCATCATCAAAATTTCATACACCAAAACATGTAGCAATTTCACAATTCATTCAAAGCGATAAAAGCAGCATTCATGTGGAAATTGAAATCATTTTATTCTCTTGCTTTAATAGGAAACATTTATAGCTCATTACTCAATTATAAACATAAAACCCACCTTGAATTTCCTTACTTAATACTTTCTCAAAGAGACCTCTCCCTTTGTTCCTCTTTCCTTCCTTGATTTCCTTTATCAAAGGAAAAATCCCCCATTCAATAGGAATTCCAATTGGAGAACCATAAGACATATTCACTAAAATTGTTCCTAGAATTCTTAAACCCATTCATTTCTTAAACTATATGAACCAAAACCCTCTAAAAATTCAAAATATTAAGATCTAACTTACCTTGAATCTTCACCAAATGAAAAGTTTGTTGGCTCTAATGGAAGCTCTCATCTTCTTCTTCCTTTTTTCCTTCTTCAGCAACCTCAAATTTCCTCTTAAAAGCCTAACAAAGATGAAACCTAGTTTCTTTTCTTCTTTCTTTCCTCTCTTCTCCACCGAACTTTCTCCTTCTTTTCTCTTCTTTTTCTCTATTCTCTGTCAATTTCGTTCTTACTTCTTCCTTAAAAGCAAGCCCACACTTCTTATTTCAATTTTGCCATTAACGATTGAGAAATATCCAATTTGCCTTTCCTTTGATGCCTTATAACCTTAATGCTTAATTGTTCTTCCCAAAATGCCCTCATACTTATATACTCTTACAAGACTACTTTATTTCAATTGAACCGTATGATAAAATCCTACAATCATTTACATAATAGTAGCTCAACTAATAATCCAACAAAATCTCATAATTAACTAGTCTTTCCATATTTACCTTCTTTTGTCTTTATAACTAATACCTTATACTTCTAACTCCTTAACTAATGATTATGGAAAAATTGAAGGAATTTGATAATAATTCCTTCTAGAAAAATGTCCTCATTGTCTTAAGTTTCTAATAACACCAAAATTATTCAATTTGGTTCAGGAATCTAAAAGTTATACCTCAAACATTACCGAACTGTTCTTATAATAAAATAGTATTCCGTGCTCAACTACCATCAGAAACTTGATATTCTCAGAGACTAAATTAAAACTCGATTTCATCAGAAACTTTGTAGCCCTACCTCTCTATTTTAATCCAAATCAAAAATCACCACATTTGGATAACTAGAGAAAAGGTTATGGCTAAAACACTGAAGTATACTCATGGAACATGTTTCAACTACATTTTTCAGCTTTTAACTTCCAACATTTTACATAAAATATTTCTTACTTCAAGAAATGTTTGGGGTCCAACAATAGTATAATGTCAGAACCTTAAATTCTGTTGGATGCATATTCATGGATTAGCTTAAACCTATAACTAGTTACAACAACGCAAGATAACAGCCTGTGTTACTTGAATATTTTAATGTTGGGCATGGAGCTAAGACATTGCATTCTACACTATCAAATATTGCATCATGATACATATATGTGTGTGTAACATGTAAATTGCCAACGTGGTTGTGTTTTCATTTGTGAAAACTTAAAGGTGAATAATTTTCTTACTATGGGATAGATTTATATGAGCGGATGCCAATGTTGATTGATATACAGTATTCTTAACTTCACATTCCTTAAACTGACCAACTGCATACTGATCAATAGCATCAATCATGTAGAGGACTTCCTAACCCTTATTCTTCAACTTCTCAAGGAACTTATCTATAGTGTGCAATGTATACGTCCTCTTTATCTGCTTTCCTACGACATATAATTGGACTATCCCTTTAATTCCATTTGTAGATAAAAGTTAAATGCCACCAATATTTATTTCACTCTCTTCACTTCATATAGTTTCACTTTATGTTTATGAATTTTATTCCTATGACCTTTTATCTATACCTACTGATAAATTTAACAGTGCAAATTATTGTTACATTTCAGGTGGTTTTGCCTAAACATTCAAAAGTTCCTTCAGCTGTGGTGTCATTTCTAGTGGAGCAATATCTAGAGGTAATTTTGTAGCTTTAAAATTATTAAGTTATTTGCACATTATCTAGTGTTCTGGATGCTTTTAAGTCAAATATTCATACGTGGATGTTGTTGGGAGGATTGTGCTGCTATTGGAGAAGTATTTTGGTCATTAGAACAATAGGATCATCTCCCTGAATTTGTTTTAGAATTGATTTTTTTCTTATTTCAGTTTTGAGTAAGGCTGTTGATCATAGTTTTGTGTCGTAGGTTAGTAGTAGCAACAAATATATAGGTCAACTAACAACATAAGATTAAAAGATTATGATTACCACATAATATATGAAAGACACAATCAATTAGATTCATTTACTAAATGAAGCAAGGAAAAATTGCATGTATGAATAAGAGTATGTGATATTATTTAAGAATAATATCACATTTAAATAATATCACATACTCTTATAATCAGTTAAGAGTCTGTGATATTATATAAGATATTCTTATATAATATCACATACTCTTAAAACTAGTTAAGAGTATGTGACATTATATAACAATATCACATACTCTTCTATAATATCACATAATTTTAAAATTAGTTAAGAGTATGTGATATTATATAAGGACCGATTTGTACTACCTTTAATCTTGATATTAAAAGTATGAAATACTATTGAGGGAAAAAAAGTATAAAGCCAAAGCAGAATGTTGCTCTTCCTAAACTTTAGAACAACTTAGAAATAAAAAAATGTGAGAACTTGAAATGAAATGTTTATATATGTCTATGATATGATCGCATCTAAAATGAGAATTAAAGTCTTTAAAGAATTTTATCTTGAAAACTCATTCACTGTGTTTCACACTTTTATGCCAAACAAGAGAGCTAATGTTCTTCTTCCTTTTTCCAATCCTAAAAGTCCTTCAAGTTTTCAGATCAAAAAATCATAATATGCTTCATGAATAAAAATACATTTAAAAGCTATTTCAATGGCAGGTTTTTAACCTTAGATAACTATCTCCATTAAATGACCATTTTTAAGAAATCACACCAAGTCAGCTTTCAAGCAATAATTGGTTTGAAGACATTTCGTATGCACATGACTGAATATTTGTAAATTTGATAATAATTGAACAATGATATGACTTCAGTTTACCTTGAATAGTGGAGGCAATTTCATAAGCAGGAGGAGTCACAAAATCAAATTTCACTTCTATTATATCTGAGAAGTAACAAAATCAAGTTTTATGTTTACTATATATAAGAAACGATAAGTTATAGTAGGCATGTATTCACCTTCACCATATAACATTGAAACAAAACACATACAGATAAAAGAAGGAGGTATATTGTATGTGTAGATGAAATAAGCAGTGTAATGTAGTCAAAAAGAAATAGAGCATGGTGATTAGAACCAAGCATTAACTCATTTAGTTGTTAAAAATGAGTTTGTTAGGTCCAGTACAATGTGTTTAGAACCTTGTTCTATGTCATAAAAAATTATTTTTATGGTATACATATTCACAAGCAGCATAACAAGAAATTCATTGTTATTCCATAAGAACATAAAAGATTATCATATTAAATTGGAATCATAAGTCAGTTCATTTGGTTATAGAAAGAGGAGAATAGAAACTAAAGCTTACAATATAGGTAAACCTATGCAGCTTGTTAGAAGTAATACCTTTAATAAACTAAAGCCCCTTATGATAATTCAATATAATTGGCTAGGACTTTCTTCATCCTTTGAGCTAACACCTTTCAAATGATTTTGTAAATGATATTACAACAAGATATGGGCCTAAAATTAAAGAAAGTGACATGGTCACCAGATTTAGGCACCAAAGTGATAAAGGTACAATTAAATTTTGTCAATAACTTTCTCTTGTTGAAGAATTCAAGAACTGAAGTTGTCATAGTAAGCTTAAGAAGATATCAAGCCTTGTTGTAGAACATTGGATTCAAGCCTTTCGGACTAAGGGAATTATAGGCGTTCAAAGTTTTCAACACTACATCAATTTCTTGACTGGTAACAAGTTCAATTAGCTCCTGAGTTTTAATTTATGGTATTTGACACTGCATAAGTTCCTTCAAAAAATGTTGAGAAGATGTAGCCTATGATAGGGTTGTCAGAAGTGAGAAAAATAATCATATGCCTTATGCAATAAGGAGGTTTGAGAGTTTATTAACTAATTGTTATACATCAATGAGATGATTTGGTTGTTTTTTTTCCTTGGAGATGACCTTCTATGGAAGTAAGTAGTGTATAGTTTAGCTTTTCTGGAGAGGATGTATAGTTTCCTTTCCATATATAGTTTCATATTTCAAATGCTAATGGCTAGAGCTTGAACAGACTAAACAAAGCAACCTTATACTCACAAAAACAAAACCACAACTGCCCCTACATGCATACTTATAAGACAAACACCCTAGAAACAACTGTATCTACACCTAACTCTGACCCTGACCTTACTCCACAACCTACTCCATCCTTCCACCAAAGTCATTTATGTTGGTTTTAAATAAAGGAATTATTGTTTCTATAGGATGATAAATGCTTTAGATGATAATGATGGAAAATAAACATGAAGTACTAATTTGTACTACCTTCAACTTCAAGATTGGTTTTGTGTACTTAGTTTGTGATGAATGAGTTTATATGAACCTTAAAAAGCTTTATACCTCATTATTTTCTTAGTCTCTCCTATTGTGCATTAACTTCATATTTGAGGATTAAAAATTCATTAAGGAGGATTGTATTCTTTAACACAAATATCATCTACAATAACCATATATGAGAACTTGATGACATTCACAGGGCATTATGATAGGGTGCCTTTGTTTCTGACATGAATTTGGTACATAGGACACATGTACTTTTCTGAATTGTGAAAGTTTGTTTAGAAAATTTAAAATGTGAGAGGAATATTTTCTGTATTGCTATATTGTTGTTCCTTTTTAGATTGCAGGAGTGGAGGAACTTTATACTGGTGATGATGAATAAATTCTTATTATGCAATTCAACCTTTGTTGTTTTATCTTCATTGTTGTATACAAATTTTAAGAGTAAAATTCTAGGAAGTAAATATGGAGGATTGGGAACGTTTAATAGATACAAATAATCTTGTTTTATAAGGGAAAGCAAACAAAACATTAAGATTTATGTAAAAAATTATTTATATTGTTACAAAAATAAATATGAAACACTATCAACTTCAAGATTACTTCAACCCTTATCAATTCCTAGGTAGTGTTGGATGGATTTTATAGAAGGATATATTTAAATGGAATTAAGTACTATTGATGAAGATCTAACTTAACATAACTTAAAGAGAGATTGTATGGTAAAGAAACTCCTAAAGAGTAACACAAGACATGCTTGTGTCTATACCTAGGAAAGTTATACGATAGATTCATAACTTAGGGTACATATATATCAAAGCTCTAGATTAATTTAATGTAGCAGCCCATCTTATAATTATTGGATATTGTACTATATCCAATAGTTTATAAATGTGTTTAGAGAAGGTAATATAGGAATTAATTCATTAATGATGGTGGATGCAATGATGTCAATCTTTTCACTATTATAGATTAACAAAATCCTTCCGTTAGGGTGAAAATCTTGGTTAAAAGTAGACCTCCAACTATTAAGGAAAACAGACAAGAGGTTGATGTTTTTCTTCATTCTGGTTTCTAAAATACCCATCAAGCAAGGTTTATTTTGAATAACAAAATATCTAATTACTTACTTCCTTGTAGGGGAATTCATTTCCTTAATGTTTTAGGAGCAAATAAAAATTCAAATAGTAGAAGAAGAAACATTCTTCTTTCTACCAAATCTACTCTTTAAAACAGTTTTTAAATTAGCTTCAATGACAGTATCTATTGTAGTGCTTGTGTTATGATTTCCAATTAATATTTATAAGCTATGATTGATATATCCTTTATAACATGAGTATTTACAAATTTATTATATCCATATTTATTCATGACTTCATATTGATCAATAAAGTCAATTTTGGGCTTATCAATGACTACTAAAGTATCAGAAGGGGAGTTTGCAGTGAGTTCCTTATTAGTGTCACCAATATGTTGTTCACCCATTGGCTCTTTAAAACTGTCTGTTTTAAAAACTTACCAGCTGATTACCATGTTTGGTTGAGGATAACTTATATATATATATATGATTTGACTGCTCCTTCAATGAGCTTAAGATTGTCATCAAAATATCACCTCAAGTAGCTCTGAAAATGCATCCACAGCTACACACATTCAAGTAAAATTGAATCTTCTAGTTTCTATAGTAACTTAAACAAGATATAGAGGTAAACTAATTGAGCTAGCTATGTAGGTCAATACTTATTACATGTATTTTACCCACCATTCCTAATTTACTTATTGCTACAAAATTGAGAGAATTGTGATACGACAATTGTAGCCAAGTATTTTATGATTATCTTAGGCTACAAGTTGTTGGATTATATTTCAGCTTATCACTTGCTGAATGATATTATTTACCTCATATGAAGATCATATATTTTAATTTTCCCCAGTGTCCATCTAGTTCGAAGCTTCAGCTTTCAAATTGATTCATTCTACCTATTAATCAACAAGGGCCTTCCCAACAATGAGGGAATTTCTATTATTTTTTAAAGTAGAATATAAGGTTTGTTTTGTACCATATTATAATTTCTTTGAAGTTTATATAATTTTGACCAGTTGTGCAAAGGTTGTCACTATTTGCATTTTTAGCTATAGGGTTATTAGACTAATTATTCTTGATGGTTGATTATGCCAAATTCTATGATTATATTATTGATGGCTAACTATGGCAAATTTTATGAGTATCTAGGACACTATTTTTTTGGATTTATAAACATTTTCAACTTAACGCTAGCTTAGCTATCATAAGATCCTGTAACTTCGGTTCACTACCCTTTTAGTTGCTAATCATCACGTCAATCTCTTATAAGAAAGGCACATAGTGACATAGGACTTACAGATGAGTACTATAAACTGAAAATAGGGGTTGCTGTAACTTTGAATTGAGAGTGAAAATTAAAAATACATTGAAAGTAAATGAAACATCTAGGAATTGAAACAAACACATAAATCAAACTAATATGTTTCTAGAAGTCACTTCTAGTGTTTAGGAATTTATTTCTTCAACATTATGCTCAGTAAACTTTATTTTAAGTGACATTTTCTCGTTGTCTTTCAAGTGAATAGTCAAATACATTTGGTTTTGAATAACTTCTTCTGATTGTTGAATTGCTGATAAATGACTACAAAAAATAAAACTCTTTTTCAAACATATGTGGAGAGACAAGGAGCTTAGTTCACTTACAAAAAAGGATTCAGTAAAAAGTAAAAGAAAAAAGAAATCAAAGTACAGAAGAGAGTAGACACATTATTTGTATCTGTTAACTGTCCTAACTTGCGTTGAGTATGCCATTGTGTCCTTTCTCTACACTTTTACATATATAGTTGGCCTCGTGCTACTGTCTAAATCAAAATAACTTTGTTGGTATATCAAACTAATTAAAAGGAAGTAAACAATGAAATTATTGACCCAACTTGCCTTGTTAGCTATTTAATTCTTTAATCTATTGTAACATCCCACCCCCTACTGGAAGGGTAAAATAGGAAATTTGGCATAAGATGGGATTGGTAGGGATTAATTGGTGCTGTTCATGCATAATAGGCTTGATACACAGTTTCAACTGTGCACAGGAAA
>JAOSBK010000002.1:22162103-22175342 GCA_027568895.1 Erythroxylum shatona
ACTTGTTGAAAATACATGATATCTTTTATAAAATTAAAATGTGATTTTGATCAATGTTATGCCCTTGAATTGTATCAATGTTATCTTTAGATCAGATCATTTGTTGCAGAGTTAGGAATGGATTAATTGCTTCCATGTGGTATAGTAATTGGAATGATAATGGGGTTCTGATAAGAAATCAACAAGATGTCCAATTCATAACATTCCCTCTCAAGCTAAAGTATGTATTTAGAGAAAGGGTGGTGAATGGTATGGTTTTCGCAGTAACTTATTCCATCTTATTCCAAGATACTCCCCAAAGTGATATGTAAGACTATTATATTTGGAAGAGTCACTCAAAGGGCCTATTCTCCCATATGGCTTGAAAGGAATGGCTAATTCCTAAAGTGCCTATTGTACTATAGACAAAGCTAGTACATAATAGACATCTTAGGCCAATCGCTTCAGTCGTTTAGCTTCTAGAAGTAAAATCAACAAATTGGGTAAGTTGTCTTATCTTAAATTTATAATTCGTGTGTACTTTGCAAAACTGCAAGTGAATTCTTGTCCTGTTCATTCTTCGAATGTGATTTCTTTAAAGCAATTTGGAGCTCATTCAGAGACCTATGTTATTGGAAAATTGATGAATGTGCTTTTAGTGATATCTTAATGTGGCCGCAAAATAAGTATGATTTGTTTAAAGGTTCCTTTTGTGATATATTTGTTTTGTCTCAATACTTCTATACAAATGTTATGGCTAGAAATAAACAACAAGTGCTTTAAGAATATTAAAAGAATTATAAAAGAATTAGTGCTACAGTTTTGGAAAGTGTCCTATTCTCTATTACAAAGCAACTTATATTTTAAAAAAGTCAATTAATTTTGATGTTAGGATAACAAATGCTTAGAGAAGTCATACATCCCCCTACTATTAAATAATGGAAGCTTGTATATCTTGGTCACTTGTTGGTGTTCCTTAACTATTTGATATATTATAAGGAGTGTTGTATCTTATTCATTCATTGATTAATATAATTTTTCATTTCAATTTTTTTCTTATTGGCTATTAATTACTATATGTATACATGATTTTGTAGCTAGTAACTTTTTCAACTTCGTATCCCTTTATAATGCCTACTTCCTACAACCAAACTTATATAATGAATATATTAGAAATTTTACTTGTAAGAGAAGGTAGAAATTCAAATAAGTTACACAGATAATTATATTTCATTTATTTATTTCTCATTTTTCATAGTTTTTTCCCTTCTAACAAAAAATTAAAATTTGTGAACACCATTTTTTATTAAAATATCAAAAGCAAACATTTAAAGTATGAGCAAGATTAATTATAATTAAAATTAAAAATTATAATTATAATTGTTGCTTTAGCCTTGATGGTGTTGTATATTTCGCAATTGCAAATAATGTAAAATTTAAATGCAGCTACTACATTATATTTGTAAATTTTTTTAAATCATACACATTTCTAAAAGAAAATTTTATAATAGTTGATGATACTTTTATCTTATATAACTTAGTGTCTCTATAATTATTAAGTGCAATATTACTTTAATGATGCTGTCACAAATGCAAAGGGATGAGGAATAAACCTGTCCTATAATCATAAGGTGATGTAGTAAAAAATTGAATCGTTGCTAGAGATCGTTATTACAACTTAAAACATTGAATAAGGGTCAAAATTGAACGCTAGATAACGTTATTAAGACTAATACATTTGAAAACAATCAAATTGCTTACAGTTTACTACGATAATGTGTGATCATATTTAAAACTACTCCTAAAATATATGTTTAGAGTGAATATAAACTAAAGTGAAGATTTATTTCATCAATTTTACTTAATGATTGTTTGATTTCACTTTTATTTTTATTAGTTTATAGTTTATAGTTTATAGTTTTAATTTTTTAATTTCTGTTTTGATATAAAAATAAAAACTTGTTTTTTTATTAATGTCGGGATAATTATCCTTTTGTTGGTAATAATTATTAAATATTAAATAACTATAAAGTTAAATTGATTTTATAAATTAAATTAAATAAATAATATTATTTTAATCTCTTATATAATATTTATTAATAAATATTTGTAAAAAATTCATTCAATTTTATTAAAAAATAATTAAATAAGAAAATTTAATTTGTTCAAATAAGTTTTAATTAATAAAACCAAATTTATCCGAAAGTTATGTATTTTAAAGATTTTTTAAATTTTCAAATATTTTATTAAATAATGATTAAACTTAAATGAATAAATAACTAATATTATATTAGTAATAATAATAATAATTAATTATTAGTGATAAATAAATATTTAATATATTTTTAGTTGGTTGTAAACTAGAATAAAAATTATAAACAAAAACAATATTTATGGAATTAAATAAAAATAAAAATAAAAATCAGAAAACTTAAATAAATATATTGGAACAAGTTAAAAATAAAAACTAAAAATCTAAGTGAAAATAAATAGATCCTTGATTTTAATTGATTTGTTGTCAATAAAGTAAAGCATATTTTGAAAACATAATTTAGTTGATTATGTTTGAAAATTTAAAATTTTATTCCCGAACTATTATAATCAAAAGAACAACGAACGGCTTGCGAGGATTTGGGCTATTGAGTTGGTTTAACATATGGACGACTTGGGCCAACAGGGATCTTCTTCTTCGGTTTAACATAAAATTGGTATTTGTAGTGAAAGCCCGGCCTTTTCATGCCCAAACAAGGCTTTCCGTGCTTTCGCCGGTTGAGAGATTCTTCAGTATTTCTGTCCGATTGAATTTGGTGATGGAGTCGCAAGTTTCAGACCCGGAACCAGAGAGCCTGCCGATGGAAAGCGACTCTTTAGGTACGCACAATCATACATTCTCGTCCTCTTTATGAGGTTCTGTCACCATTGTGCTCCTGTTTTTGCAATTCTATTGATTTAGATGACTCCAAAATTAAAAGACTTGAACTTGGTAATCCTGTGGTTGAGCATAAATCAGACAACTGACTGACGTGATAATGGTCGGGCGAGAGCAGGGTTTATCATGTTGTGGTTATGAACATAACTTCTTCTCAATATAGAGGTTAAAATGTGAACCTGGTTTTGCTCTGTCCTGTCATTGTGTAAAAGATAGCGTAAATTCCTATCTTTACTTGTTTATGGGATTGCATTTTAGTTGAAAAATTCCTATCTTTGCATGTTTATGGGATTGCATTTTAGTTGAATCCTTCAACTGTTCTTTGGTTCCCATAATTCAATTGGCTCAAACTATAAATTTGAATTAGAATGAGCTCAAAGAGTATGATTTCTTTTGGTTTTGTTGCTTTCTTTGGCCGCATACATATTTGGGGATGCAAGAACCTAATCATTTCATTTTTTTAACGGATGTCAGGTATTACCTAGATGGAGATTTCTTGTTTCTTGTTAGTTTTGCTGAATATGGTCATTGGTGACAAATGATATTACTAGAAGTATAACATGCATCTTAATAATTTTTACGGAGTCAAAATTTCCTTTTCTGTATGTTGCATTTATATAATTATAGCATGCATAAAGGATGAGACTTGCAACTATGCAATTTTTAACAAACAAGTTTGGCTGTTTTAGTGTTCATTATGTATTAAATATAGCAATATTTGTTCTGACAGATGGTAATGATGAACTCAAGCTTCAGGAAGTTATTGCTAATGGGTCACTAAGTTTTGATGAGTGGGTTTCCCTTATATCTGAGGTTGAGAGGACTGATCACGTAAGTTCCATTTGCAATTTAAAATGACTGTTGAGCATGTTTAAAATGTATTCTACACAGTGCCACCAAAGTTGATGTGAAGAATTAGAAATATTTGTTTGTTTTGTCGATATTGAAGCTTAATAAGGAGGATAAAAAAGTATACGGTTCCTTTGGATTTGCTACTTACTCTTCATTAAAAGCATATTTGTACTAATGCTTGAATGTGACTTTTAGTTTAAATGTGGGTGAATACTTGATAAAGATGAATCCTAGAGTATTGTGGATGATAGCATGTCCTATTGATTGGTCCCCTGGACTGTTATCATCTTTGAGGCTATATTCTATCTAGAAAAAGATTATCCCTAGAGAGAAGAAAATTGATACCTTCTTTGTTATCTTCAATTGTTCAACTCTCAGAAAGTTGTTTCCTACTATTGTCACTGTTACAACTTAGAGAACTTTTGACCAGAAAATTGTGTCTTTCTCAATGGGAAATTCCCTATATATATATATATATATATATATATATATATATACACAAAGTGCAAACTAAATCTCAACCCTTAAAAATATCTAAATTATTATGCACATACTTTTTCTACAGCTAATAGATCCTAGTTAAGAAAATAGTTTCAAATCCTTATAGTTGTATAAAAGGCACAAAATTTGCCTGTGACTTTAATGGGCATATAGGAGCAGGTACGGACGGGTATTCAGGAGCACATGGGGGTTTCGGTTACGACATTAGAAATGATAATGGAATTGCTTTATTAGACTTGGCCGTAACGTATGAGTTAGTCATCGCTAATTCACTTTTTCAGAAAAATGTAGCGCACTTGGTAACTTTTCAGAGTAGCACCTCCAAGACACAAAAAGATTATCTCCTTGTCAAGAGAGGTGCCAGATCATGGTGCAAGGATTGCAAAGTACTGCCGGCAGCATGCATATCGACTCAACATAAATTGTTAGTTTTTGATTTTGGGATTAAAGGATGGAGGTCACAGTCTTTGACCCCGCATTATCTTAGAATTAAGTGGTGGAGACTGAAAGGGGCCAAGATGGAACAATTTAGGGCACAGGTTCGGTCTAATGCACCAAGGTCGGTACGCGGGGATACAAATCTGATGTGGGAGGGGATAGCATCTGTAGTGCGTGCAATGGCTACCAATCTCCTAGGGGTATCCAAAGGGATCCCTAAAGGGCAAGGAGGTGGGCGGATGGAAGGTTGGTGGTTGTCAGACGAGGTCCAGGGGACTGTTAAGGCAAAGAATAGAGCTTTTAAAGATCTTATAGCTAGTCTAACAGAGACGGAAAGGGAAATTAACAGAGTAAGGTATAGGTTGGCAAAACGGAAGGCTAAGAAAACTATCGCCGTGGCTAGAGGGGAAGCTTATGAGACTATGTACAGGGACTTGGATACGTTTAGTGGAGCACATAAGATTTGCAAGCTAGCACGAGACAGGGCACGTGGAGCGAATGATTTCAACCAAGTTTGTTGTATACGTGATGAAGCAGGACAAGTACTCACAGAGCCCCAAGCCATCAAGAGGAGATGGCAGAGATACTTCCATGGCCTGTATAACGTAGAGTTAGTGGGCAACATAGAGTTAGGAGAACCCTCTGAGTCAGGGCATGCTCATGATAGGGGCGTATGGGTAAGGATTACGAGGGGTGAAATTACAAAGGTGTTGAGAGAGATGCGGAGCAGTAGGGCCGTAGGGCCAGACGAGATCCCTATAGAGGTATGGAAACGGATAGGAGTTGTTAGTATTCCATGGTTAGTTTAACTCTTCAATGGGATTTTAGAGTCAGCCAAAATGCCGGGTGAATGGAGATTAAGTAAGTTGATCCCCTTATACAAAGCCAAAGGAGATATCCAACAATGTCACAACTATAGAGGCATCATACTAATAAGTCATACCATGAAGCTGTGGGAGAAGGTAATCGAGAAGAGGATCTGGAGGGTTGCTTCTGTTTCGATCAACCAATTCGGATTTATGCCTGGTAGGTCCACAACAGAAGCGATACATCTACTATGTAGACTTATGGAATGCTACAGGGAACGAAAACGAGATTTGCATATAGTTTTTATTGACTTAGAGAAGGCGTATGACAGGGTCCCTAGAGACCTCTTATGGAGATGTTTGGAAGCTAAGGGCATTCCTATCACCTATATTAAAGTAATTAGGGATATGTATGAAGGCGCACTAACTAGCGTTAGGACGGTAGATGGGGAGACGGAAGCGTTTTCTATCAATGTAGGTCTCCACCAAGGATCGGCGTTAAGTCCTTTGTTGTTCACATTAGTGTTAGATGAGATTACCAAACATATTCAAGGAGAGGTACCTTGGTGTATGTTATTTACGGACGATATTGTCCTAGTGGATGAGACCAAGGAAGGAGTAAATGCCAAGTTAGACTGCTGGAGAGAGGTGTTAGAATCGGAAGGTTTTAAGATGAGCAGGTCTAAGACGGAGTATTTAGAATGTAACTTTTCAGGAAACCAAGTGGAGAATGAGGTGGCAGTTACAATTGGTACCGACGTCATACCACAGAGGACGAGTTTTAAGTATCTCGAGGCTATCATTCAGAGTGATGGTAATATCGATGCCGATATTATACACCGTATTAGATCAGGCTGGACCAAATGGCTAAGTGCTTCAGGAGTTTTATGTGACAAGAAGATTCCTTTAAAACTTAAGGGGAAGTTTTATAAAACGGTGATTCGTCCAATCATGTTATATGGGGCAGAGTGTTGGCCTACTAAACATAGGCATATCAGACAGTTGTTGGTAGCAGAAATGCGTATGCTTAGGTGGATGTGTGGTTTTTCCAGGAGATATAAAGTTAGGAACTGGGTTGTGAGAGAGAGACTACGGGTAGCTAGCTTTGCAGACAAGTTGAGAGAGACTAGGCTTAGGTGGTATGGGCATGTGCGGTGGAGGCCCTTCGATGCTCCGGTACGGAGCAATGAGGGCATAACACTTAGTGGCTATAAGAGGAGGAGTGGGAGGCTGTACAAGAATTGATGGGAAGTGATCAAGGAGGATATGTCAGAGTTAGCCCTTAATGAAGTAATTGCTCATAATGGAAAAGTTTGGCGTGATCTGATAAGGGTAAAGAATTAACTGTTCCAGTTACCTAATCCCCTTACTCAGTGAGTGACAAAGAGGGATGGACGTTGGATACTACAAGGTTCTCGTAGATTCTGTCCTCCTTCAGGTATTCCCCGTCTTTTTTCTTTCTTCATGTATTATTTTTGTATACCACATCATTCTTATATTATCTCATTTGCATGCGGGTCCACCGGAAACAGCCTCTCTACTATGTAGGGGTAGGCTACGTACTACCGGACCTCCCCAAACCTTGCTTCATTGCGAGATTTCAGACTGGGTGATGATGATGATGATGATAATGATGATAGTATTAATGACCTATTTCACAACTATTTTGTACTCCAACAGTTAATTTCTTTTGTATTTATGATGTAAATGGATACTGTAACGCTGAACAGTGGAAAATATGTTTTTCCCTTGATAGCTCATTGATAAGTGTAAATAATGACACAATACTATACAACTATACAAAGAGAAAAGTGCAAGAGACTAAAAAAATTATGTCTGGAACTCCAAGGTGCAGGTGAGTTGGTAAGGGGCTCTCCTGGCTTAAGTGAGATTGCGGGTTCGAACTCCCCTCATGTATGTGGCCGTTTAAAGTTTGAGGCCAGAATTTTGTCTTCCGTAAGGGACCTATCCGGTTCAAACGAGGATTAGTCTGAGTGTGGATGGCTTAAAGGTGCCTTCTCAAAGTTGAAACCCTCCTAAGACACCTAGTGGGCAACAAAAAAAAAAAGTTGTCTAGCAGTTGAGTAGCAACTAATCAGCAGTAAAATGTTTGAATACATTCTTATAACATCAAAGTTTCTTTTATTGTTTAGCTTGATAGATCGGCAGAACACAAAACAATTACAGAAATGCAAACTTTAAATGGTGAAATAATCTATAATAATATTTTATTTAATTATTTTTAATTAAAAGGATCTATATCTTATTAACCTTAAGTCATTTTTGTATCAATATAAAATTAAATCATAATAATCATAAAATTCTTTCTGTGAGAGTTGTAATCACTATTTTATAATATTGTTAGTATAATTATTTTTATTTGAATTTATCATTTTTTGAAAAATGAATAATAAATTTGATTATCAATAGCAAGCTATTGCAAAATTACAAGTGTAGACCAATCATCAAAATACATAGTGTTTGTCTATCTAGACACTTCTGGACAAATTAGAAAATAGTCATATGATTTGCTTAGATATACACCGGCTGTTTAACAGCCAAATACTCTTAAGTATTCCATCATGTTTTCATCGGCTATTAAATCAATTTGACAACTCCCCTGGCCAAAAGCATCTCACGTATCGAATTCAAAAGCTTATTCGCTAATACTTATCTTTAGCAACTTTTCGACAAA
Organism: Erythroxylum shatona; assembly: GCA_027568895.1. Classification (NCBI taxonomy): domain Eukaryota; kingdom Viridiplantae; phylum Streptophyta; class Magnoliopsida; order Malpighiales; family Erythroxylaceae; genus Erythroxylum; species Erythroxylum shatona. Next base: position 22,170,304 of record JAOSBK010000002.1, read on the forward strand.
CTCGGTAATTCCTTTCTTTTCAAATCATATAAATAGTAGATATGAAGGCAATCTTGAGAAGGACGACATTTTCTTTACCTGCTTTAGTGAGATTAATGAAACATGTCAAATTAATCATGCATCTTATTCACAGCACCCACCATTTCTTGCATACGACTCCAAATGGCTTTGGAATAACCACAGTTAAGGAACAAATAGTTCCTGTCTTCTTCATTATTCTGGCAAAGTACACAGCAGGTGTCTTTTGAGTTAAACTGGCGATTTTTTTATGTGCAACCTATTTTTAATAGCTAGCCAAGTTATAATGGAAGCTTTGGGGTTCAAACACCTTTTCTAGATCAGGTTGTACCATGGACTACCGGTAGATCTTTTCTGAAAATACAGTGACAAGATGCGGTTGTAAACAAACCGTTTGGGTGAAGAGTCCATGAGATAGTATCATCTTCGCTGCTATCCCCTAATGGAGGAATATGCTCCCGTAGGTGGGAGAATCCCAACATACAAGTTGCTTTTCTCCTTATTTATCCGCCATCTTGACCATTCCGACAATATCTTTAGCGAGTGCATTAGGACATTAACCGATACAATGTCAAAGGCACAAAATAATATAAGGTCGTCAACAAAAAAGAGATGGGTGATCTTGAGCATAGAACATTTATAATGATATAGGAAATTGCCATTTGAACCCGTAATCAATCTCAGGAGCCTGGACATACTTCCATTATCAAGGTGAAAATGTATGGGGAGAGGGAGTCCCCCTAACTAATACCCTTTGAGGTCTTTTAACAATTTGGATGGTATACCATTAACCTGCACGTTGAAGGATGGTGATTGAATGCATTCTATAAGCCAATTAACAAAGCTAGAAGGCATCTTTAGAATGTTCTTGAAAGTTCTGTTGAAGCTCCAGTTAACAATATCTTACGCTTTGTAGAAGTCTAATCTTCATCATACAACTCATTATGGGTCTCGGAAAAAAAGTCCATGATTCACATCAACAATATCCGTAATAACCCTTTTCAAATGATCTGCCATCAGTTTAGCTATTACTTTGTAAATGACGTTGCGGCATGAGATGAGTCTAAATTCCTCCAAAGTCATCAAGTGTTTTTTCTTAGGGTCCAAACAAACGTATGTTCTGTTCATCTCTTGCAACAACTTTGCATTTTGGAAGAACTCTAACACAACTTTAGTACATAATTGTCCAGTAATGTTCCACGCCTGTTGAAAAAATTCTGTAGAGAAACTATTCGACCTGGGCCAACACCCTTAGGTTTCCTTGCTACACTAAAGCCCCCAAAATAGAAAGCCATGAAGCCCAAAAGGCAAACAAAAACACGTCTGTTGATGAACTTCAGAATAACAATAAATCATGCACTCAGCCCAGATGGTTGGAACTTGGGCCGAACGGGAAAGAAAACAGCCCAGTTAGTAGTCCACGCACAAGGAAATCCCAAAAAGTGCCGCATAGAGACTAGCAAAAAGTGCCATAGCATCCTGTGCCTTCCGCCTAAGCGACAGCGTTTAAGGCCAGCTACGTCGTCGTTCCAGTGTAGTACGCGGAGACACACACCAAGCAGCATTGGAGTTCTTCAAGTCCATTAAGCATCGGCCTCCAAAGCAGCTAAGCCAAGCAGCATGCAGATACGGTGCACACGGTGAGGCTAGCCCTGAAAACCAAAGCCAAGTACAAACCCAGAAATATAACTGTAAAATAGAGTGATTTTTTTCTCTCGCTCCTCAGGGTTCCCATAGCATGCAGACACTCTATTTAGTGTCTGTAGGCTATTTGAATTTAAGGAAGCAAACAAGGCCAGAACACAAACTGAAGAACGCAGAGCCATTAGAGGAAGGTCGAGCAACTTCCGTATGTCGCTTCCATCATGCAGTATGACCAATGTCTAGGTTAAGGCCGCTACTCCCTAGCACCACAAGTAACATATTGGCTCAGGCTTCCCAGCCCATGGCATAGTCACCCCAGGGACAAGGAGATACCAGACATCAACAACTCAGGAAAACATTGCCAAGTCCGAAACGACGTAGTTTTAAAACAGGGATATGCATCACATCCTCTCCTAGGAAAACCTCAAAACATCATCGTCCAAGGTGAGGTTTAAAATGACCAATACAAAACGGCACCGTGTTAATCTTTAGCACCAGTGTAGGAGCCATTTGATAGCAATTTATCACATATTGTAACAGCCCTCCAAAACAACTTCATAATAGTTCAGGTCAAAACGACAGCGGCTCCCAATAAGTACACGGGGTCACACATACCCACCACTCCAGGTAGACAACCCAAAATGCTAGCGTCCAACCCGAGTATTAAACTACATCGATGGAGCATCATGATAAACTACAGGCATGCCTTACTATCCGTCGACGTTTTTAACCCATTAGCATTACCTCTTATTAACAAACCACAATGACATCGTTCGATGGATGCATACTGAAGAAAGTTTTATTGATATCTTGCACTGACATATGGGCAATCAGCTTTGCCTTCCTTTCTTGCGCTATTGCTCCTTCCAGAATACGCTTCATATTGTCCTTCCAGAATATGCTTCATATTGTTCAAAGGGTAATTCACACATTCAAGACCCATCAACTAAGCAAAAAAAGACCTTGTCATCTCATGCATTATCTGTCATATTTCAGATCCCCATTGTTGTCTTGTAAGCAGACTATTCGGTTGCAATTACGTCTAGCCATAACTATCGCATGGAAAAATTTAAAATTTGGATCTTCTTCTTGAAGCCAATTCACCCTAGTTTTTGCTTTTGGATGGAATTCTGTAGTCCTATAACGCTTTGATAGTCCTTAAGCAAATTTATTTCCTTCACCTTTAAGATTGCATCATCTGGTTTGGAGTAACAATATGCTTGAGCCTGTTACATATGTAGTTTCAACAAGGATATATCATATTTTTTGCTTCGTGTGAAACTTTTTAAGGCATTCTTAACCAACCTCAATTTATGCATCAACTGGTATGCTTTGTAATCACTTTATGTTTCCAACACTTATCGATGAGTTCCCGAAAGCCCTCCATTTGAATCACTCCATTGAAAAAACAGAATGGTGCTCTAGTGTCCCTAGTTCTAACATCACATTGTATAAACATGAAAGAATGGTCAGAAGTTAAATTTTCACCAAAATGTACCAGAGAATGTGAGAAATGTCAAACTTGGTTGGCTGTCAAACTTAGTAGGCAAGTTAGGCACCGATTTTTTGGTGCCTAATATGCCAAAATCATGGTTGGCCAAATTGGCCAATCACATCTGCCTTCTCCTGCCTATAAAAAGGCAGGATATGAACCAAGAGCGGCAAACAAACAGAAGAGAAAAAAGAGAGAGTGAGGTGAGAGAGAAAAGAGAGAGAAAGAGAGATACAAAAATATTCTGTATATTTTTGGGTCTAGTTTTTTCTTGTAATTCTCCAGTTTTTCTCAGTAGTAAACGTCTTCTATCTTTGCCCGTGGTTTTTACCTTAATTTAGGAGTTTTCTACGTAAAATTTGTGTGTTCAATACTATTCTTTCAGTTCTATTTAGCTGCGAACTTGCTCTAATCCTTTCTATTTTCACAACAAGTGGTATCAGAGCGAGGTTAGAAAATTACGACGAATTTTTTGGCGTAATCCGTTCGGAGTTCCGATGAGCACAGTGAAAGTGGATGAATAGTAACCTCAAAGGTGACAACTGTTCAGTCATTTAATTTTGCATTAAACTGTGTAGTTATTGTAATGTAAGTATACAGTACTATTCACACGTACGGTACTATTCATACATATAGCACTATACATATATATGTTACTATTCACATATACGATACTATTCATACATACGATACTATTTACCTGAAATAGTAAGAGTTAAATTCTGTTCGTGATAGAAGGAAAGGCAACAAAATTTGAGATTGAGAAGTTCAATGGGAGTAATTTCTTATTGTGAAAGTTGAAGATAATGACAATCTTAAGGAAAGATAATTATCTGGTGACCATTAGTGAACGACCAGCTGGAGTCATAGATGAAAAATGAAACGAGATGGATGGGAATGCTGTAGCTAATCTTCACCTAGCATTAGCTGATAGAATATTATCCAGCATAGAGGAAAAAAATACTGCAAAGGAAATATGGGATCACCTTACAAAATTGTACGAGGCCAAATCACTTCACAACAAAATTTTTCTGAAGAGAAAACTGTACACTTTACGCATGGCGGAATCTACTTCGGTAACGGAGCACTTAAATACTTTAAATACTCTATTTTCCCAACTCATATCATTGGGGCACACAATAGAGATAAGTGAACGTGCGAAACTTCTACTATAAAGTCTACCAGATTCGTATGATCAACTCGTCATCAATTTAACAAACAACATAGACACTCTAGTCTTCGACAATATTGCAGCTGCTATTCTGGAAGAAGAGAGTCGATACAAAAGTAAGGAAGATAGGCTGGCAAATTCGCAACAACTGGAGGCCTTGGTAGTGACGAGAGGAAGATCAATGGAATGCGACCCAAGTGGGAGTCATAGTCAAGGTAGATCAAAATCCAAGAGTAAGAAGAATTTCAAGTGCCACAATTGTGGCAAGAAAGGGCACATGAAGATGGATTATTGGAATCTGAAAAAGAAAGATTCTATTCCTCAAGGAAATGCGGCAAATACTTCAGATGATGGAGGTGCAATGATTTGTGAAGCAGTAATGACTATTGGAGGTAAGAGAAGATTTTTTTATGTATGGCTTCTCGATTTAGCATCTACTTTTCATATAACGTCTCAAAAAGAATGGTTCCATCAGTATGAATCTGTCTTTGAGGGATTTATGTACAGCTGTAATGATCAAATTGTAAAGATCGTTAGTATCGGTATCATCAAGCTAAAACTGTATGATGGGACAACTAAGACTATGAAAAAATGTGGCATATGGAGGGCATGAAGAAGAATTTGTTTTCTGTAGGACAACTGGATGATCTCAGTTTCAGATTTGAGATTCAAAACAAGATCATGAAAGTGATTAAAGGAGCGCTAGTATTTATG
>JAOSBK010000002.1:22178155-22195501 GCA_027568895.1 Erythroxylum shatona
CTTAATTTAAGGGATTTCAAACTTATCTTATCTTATCTATTTACAGCCTATCTATATCTAAGTATAATCTATTTACAACTGTTTAGTATCTCAACATTTCCCATACTCAGTAATCAACAACAACATAATGACAAGTGACAAAAGGTAGATATCTAGATAAAGGAAGTTGGATAGGAAAAAGATGCTCTACTTTAGGCCCCTTTGCAATCATCTTCCCTAATTGTTATGTATAACATAACTAGATATAGCAAAATTCTACTTTATAATCATTTCCAAGCATCTGACAGACAGAACCAAGATTAGTGGTAAGATCAGGAGAAATGAAGACATCAGTTAGTGAGGAAGAAATATCTCCAATAGTTGTGATGGATAAATGATTTCTATTAGTAGTGTGAATCTTGATATTTTCATAATATTTGTTTACATTGGTAAGGAAATGATCATTGTTTGTCATATGGTTGGAAGCCCCAAAATCAATACTAAGAGGATGGTATCGAAAAAGGTTTACTTGATAGTCATGAAGCAGAAAGTGCAAAAATAATAATTTGTGTAATCATTTAAGGATTTACAGATTGAACAGGAGTAAGAGCAATTTGTATCGGTCACACTACATCCACAGAACCATTAGCACTAAATGCAGTATATGTTTTTGTAGCTTTCTTGGGGGTCTGTTTGGACATTACTTAATAATATGACCTTCCTTTTTGCTGCAATTTTATGGGTTCTTGTAGGATCTAGTCAAGAAACGACTCATAGGAAAATCCTCATTTGTTTAATTGGAGTTCTTCCCCTTTCAAGGCCCTATCGTTGCCGTTTAGAAAACTCACCCTTGACAAGCTTTTTGTCAACTATTTTTAAGAAAAATTTTGACCAACTTCTTATTCATCATAATGCCCTTTAAATAGGCTGAATAGGTAAGAGTTGTAGGAACTAAAATAGATTTGCAAACTTATTCTCCTTCAAAAAATAATGAACTTCTGTGAATATAAACTTCCTAAACAAGATAACTATTACCTAAATAAGATAATTATTATAGAGATGTAAGATAAATTCTACAAAAAGATATATTAACTTCTTAATCAGATTCTCCCATCATCTCCTAACTTGTCTCTGTGTATATTTTTCCCCTAAGAATGCATGTTGCATATCACAATTGTGAATTTAGGATAGTTTGAACCACAAAGACCAAATTTTTTGCGACAATAACTGAACAGTGCTCATGTCCCTTTCTCTTTGCTTACCTTTGCTACTTAAGCCACCTGAATCAAGGTGAATCTTCGTTATGCCATTGTGGTTTGAGTAAGAAGACGTTGTTCCTCACTAAACAAATCATTGGGACATGCATTGAAAGAGGATATTAGATCTTGATTCCTAAGATTGGACTTGCTGCCTTCAAATTCAGATCTTAACCTCATAGGAAATTGATCCCTTTTAGTAGTTTCATGAATAGATTGAACAGTGCTAAGTCCTTCAAGAGGCAACGTAGGACAAATAATGTATGTATATTCAACCCAAAGATTTATGAACTTATGAGTAAAATTCAGAAATAGAGAGATTTCTTGTTGGAGTGTTACTAATTCATGCTCAGGTTGAAACTGATGAGCAATATATTGGCTGTGGAGCTTTTCTAAACGAAACCACATTTCAGTTGTAGTCTTGAAGAATTGAAGATTCAAGATGATTTTGGGCTCAACAAATCCTAACACCCACGTCATGATTTGAGCATCTTTGACTTTTCACTTAGCATGTTCATCTTTATTCTTGTTTTTATCAAGAATAGAATCAGTGTCATCAACACGTTCCAATAAATCTTTACCTCTGAAAAATATCTCCAAATGAAATGCCCAATTTTAGTAATTTTTCCATTAAAAGAAACTGAAAAACTAGTACGTCTAATATATTGTTGAACCACTATGTAATTGCCGAAATACTAGAGTTAAGTTAAAAATTTAGAATAAGCAAAGACTAGGAGCTAGACTAGTTTTCAAATAAATAAAAGTGGAATTAGAGTTAAGATGGATAAAGGCTACATGACGATGAGATTAGACTTAAGATAGATGAAAGGCCCTAATAACATGCAACTTAGAGAACTTCTAGCCAGAAAATTCTCTTTCCCTATATATATATATATATATATATATATAATGGATGCTAAATTCCAGTACTTAAAAATAGTAAAACTATTATATACGTATCTTTCTACAACTAATAAATCCTACTTAAGGAAGGATTTTCAAATCTTTATAGCTATGGAAAAGGCACAAAATCTGCTTTTGATGCGATATGAAATCATCATTTGACAATGGTGTATTAATGTATTAATACTGTTGACAGATTAGACTCTCCCATTATATGGGAGAATATGTTGAATTTTTTTTCTTTAGTTTTCTCTTCTGATGGTACCTTTATTTCATGCAGCATCTGAATTGTGATTATAATAATAAATTTTTAAAATATATATTGACTTATTTTGTGTATGAAAGTAGGAAATTTCATCAGTATCCACTTCAATTCAATCCTGTATGCTGTCTATGCATCATATTCTCTCATAATACTATCTAGCACCATGTACTTTTGATAAACTTGATTTTGAGCCCTACAAAAACAAATTCTTTATTGGAATTTATAGAATCTCAAGATGTTTTTATTTTTCTTGCATTCTCTCATGAACTAGAATTTTTGCTTCTCTTTATTTGATGGAGGTTCTGTTTCCAATTTTTGCAGGACAACATGGAGATTATATGTCTTGTTTATGATTCCTTCTTGTCCAAGTATCCTCTGTGTTACGGTTATTGGAGAAAGTATGCTGATCACTGTATGCGCTTGTGCTCTATTGACAAAGTTTACGAAATATATGAACGAGCTGTGTGTTCAGCAACTTATTCTGTCAATATCTGGGTTGACTACTGTAGCTTTGGTAGTTTGGCCTTTGAGGATCCATCTAATGTTCGTAGGTAATATCCTTGGATTAGAAGTAGTTGAAGAGAATATTGATTTTTGACTTAAAAGCTTTGATATAATATGTAAACCATTGTCAACTATAACTGTGGTTACAGATATTCCTTGTTAAGGCATCAAGTGTTTTGTCACAATCTGGTGGAAGCTTTGATCTGATAATGTTAAATTGTTATATTAACAATTTACCTTCAAGAAATTAAACTGGCTCCATACCTATGGATAAGGTTCTGAGATTGCATAGAAATTAGTTATTTCTTAGCTTATTGCTAATGTTGCAAAGAATATAGGATTTATGTTGACATAGTATAGCAAATTGTTTCACTTCCAGCGTGCATATGATCAGAGTTCTGATCATTGTACATTCTAAAGCAATAACAATATTATATTTGCTTTCTTTAATCAATTTTCTAATTGCATGGTCAAAACTAACTCCTTGTTCATCCCCAAACTCTTATCTCCTTTTGTTCACTTCATTAACATATTTGTTTTCACCTTATCAATTAGGTTATTCAAAAGAGGCTTATCTTTTGTTGGAAAAGATTATTTATGCCATGCCTTGTGGGATAAATATATCGCATTTGAGTTTTCTAAACAAAATTGGAGTGCTTTGGCTCACATTTACATCCAAACATTGAGATTTCCTACCAAAAAGTTGAATCACTATTATGATAGGTATGCCTTTGTTCTCGTTCTTCTTTTTCTTTTTTATGTCTAATTTCTATCACTTAAAATACTTCAAAAAGCTGACATTTGGATCTCATCATGTTGGTGCTTCTGGATTATGTGAATGATTAATATGCAACATTGAATGAGTGTAGGGAGTACTAGAATTGGTGGGTTATGCATTAGGTTTGTTATCTTAACCTAAGTTTGCCAATAATTGTTTAGAAATGGGAACATTTGATAGAACATCAACAATTTAGCAGTATTGATCTGGGTATCAAAAGAGTTTTTGCCACTTTGAGCATACACATTTTCCATGGCAGTCAATACTTTAATTCTATACTGCAGCCTTTTCTTTTAAACATAAGGGTATCTATTCATTGAATGCTATTGTCAACCCAAAAAAAAAGAGAAAACAAAAACCATGGTTGTAGAACAAGGTATATAGACCTTGAAGTCCAGATGTACAAAAGGCCATCCTTATGGACCAAAATTAATCCATCTAACTAATTATCTAATTGATGTTGGGGCTTCAATACAAATTCAGTACCAATTTTATTTTTTAGATAGTGCAACTTTATCTTTCATTGGTTGAAATTGCTATTATATTGTTGCGTTTTATAAATATTCTCCAATTAGTTGGTCATTAAGGCCTTACTAGCGTAAGTTGCTTTTCTCCAGTTTTAAGAAGTTGTTGTGCATTTGGAAGGAAGCAATTGAATCGAACAACACTTCTATGCGAGAAATGGTGGTGGAATCTGTACTTGACGGTGAAGTGTCTGCAAATTATAGGCCAGATAATATAACTCCCCACATTGACGAATTATTGGATCCATCTTTTAATTTGGCCAAATTTACAGCATTGCAGAGATATGAAGCTACAGGAGAATTGCTCTATCAGCAGGCTTCTGAGTTGAACAGGAAAATAAAATACTTTGAAACTCACATAAAGAGGCCTTACTTTCATGTCAAGTCACTCGATGTCAGCCAATTAGAAAATTGGCATCACTATCTAGACTTTGTTGAATCATTTGGTGATTTTGACTGGGTATTGGTTTGTCTTGTTACAACACTTTGTCTTTTCCATTCTTTCTTTGTGACATCTAACACTCCTCATTAATTATCATAGGCTGTTAAACTGTACGAAAGATGCTTGATTTCGTGTGCTAATTATCCTGAATTCTGGATGCGTTATGTGGAATTCATGGAAAGCAAAGGAGGAAGAGAGATGGCAAACTTTGCACTAGACCGAGCATCAAAAACCTTTCTGAAGGTAATATTAAGCTGCAGAGATACTGGTAACTCATCAGTTTGCTTTACACCTATATGAGCTAATTCATTTATTCCTGTATTTTCATGTCACTAAGTCAAAATGTGCTAAATGTTGGTTTGTGTTTTGTTGCTATTGTTGCAGTCATAAACATGGATAATTTGCACATAACATAACTATTTACAAGTCAATATGAGTTGTAAAATTTCCAATTATCATAAGTGTGTGTAAACTTATAACCACTCAATTTTAGAAGACCTCTGTTAATTCACATGAAAATTTAGCCAAAATTTGAACAGTAATCAGTAATTGTTGGATCTAAAAGTAGTAGTATAAGGAATACAATAAGACGGAAATGAAGCCATGCCACTTCAATGGTCTAACAAACAATGATAAGATGTGTGCTTAGTAATTACTTATATTTAGGGATTATTTTCACCTGTTGGTTGTTACAACTATAGAGTATCAATATCAAAAGAAAATACATATTGCAATGACCATTATCCCATTGATTGTAATGCTTCGACTCAATTCTTTATGAATGATGGAGAAACTTATTGCCCTGCTAATATGCTCGCTGCAGAAGATGCCAATGGTTCACTTGTTCAATGCCATGTACAAGGAACATATTGGGGATATGCACAGTGTACGTTCTGCCTTTCTTCAGTGTAGTGCAGAATCAGATGCAGACTTTCTTGACTTTGTTGTAAGAAAAGCTAACATGGAAAAGCGTTTGGTATGTATATTAAAAATAAAATAAAAAGATTTAACTACATGCATCTAGTTTTCGAATTCTTGTTAATACTTATCTAAATGGATCAGGGAAATCTCACGGAAGCTTCTAACATATACAAAGAAGCGCTGGAAACGGCTACAACAAAGGGAAGATTTGATATTCTTCCAGCCTTGCATATTCATTTTTCACGTCTGAAGTACTTGGTAGGTTTTTCATGGATGTTTCAAGTTCTAGCTGCTAGGGTCTTATTAGTGCTTGATACTCAAACCACTTCATGTTTGTTTTTTTAGTTAAAACTCATGTTATGTTCAGACTATTTTTCTGTTTTGTAGATTACCAACAATGAGAACGTTGCCATAAGCATTCTGATTGATGGTATCAAACAATTGCCTTGTTGCAAGTTACTTGTAGAGGTAACAAAATATCCTGAATTTTTTATCTATAAACTTAAATTTTCAATTAGAATGTGTGATTCTTTCTTCTAAGAGTGACTAGGAGCGATTCTAGTCCTTCATTATTTGCTTATCTCACCAAAATTCCAATAACCAAAACCCCAAATTCTAGGTAATATCAAACCTAAATTCCAGTCATATCAAACCCTAAAATCCTAGTCCAAATTTTTGGCAATCAAACCCTAAAAATTCAATTATACCCAAATATGAAATATGAATTTTAGCAGCCTAACAGTAATCAATAGTCCATATTTTCTAGTTTTTGCGATTTTTAATTATTAGTTGATAATTTCTTATATTTGTCCTACATCAATTTAGTATCAAAATTTTGGTTTACAATGGTAACACGTAGCATAAGAGCTCATAGAAGCTCCGGTGGAATCTCGTGAATCATAGAATATGATTCAACTCGCATGACCCATGCAAATGGGTCCTCACTGTGGAACGTCGGAAGGTCGACTCGACGTGTTGCATTTCTAGACTCCTCCCATGCACGTTCCGTAGCTGCTGAAGAAGAGTGATCATCTTGTCGACGATTACCGACCCCCTGTAGTCCACTCACAGGTCTGTCACTACCATCAGAGTTTAATACGGGTTGCGCAGGTCTATCGTTCCTAGCTGAAGATGACGCTTGTGCATGATGGGTAAACTCTGGTGGTCCCTCTCCCTCACCAACGACCTGCTTCTGCGGATTCCTTCCCAACAACGTCTGAAACACATCTCTCAGCTCCGACTATAATAGACCTTGAGATTTGGCTAACGTTTCTACGCTAGCCATCAGGGTACTGGGCTGTGTCCGTAGGTCCTTCAATGTGGTGTCGTGTGATTTAACCATTCTCTCTTGGGTTGAGATGAATGATTCCTGTCTCCTAAGAGATGCCTCTACTGCAGATACTGTAGCTTCCATCTTCGTTTGCATACAATCTCTATCCTCTTGGTCTCTCAATGAAAGCACCAATTGATAGGAATAGCAATAGGGATTGTATTATTTACGTAATAAGTAGGGTACAACAGTGGTTTACCTCCTAGCCTCCTTCTCTATATAGATTCCTCTATATTCCCTGCACCCTCTCATTTACAATCTCTCTCCGTAACTAACTCCTGACAACCTGTCTATGTGGCATTTGTCCCCTTCCCCATCTTACCCCTACGGATGTAGGTTTGGATGGGCTTAATGGACTGTTTACTAACACTAGCAGATTGAACACTAGGAGAAATGCTAACATGTTCAAAGATGGGAATTCAGTTAACAACAAAGACAACAAGGGCTGAATTTAGATTATATTAGGATTTAGGTAGGAAGTAGCAACAAGTTATATATGTTATTCTAGTTGTAGATGTTTTATTGTAATTGTTTAGGAATTAAAACTTATAGAATTTTTATTAGAATAGGATTTAAATGTCTTAAGAATCCCTTCATACTAGAATAAGGATTTTAAGAACTTCTCTATAACTATGTGCGTACTTAGCCCTTGGATAACAAAATATCCTGAAATTTTTATCTTTAAATTTATGTTTTCAATTAGAAGGTGTGATAAGACTAGGAGCGATTCTAGTTGTTACCCTCCATTATTGGTTTATCTCACCAGAATTCCAGTAACCAAAATCCTAAATTCTAGCCATAGTAAACCTTAATTCCAGCTATATCAAATCCTAGCCCAAATTTTCAGCAATCAAACCCCAAAATATCCAATTATATCCCAATCTGAAATTTGAATTTTGACAGCCTAACAACAATCAACAGTCCATATTTCGTAGTTTTTGTGAGTTTTAACTCCTAGTTGATGATTTCTTCCATTTGTCCTACATCAACTTTTCTTATTCTCAAATTATTTCTTGGGTGTGAAGAAGCAATCTATCAAATCCCAAGAGAGTCATTGGCTTGTTTTCACATCGTATCTAGTTTTTAAAGTTGGCCATGCTTTGAGATTTGTAGTTTTCTAGACTGGACATTTGCTTTTTCTTTTTTTCTTTTGGTTTTGTTTTGTGTGGAAGCTTGAGATAGTTGCCGACTGTTACTTCTACAGGAATTAATTAAATTTGCAATTACACATGGGGAGTCAAGACATATGAATGTGGTGGAATCCATTGTAGCTGATGTGATATCTCCAACAGCACTTGAATGTCAGGGTTTAAGTGCAGAAGAGAGGGAGGATATATCAAGACTATACTTAGAGGTAAAATTGACCCCCTACGCTTATAGTTTAATTGGTCACTGTAGTGGTCTAGTACAAGGTGAATTTCTATTTATATACCTTGTCAAATGGAGTTATAGATAGGTCAGATTACCTTGTGAATGTCTTTTCATATATGTCTTTCATCAAGTATTTGAGGAGGTTGGTGGTTTTTAAATGAATTCTGTGATTTTGAGTTCTGAAATTGGGAAGCTTTCTGTTCTCCAAGGGTGGTTCTTAATTAGGAGTGAGTCTTAGACTAGGAGTTATTCCTAAACACATACCCTTTTATTTTTTCTTGACTCCAGGCCAAAAGTCAAAGTTCTAACAGTCCATTCATTTTATATGGCCATTATTCGTCTCTGATTCACAAATATCTACTAGATGCATTTAATTAACATAAACAAATAAGCACGAAAATTTCATGATTGCAGTTTGTTGACCTTTGTGGGACTAGCTATGAGTCAAGGAAGGCATGGATTAGACACATGAGATTGTTTCCACATTCTCGGAGTACTACTTTGTTTTCTTCTACTGCTAAGATAATACAATGGAATAAGGCTAATAAAACTCAAAAAGACAACAAAGCTAGATTGCCTTGCCAGTCCTTTGGAGATCATAGTTCTGACTGCCATCTTAGATCTTTGCTCCAAGATGAAAGAGTGTACCCAGGAGAAAATCATGATAACCAGGTTGACCTGCTTGAAACGGAGCAAGCAACAAATTGTGATCTGCCTTTACTGGGGAGTAAGGACTTGCTATCTGAGCAGGTATCTAACCACGAAGCACCATGGAGGGAAAATTGTGGTATCCCACCTGTCCCAACTACGGATGGAGTGCTTCAGTCTAGAGAATCTGTCTACAAAGCAGAAGAAGCTCCACAGGAGTTATCTCTTACAGTGTCAAAGCATCCTGGGGAACAGTCCCCTGAACAAAATATATCTCTTGATTCAGTAGATCGAGTCACTAATGAAAGTGATAGTCAAGCTTCAATTGAGTTGTCAAAAATCAGTGTTCTGCAAGAGCATCACCATGATCTTGGACAGGATTTGAAGTCACCTTTACTGGGAGGACTTTCCTTAGATTCACAGGAAACCAAGTCTTCTATTCAAATCAATCCATCTTTTAATTCTGAAATTTCTCCTTCAACGAGTAGATATCCTTTCACATCAAATGAAGTTGAGTTTCCTCAAGAATCCAATTTATCCAAGGAAAGCCTGCTGAAGAATGAAGATAAAGAGAATACTATATCCAATGATGACATGCTTGGGAGTAGTGATGAGGCTAACATTCATTGTTCTGCATCAAGCCCAATAAGCTGTCACCCTGATGTTTCTGCCGAAACTAATGCTAGAAGTGCCAGTCCTCCATGGTCAAGAAGTAATCAGAACATGTCAGAGGGAGTTCCGCAGTTACAAACGGGAGTAGGTAGCAGTAAAAACTGCAGTCGAAAGAGTGAGTATGGAAGAATGCGCCGAGATTCCAAATTTAGGGATCAAGGACATTCCCGTGGAAGACTTAATCGGCAGAGGCTGGCTTCTTATCAGTGTCCACAAGTTGAAAATGAAGCTCAGCTACCGATGAGTGAAGGCTACCTTTCACAACCGTTTCCTTTGCAAAGCCCCCAGTTTCAAGGTATTCAAGGACAAAATCAGAGTCCCGCCTCTACTACAGTAGCTAATCCTCAAGCCTGGTCAATGCAAAATGCACAGCAACAGAAAATTCTCCCCTTTTCTCAATCTTATTCTCTTCAGCAGACACAGACATCTCAATATCAAGCACAGTATAATGGGCAAAGTGCAAATGTTCAAGATAGCCAAGCATATGACCAAATATTGCAATATTATTACTATCAACAACAGCAACAGCAGCTGCTTTGGCAACAACAGCAGCAGTTTCAACAGAAATCCCCTTTACAGCAGCAGCTTTGGCAGCAGAACTATCAACAACAGCAGTTGCAACATCAATATCTTCAGCAACAACAGCAGCAATTTCCCTATCCACGAGAGCAGGAGCATCATCTTCAGCAACAACAGCCAGGACCTTTTGTGTGGAAAAATCAACCACACCAGAGACAAGAAGTAAGGCAACAGCAGCAACAGTTGCAATTTCATCAGCAACAACAGATGCTACCACAACAGTCCTATCAAATACAGCAGGACCATCTTTACCAACAGCAACAACTGCTACCACAACAGCAGCAGCAAGGCCATCACCAACAACAATTACCATTGCCACAACAGCGGCAAAACGAGCATGAACAACGAGATAACAAGCACCAGACACATGTTCAGGTTTGGGATTATTAGCTAACAATTTAGATGTTCAATTTATGACAAATATTCTCTCTTAATTGGAAACAAGTACAAGACAACAGTTGGGAATATGGGAAATTCTAAACTGAATCCTGGGAATGACTTGATTTTTGAAAAACCTATGACAGTGTCTAAAGAATCTAGTAGAGTTGGGGGATAGAATTCGAAATTGAAGTTAGATTTAGTCAGAAATATATGTACTACTTGTTCTGCAATGACTGAAAAGAGCATGAATTGATCATAATTATCCTGGTTTTGATTTAAGTGTTTCATCATTCTTCATGCATTTCTTTCTCAGGTCAATCCCTAAAACATTTTCCTTGTTTGGAGGTTGAATTGTCTGGAAGACTTAGAATTGCTGCTTAACATCTTAAAGAAAAGATTATTCCCTAGGCTACTATCCCACATATATGGATAATTTTCAGTACCAGTTTACCATATAGTAGTGATGAAATTGCAATATATCTGAGGCTAGAGAATTTTTTTTAGGAATTAGAACAGTGTGTAGTTCTACAGAATGAGACAGAGCTTAAGGTATAATTCCCCGTCGCATTTACTGACCCTGTAAAATATGGAGAAAAGCTTCAGAAAAAGAGATTAACGACTTAATATGCATCAAGTCTTGTGGTACATGTAATCCTGATCTTGTTTCCTAACTTGTTAAACTTGTATATTTGATTATGGAACTGCTATTCTGATTCGTTACAATTTCTACAGGAAGTCATGGGGGAATCAAGCAAAACGATTGCAGTTTCTCAGGGGAGCGATAGTGAACAATAGTTGATTGATTATGGCAGTTTCACTACATAGAATTCTGATCTGATTTGTAGTTGTTTGCACACATGCTTTACTGGCATTGAACTATTGTCCCACACTTGTGGTGCACCACAACTTGTCATTGCCATATTAGGTTTTGTTTTTCAAAAATTTCTTAATTATTGTCAACAAATTGCACAAGCTCGTCTGACAAATTTTAAATCCTTGGTAGAAGATCACTCTACTCGAACTGAGTCACATGCCCACTTGTATACATTTTCCAGATAATTAATTACCTTATGATGAGGATTTAATTTTCCAATGGACCTGGAAGAGACCAAGGGCCCACCCGGAAACTTAGGACCATCGCATCCCAACCTCATCTACGTTCTTCTGTGTCGTTCCAATTGTATCGGACGTCTTCTACGTTTTTGGACGAGTAAATGAAACGGACCCCTTAAATATTAATTCTGAGAAGGATATAGCATCTTTGAAAACAGAATTGATGACTTTTTTAAGGTTTTATGTAATAATATTAAACAAGGCCAAGGTTACAAAATTGTTCTTATAAGGTCCATTAGAATAGGGACCCCGCCTCCATAAGTTCACAAAGTTTTAATCGGGTGCAAGTTACAGGAACCGTGTAAGCTTGGCTTTCGGACTTAAGTGGTTGTCAAGACCCCTTGGCAGTAATGGTGTTTTGATTTTGAGTAGCAGTTTCCTTAAGAGTGCTAAGGAATTGTTTTCTGTTTCTCTCAACCTATATGTACCCAGAACTTCGAGTAGGAACATCGCAACCCAAACAGCTTGAGAGTTTTGCTCCTGAGAAACAATAATTAAAATAAAGACGGTCAAGGTCTTTTGTAGCCTATAAGCAGAAAGAGCAATTCAGGGAGTCCTTGGTGCTCAACCTCCCTAAAGCAGCTAGCCATAGGATGAAAGTATTAGAGAGGATACAGCAGAGTCCCATATTAAGTTAGGGCCCCCCTAGGGAGCTTTTCGTAAGAGCTTGTAGAGAATGTCATCTTCTTGTATGGTAACCAAAGAATAGAATCCTGGATTAAGGGGTTGCGGGAATAAGAGGGTAAATTATCCATAATCAATGAGGATCCCTCGGTGGAATAGGCTATCTAGATCCAAGTGTTCCTCTTGATAAAAGCTTGTACCTTGGAATTTTCAGGTGTGCCATCCCCCACCTTGTGCTTAATGGAGAGCGAGTTTGAGTCTCTCAGGTGCAAAATTTGTTTCAATATCGATGTGACATTATCATTTACCTTAACGCTTCAAATGCTCTTCCAGCCACCTAATCTAGAGAGCTTCCTTGTCTACACAAAATTTTCAAAATCTTTTGACTAATTGGACCTTGCTAGACAACGTGATTGAGCAAATACCTATAACCTCGTGATCTTTAGATAAACATACATTTGACCACTTCGCCTTTGAAATTTTTGGAGAACTGTTAACCCCACTCCAAAAGAAGTCCCTCAAAAGTTTATCTATAGATTTTAGAATGCTCTTTGAGAGCACTAGTAATTGTAAAAATTTGTAGGATAGAAATAATAAATTACACTCTACCTCCATTAAAAACGAGCATGCCCTATCCTAAAATGACTAGGTGGCCTGTTCGGCACCTCGCGGTGACCCTCTAATTGATGCCTGATCCAACTAGAAGGCTCCCATATATAATTTTCAGTATTTTGATGTTGGATCCCCCAAACCACGGATAATTTTCAGTATTTTGATGTTGGATCCCCCAAAAATAATATTCACCGAACATAAAATAAAATTCGGAGTCTTACACAAGAGAAGTAAACAATCCTGAAGGGTGAATTTATTTAATAAAGATATGAAACCTTAGATATTTAAATGGGAGTTGTTGTATTAAGAGGCCTCCAATAGAAACAAGTGAAGATATACTCTGATTTACACCTGTTGATGAGAACATTAAACTAAATATACTCTATTTTACACTTGTTGAGCTTTTGTTTGGATTAAAACTAGACCTATGATTGATTTAAGGACTCCAAGGAGCTAAACATATAAGCTTAATGGATTTTAGATTGGCACCATGAAAGAGTGATAGAACATCCGTAAATGATAAATTGAAAAGGCCAAGACCCTAGTTTTAAATTTATGATAAAGGCCAAGCTTTACACATTTATCATAAATTTAAAACTAGGTTCACTGCTTGTGTTTAACCTTGACAGTCTAGGTAAAAATTTCCATACTGATAGCAAATAAAATAAGGTGAAAGCGAGGCACCGTAGACCTTAACGATCTTTGATGGTTCAAAATTGATTAGAACAAAGTAAGAAGTATAATTGATGAACTTGGTGATCCACGTAATGAATTTGCTAGAACACCTGTAAGCTATATTGAGCTAATTAGAAAGCTCCAATTACGAGAGTTGGAAGCCTGTGTCAAGTTGAAAGTTCAACTCTTAATAGACTTCTTGGAGTAGTATCTCTTCAAGAGTTCCTGTACAAGAATGATATTATCCTTAATTATGAATAAGTAATCATACAATGCTACTTCTTAAAGAGATCTCAATGAGGAAGTTAACACCAATTGATCCTGAAAATCCACTAAAGTATTGTAAGAGTTGGGTTTCCTTTTTAAGTTTGAATTCGATTGAGATTTAGATAATGAGTTCATTTCTAGTTTAATAGCCTTTAGGGTTTATTAACAACTGTAGGCTTTAGAACCATAGACTGGATACTCCATGGGTATGGCTTGCATTGGAAAAGGAGGCTTTCCTCTTTTTTCCTAAGATCTTTAATTAATAGGTAACTACAGGGGTATGAGCAAAAGAAAGGTGGTTAGAATAGCTACGGGTTAAAGGTAGATATCCATTTTGAATTGACTAAGCGTTTCTTTCAAAGGAAAAACCTCCCATATTGCTTATTACCGTCAAAAAATCGATCAGGCCCGAATTTAGGCTAAATAGCTTAGGGCCAATCAATTGAAGAAGGATTGAATTGAACTCAAACTACCAACCTGATGGTAATGCTGCAAAACCTCAAATGTTGCAAAACATTTGTCTAAAGGTGTTCAAGCATTATTTTCGTCTCTTATTTGTGAGTTATATATAATGACCTGATAAAAACAATATAATGACGCCTACATATAAACATTAGTGTATTGACATGTTTTAATTTTATATTAATTAATTTGAATTTTAATATTTTTAGTAAAATAAACTTTAAATTTAAACATTTTATAATGATAAAAATAAACTAACATTCTAATAACTTTTAGTTTTAATTCTAATATATCCAAAATTTACTTGAATGTTTTTATTATTTGTTGTTAAACTCCTTTATCAACTATGCATCTTAGTTGGCAAAAGGTTTTCTCTTTGAAATCGTCAATGCAACTTCAACAATAGTCTATTTGGAACAAGTTGGTAAGCTGATGAGTTCTAGATTCGAACTTACAGAAATTACCAGATCCATATTTACGTTTGACGTTAAAATTCTAACAAAAGTAGGCGTCCATGTAGACATTGGTTGCTTTAAGTAGATACATCTGTCCTCATGGTTTGAGAACTGAATATTTCTAGTCCGCTGGATTTCTTTCAGCACAAGGTGAATGATGTTTTCCAAGAAAGAAAGTTGTAGTGGTCAGGGCGTTCCTATCATTTTATAGGCCTCAGCGAAATTAAAAAAAGGACCTAATAAATCAATAATATACTTTAAGTTTACATGTTTACAATCTGCAGCTTTAACAAATTCTAAAATTTCAACTGATGAGAAAAAGGCATCGTAAAATTAGTGCAACATTTTCTTAATTCGTTATTATCCAATAACCTCAAGTTCTTTGAATCAAATAAGAATCTAAAAATATTATCAAGTGTCGTTAATCCTAAAAAATTACCATTACCATCTTGGTAAAGTTTCTCATTGGATTCTCGAAAAGCCAAAATTATATTTAGCAAGATATTTGACAACAGAAACTATTCTTATCAAAACTTGTCTCCAACGTTAATTCCTTCTCCTTTGCAATGTCTTGTTACAAATCTTTATCAACTCCTTGATTTTTACTCAATCTTACTCTTAATTCATTCCAGGTTTTCATATTAGTCATATGCTCAATGCAATTTTTATGTTCTTTGAGTCTCTCACTAAGATGCTTTCAATCTCTAAATCTGTCATTTGCTAATCCACTTTGTTTGTTAGTGGATTTGAACAACTTACAACAAAAACAATATATTTTATCTACATGTTTAGAATAAACCAACCATTTTCTATCGCTAATTTCTCCATTACTCAAATTTCTATAATAATAAAAATATGAAAAATAACGAGAGATATTGTCTAAAGGAAACATAAGATTAAGTTCTCTTACAGGCTTTTTTTCAACTAAAATATCCCTTGCTTTATTATCAAGATTATCCTAATTTTTAGGATCATAAATGTCTAATATAGGGCGTACTTGCTCATCTACCTTTAAATTTTCTAAAGTGGATGCATTTGGTACATGATCATGCTCACTCAGATTTCTAATATTCTCATAAATATGAATCTCATTACTTAAGTTTTTTTTTATGTTATTCAAAATTACCATCACTTAATTCCTTGGAACTCTCACTAGAGGAGCCTATTCTTTTAATAAATTTATTAATTGCTCATTTTTGGGATTCTATTAGTTGTGCTACTTGTTTTCTTTTGTTTTCTTTCTTTTTTCACTTCCAGACAAATGTTTTTTAGGCAACATAATATAAACCAATTATAACGTAGTTGGGCTAGAAAAAGAACATAAGCACCTGTATGAAACTGAAAAAGGTATGCAGACGCAACCAAACTCCACTAGCTTCACAATATATTACAAAGATATATAAATGGTATTATATCTGTCATAGAGGAAAAAATAAATAGCAAAACTTAATATCTAATATTAAAAAAAACAAAGAGCAAATTTTAATGATAGAGACACACTAATTTCTAAAAATACAAGAAATTAACATACTTATAAAAAAAATAGTAAATAATATTCTAAGTTATTAAATATTCTAAGTTTCCCAAGTCAATTATTATCCTATTCTATAAGCTATGGAAATAATAATAATATTTTATTATTACGACATATTTAATAGAATCATACGTAGTTTTATAATAAAGGAAACCATTTATGTAGTATTTGAATTGAATAACTTAAATTATTTGATTTAGTCATATTATCACTAAAATTGCGTGAACTCAACAAGAACACAAATCCAACAATTATTATATTACTTGTGACAAAGTATAATGAAAATTATAATTAAAAAATTTAAATTATTTATTAATATTTAATTATTATAAATAATAAGTAATCTAAAAAAAAGAAGATACAAAAATAAATACAATAGCATTTAATATAAATGTTATGGTTTAAAATGCTAATATAATGTTCACGTTAATAACAAATTACAAATTAATTATAACATATTCAAATATTTAATAATCTAAAAATATATTAAAAAATCATAAACTTTACTTTTAAATTATACTTGAAACTTAGAAGACAGAATCGTGAAATTTTTTGTTGCTAATTTTTTAGTTAGAGTACCTTAAATACATATATTGATGAAAATAAATAAATTAGAAGGTAAAAATATAACTTATGTTGGACCCCGATCTTTTAGTGGAAATTAGAAATTATTACATGAAATTAAAGGAGTGTTTTTACATATGAATTGTGTATGGATGTTAATGTGCTTTAAGGAAATTGATGGGAAAAATAATTGATTGGTTTTGAATACTTTGAGATTTGAGTGGATTTGTATGGATTATGAAAGTTAAAGTGAATGAGTTGATTGAAATGGAAGTTGAAAAGCAAGAAATAATTAGTGCAAGTGTTAGAATTTGGAGAATTAAGGAAAGTTTGACTTTTTGGAGATAAATAGTTGACTTTTTGATTTAGGCCGAATTTGAGAAAATGATCTTCATGAAACTCGTAGCTTATGTTGAGAGCTTTCTGTCGCCATAAAGTTTGATATTTTTTGATATCGGGAGTGAAAGTTATGATCAGTCAAAGTTAA
>JAOSBK010000002.1:22196000-22209874 GCA_027568895.1 Erythroxylum shatona
ATTTTCAGTTTTTATATTACAAATCTCAACCAAACAGGTTTTCATTTTTTTTAGAAAAAAAACAGAAACCAAAAACAGGAAGCAGAAACCGAAAACAACAACAGAAAAACAAAAGTGAAACCAAACGGCCCCTAAAAGCTCCGCGCTTTATTGGCAGCAACGTACTACTGTTTAATTTGAAATGAATATGGGACTTCAGCACAAGGAAAGCAAACGCTTCGGCACCTACAAGCTATGAGGTTTTACCATCCTTAGTATCACCCCATAGCGCATAGGAGGCTTCACCGTGCACTTCATCGTCACCAACATGCATCACCGATCACATGCAACAATTGCAACGAAGAGGACAGCGTTTGGGAGGGAGCTACTCAATTTCAGCTGGGACCCTAAACACCGACTAAGACGATACCGCTCATTGTTGGTGTTCAAGCTCCCGACTATTGGAAGATAATGTTCGAAAAGTAGAAGGGGGCAATTGCTAAGGAAGTTCACAAAAAATAACGAAAAATAAATCAGTGAAGTTATTTTTTTAATAAAATATTGATCAAACTATTAATATTAAGGTCAAAAATTATTAAAAATATTATGAATAATTTTGCTGAAAACATTGAAATTCAAATTAAACATTTTGTGTTACATGATAGAATGAAAAGAGAATATAGCTAACACTTTTTATAGGATTTTTTTTCTTTTTTTTGGTAGCTGATGTTAGCTGAGTTAATGGCTTCCTTTAACAATATGCTGCGTCACAGTCACAAAATCACTCAAAGGGCGGGCGTATTTAGACGAATATAGAGATAACTAACTAATTAAACACAGCCACGACCAGACAAGACTCGAGACTGGTCTTCGTACAAGGAGTTGCCAAATAGAATTGCCTATCATCCACTTCTATCTCCAGTTTATTAAACCAAAAAACAAACTGGTACAAAGCTAGCTCAACAGCCAAGACATGTGATTTCTGCAATTTTTTGGCATAAAGACAAAGCAGGAGAAGCTTATTTAACAGACATCAAGCAAAATGCCCAGTTTGTTTTCTTGAGTTACAGAAGTACGTCAAGAAATACTGATACACTACAAGTCTCTACACCGAATTACTCCAAATGTTAAAGAGATTAGTATAACAACCAGCTACGCATGGTTCTGCAACTATAACATAATAATCAGTTAGGGCGTGTTTAAAATATATCATATGCATGAATAATCACTTTTAGCAGTAGTACCAAACATTTAACGCCATGCTTATGGTCATCGATTTGCACTTGGAACCCTCATATTAGTGTCATTATTCAAGAACAGTGAGGGTCAACAGGCAGAAGATATAACAAAGAGCATAAAGACTTGATCATGTCCAAAGAACGACTAGAAAAACATCCTCTTCTTAACATGTTTAGGAAACATAACCGAGACTATTCAAAATGATCCATGATACAGTAAGTCGTTATACCAAAAATGAAAAATTGCTGATGAATAAGACTCAAAAACATACCTACACATTACCATTAGCAGATAATCTATTACGATCCCCACATGACCTGCATATAAGGTTTGCAAAATCAAAAGAGGATAGACAATAAGACATCACAGGTTATTAAAGGCAGAGATTGGTTGCTTGTATTCTTTCGCTTTCTTCTGAGATGTTTCCGGTTAGTTTGCAGCCAACCTCTTTGGCTTTAGTGAACTCTTGAACCAAAATCCACATCAATTATTGGAAATTCAAGCAATAAAAACAATTTATGCACATTCTATCAATCATCAAGGTAATGTTTTCGGCCATACTTATCAGATAGGAAACTATAACAAGCCAGGTACAAGTATGTGAACAAATATAAAAGACTAGGTGAGCAAAATGCTGAATTACCCTCGTTTCCTCAAGTTCTATGGATCAATTACAAATAAAAACTGTTTATGTGTGGAACTAGAAAGTTTCCATGTCACTAAACC
This sequence comes from Erythroxylum shatona, assembly GCA_027568895.1. Taxonomy (NCBI): domain Eukaryota; kingdom Viridiplantae; phylum Streptophyta; class Magnoliopsida; order Malpighiales; family Erythroxylaceae; genus Erythroxylum; species Erythroxylum shatona. The sequence goes on from JAOSBK010000002.1 coordinate 22,197,945, forward strand.
GCCATCACTAGCATTACACGCAAATAAAAATTGCATCCACTTTCTCATCAATGGAATTATAAGTTAACCTAGTAGCATCTGTATTATGAATAGCATATTATGCTCAATGAACACCAAAAGGTGCATCTCTGAGAGACAAGCACAACATAAGTTGATACTGAAAATTATAAAAACTAGCTTCTGCCTAATCACTCTATTTAATTATGGGCATATTAGTCTTGAAGCAACATGTCAATATGATAATGAATAAAGTTGAACATTATCGTTAACTTCTTTCCTCAGTTCCTACAATATTTTATGTTACCAGATACATTTCATTAATAAATTTGAGATGTTTCTCTATAGACTACTATGACCTACTTCTGATTGATGTCTTAACTCCAGGGTCATGTATAAAGTTGGATATCATATACTATATCCTAAAGAAGTTACTAGATTCAAGATTCCGCCTTGTCAATTGGCCTTTACTCACTAACAGACAAAATAACTTTACAACTATCACAGAAGTTGTTGTATGCAATGGGAACCGGAACCTTGTAAGATTCAACTGCAAGTAACATTTTAAATAGCCTATATGTAATTGTGATTACCAAGATGCTGAAAGAAAAAGGATAAATAAATAAAGATAGAGAACATATAAGTCGCACCGAATAGTAATTTCTTCAGTGACAAGAAATGCGAAATAGCTTCTGCATCCTTATGTTTTCACAAGACTAACACTCTATATATATACACACACACACGTTTAAAATTTTGACTTGAAACATCAACTATACAATAAAATGAAAAGGGACAGTCACTACACTACCTTCAGGGAAAAATTTAGAGCACCCTGTCAAGTTGTCAGCTAGAAAGAGAAGCTATAAGGGAAAATGGAGCAAAAGCTGACTCAACAAGAGGATAAACACTAGTTTATTCTATAATTGAAACCCAGAAAGTTGAGAAGAGATAATGACCATCTACGTTAGAGACTAATTCCGTGAGAAATCAAACTTCAGAACAAGGAGCTATATTCAAACTAATAAGCAAATAGGGCTCTTAATCCCTGTTACCAAATCTCTTGGCAATGATGGGACGGACATCATCAGCATCAACCAGCATCTCCAAGAAAGGAAGTAATGCAATTAGTGCACAATCTGAAGGATCACTAAACCAACTCTTAATAGGAATACCGTTATTCACTTGCAACCTGAAAACCTGTAACCAAAGAAAAATGGCACAAGATTACCAAATTTGGCTCAGGACTGAAATTCAAAGGAATTAGAAATAAGCAAGGAGGGTAGTCCCTTTTTTTTTTGTTCCAACAGGTCAGGTATTCAAATGCCTTTCCTAGATCTGTAATCAACTGTCTAGACTGGTAGACAGTCTAGGTACAAATGTTTGAAGGAACTGAACTTTGCATTACTTTGAAACACAAGGCAAGAGGCTAGTAGTCTATGAAATCATCTCAACAAAATGAACAAGAAAATCAGGAGTTCTACTATAAAAATGTAAAACCCTCAACTATCCCTTCTCAATTCCAGATTGAAAAACTGTAACTGCAATGTTATGGATATGCAAGTAGAATGGTTCAATTTAATTTCTGATGATATAATAACTTTTTAAGTTGAAACAGATCATTAAACCAAGAAGTTATAATTCAAAATATTGCATAGCACAACAGATTGTGCTGCCGTATATATACGCAGGTAAGCTAAATAAAGATGATCTATACTTGTTCCATAAAAGAAACAGCAGCGAAAAAGAATGGCTGAGGAACGGGGCACCATAAAGGGTCCAAAAATGCAGACCATCAAACCAAATTGAATATCAGATACCTGCGGAGAGTTATCAATTATGGCAACTTTTGCAAGATCTACACCTAAAACTGTCAAATCTTTTGTGTAAGTTCCATCTGAGAAAATGCATGATTCACGATAAACACGCCGAGATATTAGCTTCTTCTCTGGATCCAATATGTCCAAGAGTTGTCCAGCATAGATGCTTTGACTAGCTGTAAAGATAACAACTTCAAACATGTCTGCAACTCTCTCCAAGAATGCATGGAGGTAAGGTCTCTGCTTTACGTATACAATGTGCTCTTTCATGTTGAAAAATATAGTAAATGTGAAGTCTGCATCATCACAGTGTTCTAACGTAGAATGGACAAGTGTTTCTGCAGAAAGCAAATACACAAATGAATACATATAAATAGAAAAGAAGCCTTAATGACCTAAATCTTTGATTTTACTGCCACCAATGTACAGTTAATACAATGACTTCTGTAGAAGATATGCCTACAAAAATATCATGAGCTAGTATACGAAAATATTTCTCAACCACATAATAACGTAATTGTATTACAATCCTTCACATAATACATCATAGTACATGCTCCTGCAAGTTTAAGGTGGTCAGTTGATTCTCAGTACAAAACAAACCATAATAGCTTAGATTCCTCACCATCCAGATCAAGTACCAGAGTTGTAGATTTTCTTCTGCCAGACTCATTTGGGAGCGTGATGGGCTCAAACTTTGGTACCACATCAGTCAATTCTGGTAAACTTCTTATAAACGATTGAGGATCAAAGTCCTCAGTTTGACCTGAGTTGGTATTCAGATCAGGATCCTGGTTGCAGGACCTTATTTGATGGATTGCTAGGTACAAGTTAGAACTATCAGGTTCTGTAACCACTGATTCCCATCTTTCTGTATCATTTGAATCGCTCACTTTGGCAGTATCCTCAAGAAAAGGAAGTATCATGCACTCATCAGCCACGTCAAAAAACATGTTTGGCTCTGTACATTTGTAATCATGTAAAGGATTGGTCTTGGTGATATCGTCAACAGTGTTCCCATCAAATGGTAGGCCAGTAATAATCATGTCAGAGATGAAAAAATCTGATACGTTGCAAGTTTGACAATTTGATAATTTTGTGTTATCATCACCTCCGTCAGCCTTTAGCCCTGGCACATTAAGATCATTGTTGCTTCCTACGAATAATAATAAAGAATTTAGAATACTAAGTATCACAACAATTAACTTTACCTTCAATCTCCGAGAATTTTATTTCACTTCCATTTGTTTCAGGAAAATTTGATAAGTATCTACCAAAGTAACCTGATGTAGTTCAAAATGAGAAATACTTTACAATGGCCAAGCCATGCAATAACCTAAAAAGAGGATTACAATTCATGATCCACAAAATGCCTTCTTTAATATACCCATAAACATAATCCCTAATATCGCAAGGTCAGATCCTTAACCAATCAAACATAGTAGCTATCATGTTTTGAGTAGTTAAAAATCTGAAAGCTGTAACAAAGCATCCTTTTTATGATACTGATTACCAAGCTAGCCAAACAGGGAAACAACAAACCTTCAACAGAAATGCAGGTTGCATGCAAATATACATCAATAATTAAATTATTTAAACAAAAAATGTCATTACATCAGGAAAAGATATAACATGCCCTCTCAGTAGGCCAACAGTTTTTTAGCAGTCTAAAAGACTAAATGAATCCCCATATCCAGTTTAATAATGCGCAAAGTAAAGAAAACTAGTCACACCTGCATCATCATCTATATTTGGTGCACTGTGGGCTTCAGTAGGCTCCAAATGAGAGAAAATTGTTTCCAAGTTTGATGTGCAATTAATAAATTCCTGCACGTTAATCAACCACCTTTTTATCAAACGTTCAATGACATGATGATCACTAAACAGAAATCAAGATACCTAATAAAAAAAATTATGATCCCCTGTGATGATCATTCATTCCAGTAAATGTAGAAAATTAGAAAATAAAATAAAAAAATTTGGACCGACACTGATTTCCCGAGTCAATTGAAAGCATAAAGTTGGGAAGAGGCCTCATCTACTCTACATTAATTGAGTGGCCCTTCCTTGACTTACCAAGTAAACAGCAAATTTTTTTGATCTGAAGTCACAGAGACTGGGTGGAGGATGCATGGTTCCAGCAACACTTTGGATTAAGCAGTACTAAAATGATCAAGACTATCTATTATCTTAACCGTTCATAGTCTATAATCTGTTTAAATTGGTAAAATCATTTAAATGCGAATCCTACAGAGGTACTCCTCCTTCCTTTCTATATTTGCCAACAAGTATAAAAGTTCACACAAGTACAATGACGAACCACCAACTGATCAGCGACAATATATAAAGGAATGAAACGAACAATTAAATAGGAGAGGAAACACCAAAATCTCAATCCAAAAATTTGATATTGAAGTCATAATGAATTATAATCTAGCACTATTGTGGACTAAACAGTCATTGAACAATCAAGATTACATAACATTTGATTAAGAAAATCCAGAAGTTACATAATGAAAAAAAAAGAGCCTTGAGGCACCTGCAGAAGACAAAGTAAGCTGGAGAAGTTGCAAGCAAATTATATGCACTTAAACAACAAGGGGAAAAGACCAACTAAAATCAATATAATAAAATAAACATATAGAAAGAAATTCTTAGAGCAGAGAAGTTAAAGAATAGGCCTAAATTAAGAACAAGTTTGCAAACATAAAAGTATGCAGTAACAGTTATAAATGCCAATTTGGAAATAAAATTCTATGTGCATAGATCACATGTTTCAAATTTCAAAGCTAGCGATGGACCAACTAATGGAAGTTTATGGTACATATAAGTAAAGAGTCTGAATGAATTGATCTTCTTATTTAAAATCAGAATTGGTACATGATATATATACACGCTTCTACATAACTAAATAAGGAAACTATCACCTATAAAATAGTAACACAATAAAGACTAATAAAGACGGATTTCCTAATATCTACAAAATAGGAAACTAACTCCTAACTTTGAGGACTAAATATTCGACACTCCTCCTCAAGTTGGGTTGTACATGTTGTACATGCCTAGCTTGCTACATAATCTCTCAAAGTTAGGTCCTTGAAGAGCTTTCGTTAGAATATCTGCACACTACTCCCAAGTTGGAGTGTATATTACTTGTACTTCAGAATTCTCTATCTTCTCTACAATGAAATATCTATCAATCGTAACATGCTTGGTTCAATCATGATGAACTGGACCCTCTGCAATACTTATGGCCAGTTGGTTATCACATTTGAGCTTCACAGTCTGTCCAAATTCTATACCAATTCTGCCATTACTCGCCTGATCCATATCCCTCCACAAATTGTAACTGCAAGTGCTCTTAGCTCTAATTCAGCACTACTCCTGGGGGCAACAGATTGTTTTTTACTTTGCCAAGTCACAAGATTCCCCCCGTACAAAGGAACAATAACCTGTAGTTGATCTGCTATCTATTTGACTCCCTGCCCAGTCTGCATCAGAGTAGAACATTACATCTCAGTAGTCAGTCTTTTTAAATAGTAACCCCTTTCTAGGAGTCCTCTTTAGTTACCTGAGAATTTGGTATACTGCCTCCATGTGTTCTTCCATCGAATTGTTCATGAACTGACTAACTGTGCTCACCACAAAACTAATGTCTGGTTGAGTATGGGAAAGATAGATGAGTTTCCCTACCATACGTTGGTATCTCCCTTTATCCACTGGGACTCCTTCACGCCCGAGCTTTTTCTTAGAGTCCATTGGAGTGCTTGCTAGTCTATAGCCAACCATACCAGTTTCCTTTAGTAAGTGTAAAAGCGGCTGACTTTTATTCAGTTGATGATTAAAAAAAGATGTACAGATACTGCTATGCTTATATAGAGCTAGGGTACATAGTTATGGGAGGCTTCCTAATTAGGAAAACTCCTTATTTGGAAATATCCCTAATATAGCTAGATATTACAGCCAAGGATACTCTATAAGGATAATCCCTTAATTAAGGGACTATCTATTATTATGGGATTCTATCTATTATTATGGGATTCTCTACAACTTTTAACCAGAAAAACCAATTATATTTTTTGACGCAGGGAAAAAGATGGAAAACACAATTCTAATCCAAGAATTGTAAAACAAAAATTATCAGAGAAAATAAATTTTATTAATAAAGAGTTGTGTTAATCTCTCTCTCAAATTTTGTTTAAATAGTTTCGCATAAAACATAATTCATCTTAGGAAGAATTCCAAACAAAATAGGAAACTTGAATTCATCTTAGGAAGACTTCTAAAAGAAATAGGAAACTCTAGTTTATCTTAGGAAGACTTCTAGACAAAATAGGAAAGGAATCAAAGAGATTAAGTAAAGGTTGAATTTGAGAAATAAGAAATAAATAAAATAAAATAAGAAATTATTCAAAAATCTTGCATAGAAGGATTTTGGATAAAGTGTGATCATGTATATTATGCCTAATTGTAAAGAAATTCAGAGAAGAATGTCGGATAAGATGTGATCACGTGTTTGTCAATATACTATTTTGCCCAAAGAGAAAGAAATGTAGAGATGAATGTTAGATAAGGCGAGATCTCGTGAATATCCCATTCTGTCCAAGAATTCAAACACCTCTTCATTTACTCCTACTTGTCAAAGAACCCGACCTCGAGCTATTGTTAGCATATTTAAGCTCCGTATCATAAAAATAAGGCGAAAGATTAGCAACATTGAAGGTTGGGGAGATATTACCTATTTATCGGGATAATTCAACAATGTAGGCTTTGCCTTTGATTTTCCTTTTAACTCTGAATGGACCATACTTCTTTTTGTAATTTATGATGGCCCCCAACAGTTCAATTCTTGCTCAAAAAAATCCGTAACCATCTCAAACTTTAAATACTTGAGCTCTCTTGCACGAATTAACCTTAGCCTTGTACTTCTTTTAGCTCATTCAATCTTCTTCTTCACATCCACTTGAATCTGTTATGCCTATTTAGCTAACTTTGCAACACTAGGAAAAATTTTAGAAGATTTATGCAACTAAATAAGATTAAGAGCAAGATTAGGTACTTTGGTGTAAATCGCAAAAATGGCAATCGACCAATGACAGTCTACATTGTTGTAGGCAAATACGGATTGTGCAATCAAGATATTTCAACTTTTAGTTTGTTACGACATATACATCTCACCAAATTACCCCTAGTCTTACCATTTTTGTCTAGCCATTGGTTTGTGAGTGCATAGTGAACCCTCATAAGGTCCTCTAAAAGTTACTAAAAAACTTAGTTTTATGATTAGAAATAATGAATTTAGGAACTCTATAGAGTTGCACCACTTCTCTAAAGAATAATTTAGCAACCGTTGTAGCATTTGTTGTCTTCTTACAAGAGATAAAATGTGTCATTTTAAAAAACCTATCCACAACCACTAAGATAGAACTCTTTGTGTTCTTGGTAGTCTCAATACGAAATCCATTTATAAATCCTCCCAAATAGCATTAGAAATTGGTAATGGTATGTACAAACTGGCATTTGAAGCATGTCCTTTATAAGCTTGACAAACTTGACACCTTTTTACAATACTAACAATGTCTCTCTTTATCTTTGGCCAATAATATCTTCTTCTAACCTCTTCAAGAGTCTCGTCTCTACTAAGTTGACCAGTTAAGCCTCTTCCATGCAATTCTCTAATCACCTTTTCCCTAAGTGAAGTTCTCGGAAGATAAAATTGATTCCTTTAACAAAAATCCATCATGTACATGGAAATCATCATGAGACTTTTTCACCAAACATAAGTCCCATATCTCCCTAAAATCTTCATCACTCTCACATGAATCCTTCAAATACATAAGACTCTCAATCTCCATATTCAAGATCTTCACTATAGCCAACCTTTTTCTTAATGCATTACAACCACATTATTCTTTCCCTCCTTGTGCATCAATTTATATAGGAACATGTCAGCAAAAGCTGACCATTTAGCATTCATCTTTGTTCTCAATTGCCTTTAACTTCTCAAATACCTTAAAGCTTGATGATCAATATACAAAATAAAGATTAATTAATGTTCCTATGTCTTCAAAGTTCTTGCAACAATATCAAATTCTTTATTGTAAGTAGTCCACTATTGCCTAGCATCACACAACTTTTCATTACGAAGGTTGTTAGCTTTTTCTCCTGACAGAATACATCTCTAATCCTAACTACCCTAACATCACATTCTACTTTCTCCCTCAAAATCTCATTCTCCTTTGTATTCACACGTAGCGAGTTAAGGAAACTAGCAGTAGGAACCAAATTAATAACAGGGTATCTCTCATGGGAGGTAATCTATTGGGTAGTTCATTGGGTATTAAACCCTCAAATTCTTCTAAAACTTGATGCACTTTTAAAGGAATCTCATCTTTTTGTTTTTTCAATCTCTTCTTCCCTTTCGCTATTAGTAAGTAAATCTCCCTCGTCTCTTTCATCTCATTCACAAAACTCCCCCTAGTATTTTCTAGTTTTAACAATGGCTTCTTTGTCTTGTTAGGTTTCACCACTTTCTTTTCACCTATGAGTACTAATTTATACTTTACATCATTCTTAAGAAATTGATAAATATTCTCCCTTCCTGAGTGATGCATTAACGTCATATTTTCGTGGTCCACCAAACAAAATTTTACTTACATTAATATTAACATCACAATAATGTTAACTCGAATATTTACCAATAGAAATGATAGCTTACACCTTTTTGTGATATGTATATCATCAATGGTTGTAATCCATGTGATGCTATAGGTTTCGGGATAAGACTTGGTTGGCAACTTCAACTTCTTGACAACTTATATATTGATGATATTCTCTTGACTACCTTCACCAATGATTAATTCATAAATATTTCCTTGTACCATGCCTCTAATGTGAAATAATTGGTGTTGTTGCCAATTGTTTTGCTTCTTTTCAAAAATCATTAATCTCCCAATAACTCCAAAAAAGTCGTCTTCTTTTCCCTCGGGATATTTAGCATTAATGTCTACAATTGTCCCATAATTGTAGCCAACTATTGTTCAATATTTCTAATAGCTATCTTGCGTTATATTATTCTCCAAACATTAGGTAATTTGTTAACATTGTTATTAGGATTATTTTTCATTGACAGAAAGAACAAGCTTTGTGAGATTCAAAGCTGACACCACTTGACGCAACAAAAACACAATTCTAATGCAAGAATTGTAAGATAAAAATTCTGTTAGCACCCAGCCTGCTACTAGTGTCAATATTAATCAGCCCACTAAGCCCATCCAAACCTACATCCGTAGGGGTAAGATGGGAAAGGGGGCACATGCCACATAGATAGTTTGTTATGAGTTGGTTATAGTGAGAGATTGTGTATGCAGAGGGGAGGGGAATATAGGCAGAACTGTATAGCAGGGAGAGGGATCATATTTTTCGGATTGTGATACTGCTATTGCATTGGCCTGGGAAGATCATCTTTCTAGGAGGTATTCCTTATTGTACCTACTGATATAGTAATAATACAATCTCTATATCGGTTTCCTATCAAATTGGTGCTTTCATCGAGAGGAGAAATTCAAGAAGGAAGAGAGTGTATGCACACAAGAATGGAGGCAAGAGTGTCGGCAGTAGAGGCTTCTCTTAAGAGGCAGGAGTCATCCCTCTCAGCCCAAGAGGGAATGGTGAAGTCGCATGATACCACCCTTAAGGATCTTCGGACACAGCTCGGTACTCTGATGGCGAGCGTCGAGACATTAGCCAAATCGCAGGGTCTGTTGCAATCGGAAGTGAGAGAGGGATTTCAATCGTTGATGGCAAAAAATCCACAGAAACAACATGTGAATGAAGGAGAGGCACCACCAGGGTTTATTCCCCATGCGCACGCATCTTCATCAGCTGGAAATGATAGGCCAGCGCATCCTACGTTTTCGGAGGCTGGGAACGCGCCGACAGGGGGGTTGCAAGGTCTAGGCAGTCATCGACACCAGGATCACACGCCTTTGGCTGCAACCGAACGAGCATGGGAAGAGTATAGAAACGCTGCTCGTCGAGTCGACCTTCCCACGTTCAATGGGAGCGACCCGTTTGCTTGGGTGACTCGAGCTAAGTCATACTTCATGATTCACGATATCCCTCCGGAGTTGCGTCTGCCGATGGTCCAAATTAGCATGGAAGGAGCGACTCTGTACTGGTTTATGAACCTTCGGGAGTTCGACCCATGAATGACGTGGGAAAGGTTCAAACGTTCTTTGTTCGAACGTTATGGAGGAAGGAACGACGGTGATCCGATCGAGCAGCTGAAGTCCGTCTCTCAACGTGGCTCAGTCGACGACTACATTGACGAGTTTGAGAGAGTAGCCTCACGGATTGGCAACTTTCCGGATGAATGGTACATGAGCTGTTTCTTGGGTGGCTTAAGAGAGGAGGTGAAGAACAGAGTTCGGACCCACGACCCACCCACCCGTGTCCGGCTCATTTCGATAGCAAGGAAAGTCGAAAGGGAGCTGATTGGTGAGGGTGTTATTCGACAAGGAGAGTGGAGGAGGAGAGTCGAAGGAAGTCATGTGAACTCTGGGCACCGAATGGGAAATCCTTATGCGCACCGACCCACCCAACCGACCCATGCACTAGGCAACATTAAAAATGACATGAAGGTGACATCCACTCAACAGAGGGGTCCCACCACTGAAAGCCACCGACCCAGAACCCGAAGTGGAAGGGCACTCGTAACCTATCCTATGAACAGCTGATGGAAAGAAGAGAGAAGGGGCTCTGCTTTAAATGTGGCCAGATCTTCGGCCCACTCCACCGCTGCCCAGACAAGGAGTTTAGACTGATAGTATGGGAGGGAGATGAAGCCGAAGAGGGAGAGAGTAGTCAAGAGATACCATTGGCAGTGGAACAACAAGAAGATTGGGAGTTAGTGTGCAATTCGGTGGAATTCAGGGAGCTAGATGGAAATCAGTCTTCACCTCCGAAGTCAATGGTTCTAAGAGGTAAGCTGAATGAAGTGCCTATTGTTATTTTGATTGATAGTGGAGCTAGCCACAATTTCGTGTCTAAGAGGTTTGTTCAGGCGATGGGGTTAACTGTTACTCCAACTAGAGCTTTCGGAGTCAGATTGGGTGATGGACATCGTTCCTTCTCACAAGGGATGTGTAAGGAGATCAAGTTGGAACTGAATGGAGAGGAGTTCAGATTGAATGCTTATATGTTTGACACTGGAGGCCCTGATTTGATTTTAGGGGTTGCATGGCTAGAAACCTTAGGGGTAGTGAGGGTTGATTGGAAAAATATGTTTATGACCTTTGATCGGAAGGGAACTGAGGTAACCTTGTAGGGCATCAATCCGCACACTTCTACTCTATATGCACTTCAGCAGATTCTGAAGCATCAAGAATGGGAAGTTGAGGGGCTGCTATGGTCTTTAAAAATGGGTAGAAACTTATCTGTTGAGGTAGTTCCCTTGGATGTGGGTCAGCAAGAAAAGTTGGAAGGTATTTTACGCAGATTTGGATCATTTTTTCAGGAGAAGGAGGTGCTGCCTCCGAGGAGGAAGCATGATCATGCGATTAATCTGAAGGAAGGAGCAGAACCGGTGAATATCCGCCCGTATAGACATGCTCATCACCATAAGGATGAAATCGAGAGGCAGATCCGTGGGTTATTGGAGGCTGGAGTTATAAAACATAGTATCAGTCCTTTCTCAAGTTCGGTTATCCTTGTCAAGAAAAAGGACGGGTCGTGGCGAATGTGTGTTGACTGCCGCGCTTTAAATAAGCTTACTATTCCAGACAAGTTTCCAATACTTGTGGTGGATGAATTGATGGAAGAACTACATGGGGCTAAATATTTTTCTAAGGTGGATCTTAAGTCGGGTTTTCACCAGATCAGAGTTAGGGAGGAGGATACCTATAAGACGGGGTTTCGGACTCATGAGGGACACTATGAGTATCTGGTTATGCCTTTCGGCCTCATGAATGCTCCAGCCACTTTCCTAGCTACCATGAACTCTATTTTTAAACCTTTCTTACGGAAATTCGTCTTGGTTTTCTTTGACGATATTCTGATTTATAGTGCAGATTGGGATGAGCATATGGAGCATCTAGTTTGTGTGTTACAGCT
>JAOSBK010000002.1:22222560-22234275 GCA_027568895.1 Erythroxylum shatona
GCAAGAGAAGTCATGGCTCACAGGTCGGTCAGCTGGGACTTTTGGGATGACCTAGATAGAGCTGATGTATTTTCCCTATTTATGTAGCATGTTGTACTAGGTTTTTTGGGATTGATGTACAGACAGTAAAAGATGACAGAAGTGTAATCAGTTTGTTTTTTATTAATGAAATGAGGAAAAAGTTGGTTTCAAAAGTTTCTGATTTTTATACTGATGTTTTATTATGATGCCATGTGAAGTGTTTGTAGTGATCGATCGTAGCTCACCCTTATCGTAGGATATGCACCGGAATGACCTGCGGGCGTCCCAGTATGTACCCTGCAGTAAGGGGGCGCTACACAAACAAATTTACACATAATATAAAATGGACCTATATAATCCTCATATTAGTAATTAATTTCACCTCAATTTCAAGAATCCAATCCCATAGATGGATACATTACATCAACCATAATGCATGCACTCTTTGTAGCATATTCTATATTTCATGCTTAAGTCTCCGCTAGGGATATGACTCCAATATTTACTTTTGAATCATTACTTATTCATTTCCGATTTGTTCACTCATTGACCATGCTTAATATAATATCTGATCTGCTTATTTTAATCTAGTGAAATTCTTCTTAGAAAGAAGATTTCTTGCTAAAATGTGCTCAAAATGTCTCTTCTCTTGTTCCTCTTACCTCTTTGATCCCCTTTATACAATAACAAAAAATCTTACTAAATAGGGTTTTCAATAGAAAATCCCACAAAGCACAATAACTAAAATTGGTGCTAGAAAACTTAAACCTATGGATTTTCTAAACTCCATGAACTAAAAACTTTTCAAAAATCCCAAAAGATTTAGGTGATCTTATCTTGGTTCTTCACCAAATGAAGAGATATTTGGCTCAAATGGAAACTCTTCTCTTCCTCTACCTTTTTCTCTTCTTGAATCACTTCAAAATCTCTCTCAAAAGCTAAGAAATGAAGAAATCCTAGCTCAGCTCTCTTCTTTTCTCTCAACCTTCCGAAATCTCTCTTCTTTCTCTCTTTGATTTGTGATTTCTCTTTGTCTCTCCCAATTCACGTTTTTTTCATCTTTCTTAAACAAGACCACATTTTGGTCTTGTCCTTCCAAAAATACTTCTCCTCTCCTTTGGTCTTCCCATTTTGCCCCTTCTTTCATTTACCTTCTAACTCTTTTAATCTTCTTAAACACCATATTAACTCTAACTTTTTTCAAATCTTTCCATCTAATTTCAAATCTCTATTTATACCCATCAAATTAATGACTCAATTTTAAAAATAATGAAACAAATAAATCAATAATAATTGAAAAAAATCGAAGTCCAACAGTCGGTCAATTTGTGTTTCTAAATCATATAATACACATATATGTACACATTACAAACTTGTTTAATCAAATAAGTACTCAATCATACACATGTATATGTATTATGTTCAATGCATGCTCAGTTGACTTTCTCGGGTATGTATTCTTATACATAGATCTTAACTATTCAAATTGTGCTTATACACCCTAAGACCATTCAACATCATATTTTGTATACTACTATTTTTCGATCAGGTTTATACCTTTAAGTTAGCTTGATTTACTCCAAATTCATCAACCATACTTTGAATTTATCCTTGAACATTTTCATGATCAAAAGCCTCTTATAACACACACACAATCGTTACTTTAAATCTAGAATTTCAGTAAGCTAAATTTATACATTCACCAAACTTTTTCTAGCAATATATATTCATAAATTTACCCAATTCTCATTCATAATTACCCCATGTTCTTCAATTCTCATTTATCCATACCTTATACACATTACTCATGTCCTTAAGATCATGTTTGCATTAAAATAACTCATTTATTCCTTAAACAAATCATAATTTCCATATTTGAACTAAACCACATCAAAATAGTCCATTCTTTTGGTTATGACATTAATTAACTACATAAATTATCAAGCTCTTGACCAATTAATCAAACAATAATCTAGGCTTATTCCTACCCTTAATCAAGTCCAAATATACCAATTAAGAGTGAAATTTCTCAGCTGGTTCGACATGTACACAAGGCTGAAATTAAAATTCTAGAATTTGTCATCAACATCACTAATGTGTGTAAGTTTACTACCTTTATCCTTCACGAATTTTATAAGCTTAAAGACATCACTAATACCTAAAATTTTCCAAATTTAACATCCTTTAAGGTTACTTCATTTTAGGTTAATTTAACTTCTATATTGGTTACACTAAGGCTTACAAAATTATGCTCACTTACATCATTAACACTCACTTTTTACAAACACACCTACAGCTCTAAATTTTTCCAGATTCGAAAACACCTTAATAACACCTATCTTTAGTATGAATTCCTCATCAATTATACTTCAAATACTAACTTAAATAATCCATACAATAGCCTATAAACTATATTTTTCATATAGGCAAAAACATAATAGAAAAGTACCATTCATTCTCTATTTTCCAGCACATCTTTAACATCAACATCATATACAATCCATCCTAATTTCATCATCATAAATTCTCTATTATAACATGCCACAAATACCATTCTTTTACTTACTTGCCTAGCTCAAATTCCAGCTCAAAGATCAAGCTAATTCAACTCTCTATGCATGCAAAAATCATTAAAAAATTAAGGTGGGAATTGAATGGATTTCGACTAGGATCAAAGGCTATAACAAGAACAACTATGTTCTGATTCTTTACTTAACTTTGTGAGGGTGAAAGCATGGATTATTGGTGTAGCAGTTGGACACAAACAATGCAAGATACAAGATTTACAAGTGTTTCGGTGATGTGCGAAGAAGAAATGAACGAAACTAATTTTACTCCTGCAGAAATTTAACACCCTAGATGTTAGGTGTCTCCATATTACCATGACATATGTCCCTAAGCATGCTCTCCATTTGTCCTACATATTTGTTGCCAAATGTCACCATTAAACTAGACCATTTGTCACCCACTCATTTTCACCATTTGTCAATTAATTAGCTATGCCATTTGTCACTTAATTTTACATGCCAAATGTCACTAATTCATAGGCTTAGTCATCTTAATTTTCCATGTATCAATTTGTCTTAGCACTTGGTATTTTTCCTAGACCAAATGTACATTTTAATTCATCAATTTTCCAAGTGTATTGATTAATTCCCAATTTACTTGTAATCAGTCAAACCAAAATGCAATGCATAAACTATACACAATTCACTTTATAATCATTTTAAACCTTTCATACTCAGAAATGAGTTAATTGAGTGCATATACATTTTTTGCAATGTGTACTAATTCATAATTCATGTGTGTATGCTATTGATATGTATGTGAATGAAATGCAGTTCATGAATTTTCAATAATATAACTTCTATGCAATAATCTAGGGTTCTAATCCCTCAATTTGAAAAATCGGCTATTACATGACTGGTCACGCATAGGGGTGACTAACTAAGTCACCCCGTGACTAGCCACGTATGGGGGTAACTAACTAAGTCACCCTGTGATTAACCACACACGGGGGTGGCTAGTTAAGTCAGCCTCGTGACTATAATTTAAATTAAATGTTAGTCATGTTTCACCACCGTGACACAGTGGTGACTTGGTGTGTCACCACTCTATATGACTAACATTTAATTTAAATGTTAGTTATGCACGACCAATCATCACTTTCTTTTCTTTTTTTATTTTTCTCTTTTCATGCAATTTTACGTAACTTTCCCTTTGACCTATGTGTAAAATTTACAAAAATAATTCAATTAACATTCATGCAATATTCACACCATTTCTACTCAATTTATCTCACATTTGGATTTGTTTAGTTTAAATATCCTTCCCTTAGGATCTCTTTTACATTATGGTTAGGGTCTTCCATTTCTAACCCAATCTACAAGCTTTACTTTGAGGTTCCAAAGAATGTCAAACATCTATTTTTTTATTGCTCTTATTTCAATGGCCTATGGCAAAGTATATAACACCATTGTAATTGTTTATATTATAAAGCTGATCGAGAAAGAATTATTCATTAGGCTTTAGTTCCTCATCAGCTCAGAAGGGATAGTTATTCTCTCTTCAAAATTGCATACTATCTGCTTGATCTGGTTGGAAAGAAATGCGAGGATTTTTAAGAATCAGTAGCAAGAATTGCAAGTTGCTCTTCAAAGGAACCTAAATAGGATAAGAAAAAAGGTGAAGGGCTTTTTTCTTCCCAGGTATTATCACTAGATAGAATCTCTAAAACTTGAAATCATTGATACGAAATTTGATAGCTCGCAAGCTTTGTTTTAGTTGCCACAGTCTTTGGCTTCAGTTATTAAGATTGGCTGATGTAGTACTTCAACTTTAGCTATATTTTTTACTTGCTGTTTTCCTTATAATAATACATAATTCTTTTAATTTAAAAGAAATGATGAATTCGTATATTTTCTACTGAAAACTAATGTTGAGTGCCATATTCACTGAATTTGTTTTCTATTTATACTTTTATACATATCATATATTATTATATTTTATCTTTTAATATCATATTCACTGAAAAACCTTTTCTAGATAATAGAGGGGTATATAATTATAACTTATCTTTTGAATTAAATCAATTACTTATAGTGTTTTCGTTTTATATATATTAAAAAAGAATTTGGCAGATTGAGTTACAAACAATTTTTATTTAATTTTTATACACTTACAAATGTTGATAAATCTTTTTGCGTTATTAATTATTTAATTTGAGTGTTATGAAAAAATAATAAAAGTAATTTTGACATTAAATTAACACAGAAATAATTGATTTGTCAATTAATTTTATGTTATTTTATAGATTTTTAAATTTTTGAGAACTATATTCAATCTAATAAAAATCTAATTTGTTTAGGGAACGTTTGGTTCATAAAGAGTAATGAGAATGAGAATAAGAATGAATATAGTAATGAACGAGAAGTATTACCAATAATGAATCCCTAATTTAGAAAAATAGAGTCTTGTTAAAAATGGAAGAATGAAAGTGTTACCTTTTTAATAATAAGTTACCAAAAGAATGGAGTATTACTGAATGAGAGAATGAAAATATTACCTTTTGAATTATAAGTTATCAGAAGAAAGGAATATTGTTAAAAATAAATGAGTGAAAGTATTGTCTCTTTAATAATAAATTAATATCAAACATAAATTTTTATTTCCTACCCATATCTTTTTTTCTCGTTGCATCTCCCATCTAACTGCTGGGTTCTTTTTAAACAACGATTATTCAAAACAGAGCTGATGTAGAACAGTCAAAAGATTTTCGGGAGACACACACCCCGAGGGTCCGAAGTTCTGATATTTGACCTCTTGACTACGGGCATCTGAATCTTGTTTCATCTCTAGTAAAACAAAAGAACTAAAAAGAGGAGAGAAAGGATGCCGACAACGTTAAGGTTAGACCTTAACCGACACTGTAAGTTACTAACGAAGTTGTAAGACGGGAGAAGCTGTGCAAGTGCCACGCAGGGAGATGATAAGGACTTAAAGAAGTATTTGATGTCAGCATCAGCGTCCATCAAAAGCCAAAAACGGTGAGCAGTAAGGAGAAGTAAGCTTATGATAAACGAGCAGCAAGGAAGGTCCACCAATATTATCCTCACCCACATGAGATTTTAAGAAACATTCACATCACTGAGCAGACCACCCATTTACATGGGATTTCAGAGCAGCGGAGAAAGAGGCATAGCTACTCTCTCTTAATGAGCTGTAAGCAACATGAGACCCTTTAACAATAAAAACCAAGGCAAAGCCACCATTGCCCAGTACAATGCAGATGCTGGACTTTTAGCTGAGTTTGAACAGTCTGCTGTTTCTGGTAAGTCGTTTAACTACTCCAGATCAGTTCCTTTTGCTCCACAAACTGTCCCTGAAGAGCAAATCATTGCGTATCTTTCGAGAATCCAAAGGGGTGGTCTTATTCAGCCTTTTGGCTGTATGTTTGCAATTGAAGAATCCACGTTTAAGATCATTACCTACAGTGATAATTGTTTTGAAATGCTGGATATAAATCCAAGCACGGAGTTGGACAGGAGCCAAGTTAAGGGTTTGATTGGAATTGATGCAAGAACCCTTTTTACGCCTCATTCAGGGGCTTCATTGGCAAAAGCTGCTCTTTCTAGGGAGATTTCATTGTTAAATCCAGTATGGGTTTACACCAAGAGCGCACAAAGGCCTTTCTATGCCATCTTACATCGAATTGATGTCGGAATTGTGATTGACTTGGAGCCTGCAATGTCTGATGATCCTGCACTGTCACTTGCTGGTGCTGCGCAGTCGCAGAAAATTGCGGTTAGGGCAATCTCTAGGCTGCAGGCTCTCCCTCGTGGTGATATTGGTGTTTTATGTGATACAGTTGTAGAAGACGTTCAGAAAATTACTGGATATGATAGGGTTATGGTTTACAGGTTTCACGATGATGATCATGGTGAAGTTGTGTCAGAAATAAGGAGGTCTGATTTAGAACCTTACTTGGGTTTGCATTTTCCTGCCACAGACATTCCCCAGGCAGCACGTTTCTTGTTCAAGCAAAATCGTGTTAGGATAATTTGTGATTGCCAAGCCAATCCAGTTAGAGTTATCCAAAGTGAAGAATTGAAGCAACCCCTTTGTTTAGTCAGTTCAACACTCCGGGCACCCCATGGATGCCACACTCAGTACATGGCAAATATGGGGTCCATTGCTTCATTGGTACTGGCAGTAATCATAAATAGTAACGACACAGCCAAACTTTGGGGGCTAGTTGCATGCCATCACACTTCCCCACGTTATGTCCCCTTTCCCCTTCGACATGCCTGCGAATTCCTCATGCAGGCATTTGGACTACAGCTATACATGGAGCTTCAATTGGCATCACAATCAGTTGAGAAAAAGATACTCAAGACACAAACCTTACTTTGCGACATGCTTCTCCGAGATGCCCCTTTTGGTATTGTTACCAAATCCCCTAGCATAATGGATCTTGTTAAGTGTGATGGCGCCGCATTATACTACAGAGGAAAGTGTAGGTTGCTTGGCATCACTCCGACTGAATTGCAGATAAAAGACATTGCGGAGTGGCTGCTGAACAATCATGGAGATGCTACGGGGTTTAGTACTGAAAGTTTGGCAGATGCTGGTTACCATGGTTCTGCTTCACTTGGTGATGCTGTTTGTGGCATGGCTGCTGCTAGAATCACTTCAAAAGATTTTTTATTCTGGTTCAGGTCTCACAATGCCAAGGAAGTTAAATGGGGAGGAGCCAAGCATCATCCAGATGATAAGGATGATGGTGGAAGAATGCATCCAAGGTCATCATTTAATGCCTTTATTGAGGTGGTGAAAAGTAGAAGTTTGCCTTGGGAGGTTTCAGAAATTAATGCTATTCACTCCTTACAACTGATAATGAGAGATACATTTCAGGAAATGGAGGATAGTAATCCAAACGCAATGTCTTCGACACACCAAACTGACACTGAAATGCAGGAAATAGATGAACTCAGTTCAGTGGTGCGTGAAATGGTTAGATTGATTGAAACAGCTACAGCCCCTATATTTGGGGTTGATTCAACTGGTCATATCAATGGATGGAACAGAAAGGTTGCTGAATTGACGGGATTACAAGCAAGTGAGGCAACAGGGAAGTCTCTGATTCATGAAATAGTTCATGAGGATTCACGTGAAGCCATTGAAAATGTTCTAAATAGAGCTTTGAAAGGTAATCGATATTTTCCTTGTTAATTATATTGGATTAATCTGGATACTTTTGTGTACAATGTCTGACTCGGGCATTTTGCTTTTCATGATATATTGATTTCTATCAGTGATTCTGTCATATTTTGAATGTTTGATTTCATATTAATTGGTGAAATGATTATCTTAGATTCACCTGCATCCCATCCTAGCCGAAAAGTATCTTGTGACTTCAAATCGGCTTCTTTCATCTTGTTCCCTTTGTCCCTTCAATTGCATCAATCGTGTTTTTGTACAGTTTTACATTCTTAATATCTAACAACAATGGCTTCTATCTTTTCCAGGACAAGAAGGCACAAATTTTGAGCTAAAACTGAGGAAATTTGATCTTCATGCAGAAAATTCAATTGTACATATTGTGGCCAATGCATGCACAAGTAGGGACTATGCAAACAATGCCATAGGGGTATGTTTTGTGGGTCAAGATGTGACGCATGAGAAAGTTTTCATGGATAAATTTATTCGCCTGCAAGGTGATTACAAAGCAATCACACAAAGTCTCAATCCACTTATTCCACCAATATTTGCCTCTGATGAGAATGCTTGCTGTTCTGAATGGAACGCTGCCATGGAAGATTTAACAGGCAGAACAAGAGAGGAGGTTATTGGTAAAATGCTTCCAGGGGAAATCTTTGGGGGTCTCTGCTCACTGAAAAGCCAAGACGCTCTAACTAAGTTTATGATTCTACTGTATCGAGGAATCAGTGGTCAAGATACGGAGAAGTCTCCCTTTGGGTTTTTTGATAGGGAAGGTAAGTACGTGGAGGCGTTCCTAACAGCAAGTAAAAGGACTGATGCAGATGGGAATGTAGTTGGATGTGTCTGCTTCTTGAGGATTGTGAAGCCAGAGCTGCAGCATACCCTTGATTGCCATAGGCATGAAAAAGAGATGAAACTTAAAGAGTTTGCGTATATACGGCAAGAAATAAAAAATCCTTTAAGTGGCATAAAGTTTACCCACAAACTTCTTGAGGCTACGGCAGCATCAGAAAATCAGAAGCAATTCCTGGAAACAAGTTATGCATGTGAAAAACAAATCATGACCGTACTTGAGGATATGGATCTGGGAGTCATAGAGGAAGGGTAAGCATTTTGCTCTGTCTTTTCATCTAGTACTTAGTACTCACAAGTCCATGTCTATAACCTCTTGGTGTAGCACTGACCAAGGACACCAGATCCTTGACATTAGACGGTGCTAATAATGTTGGAGTAACATGATTAATTGTTTCTTGACATGCTGGTGTTTGATAAATGCTCCTTAAGCTAGCTAATGGTAACAACTTTTTAACTGGAAAGCATTTCTTATGTTAGTCTCTTCAAAATAAGTTGCAATAAGTATTTAGAGTATAAATAGGGTGGAGGGTAGACCATAATTTTAATCACTAAAGAACCTCCCTCCTTCACTTGGCTCTCAATTCCCTGAGCACGCAACAAACAAGTGCTGCAAGATCACCTCCTATGAGAAGGAACATGTAGATTTATCGTGCACGCATCAAATAGTGTGAAGCTATGTTGTAAAATTACAAGTTAATGTAACTTGACTATGCTTCAGCTTCTGTTACTGCCTCTACCAGATTGTCATTAAGAACTTATGTGGACCTGGACCTCATCTTCACCATAGTGTAGATACTGTTGATTCTATTATGCTACTGCTAAATCCATATTGAACACTCACTGGGTATCTACAATTTTATCCTGTCAAATTAAAGCAGCTCTGTGGAACTCAACATGGAAGAATTTTTTTTGGGAAACGTTATAGATGCTGTTGTTAGTCAAGTAATGATCCTCGTGAGAGAAAAGAGCATACAGCTGTTTCACGAGATTCCTGAGGAAATCAAATCATTGGCCCTTTTTGGTGATCAAATCAGACTTCAGTTAGTCTTGGTAGATTTCTTGCTTAGTGTGGTTAAATTTGCACCTTGGCCAAATGGCTGGGTAGAGATCAAGATTTCACCTGGTCTGAAGTTGATACAGGAGGGGAATGAATATATACGTCTACAGATCAGGTGCAATGCCTATATTCCTACTCTTACATGAGCTTTCCACTTCTGTTGTATCCGTTGAAGGTCATTTTTTAATTGAGTTATGAGCTCTTAATTACTCTCAGTTCTGTATAGTGGTATAGTTTTGCTGCTGGTATCGATTAGTCTATAGAGAAGATACAATTATGGGAACATCTTATTAACGCAGACTACCTTCCATGTCTGGTGTTTTGCAGGATGACTCACTCTGGTCAAGGCCTTCCTTGTGCTGTCCTCGAAGATATGTTAGGAGGAGGAGATCCATGGTGTACACAGGAAGGTCTTGGGCTATACCTATCCCGGAAACTACTCAATTTAATGAATGGTCAAGTTCAATACCTTAGAGAACACAATAAATGCTACTTCCTTATAGACCTTCAATTCAGATTAAAGAGAGGAAGTGGTAAGGATGTGTAGAATGATAACAGCAGACATACGTAAGGATGGTAACTCTTTTAACTGTATAGAGTAACAAATAATAATAATAATAAAATTGCAAACCTGTTGTTATTCATCTATTCTACTGGACATTCCACGCACCTGTTTATATGGTGCTTATTTTTCCAAGCCAAATAACACTGGAATGATTGAGACTAATTAAATAATCATTTGCGTAAAAGATGTATACCTTTCATATAGTTTTCGAAATTTAAAAATATCATAATATGATTTTTTCTAATTTAAATTTTACAAAAACTTAGTTTCGTAGATTTCAGCTGAAAAATAATGGTGAAGTATATGTTATTATAGAAAAATAAAAGTAAAATGTATGTGTAGGATCTTATTAGTGGGAAAAGTTGTTACGGAAGTTAAAGGCTAGTTAAGTGTCTTATTGCCACGTGAATAGTAACATGCACATGAACAGTAACATATTATTTCTTCTTTACATTCTCCTATATAAGTATCTCGGAAGAAATAGCAGAAAAAGAATACCAGAAGAGAGCGGTTATTTTTTCTCTCCCAAACGTTTTTCTTTTCATCTTTCGTTCTTGTTTTCTAGTTAGCCAAATGCTAAACTTGGGTTTTCTATATTGTATCAGAGCAAGGTTAGCATAAACAAAGTTTGATCCTAATGAGAGAAACCTAAACCCAAGGAGGAAACATCACTACACCCCTG
Source organism: Erythroxylum shatona (assembly GCA_027568895.1). Lineage (NCBI taxonomy): Eukaryota > Viridiplantae > Streptophyta > Magnoliopsida > Malpighiales > Erythroxylaceae > Erythroxylum > Erythroxylum shatona. Next base: position 22,233,463 of record JAOSBK010000002.1, read on the forward strand.
GAGTAAGTCTCATTACTGCGCAACTTAATGATGATAACTATGGGCATGGAGACAGGCGATGCAGATTGCTCTAGGACTAGAAACAAAATTGGCTTTATTGATGGAACTATTCAAGCGATGCAGAAAGGAGCAGTCGGCTACGATCAATGAAAACATAATGACTTGATGGTGACTTCCTAGATCTTAAATTCCTTATGTAAGGAAATTTGTGGAAGGAGATAGAAGAACGGTTTGGAGATAGTAATTAACACACGTCTTATCTTTCATATCTAGAGAAAGATTTCATCAGTTACACAAGGGAACTATTGGGATATATGTTATATATAAAAACAATTAGTTTTGACATTATTTATTAATTAGATATATAATATATTAATTGAATAATGAATTGGATTCAAAAGCTATATGGATATTGCATTGGATTGGATTGCATGGATATTTCAGATAGAAAAAAACAAATGGAAGTGGTTGTTGCGTGCTTGTATTTGAGACGTTGTTATTGCATGGTTGAAGTGGAATTCTTTGCTTGAGTGTGTTGGTGTTGTGCACGTCTCCTATCACAGCTGAAGTGAATCTCTTGTATAGGTGGAAGAATGACATGAGGTATATTATTTTTTATTGAAAAAAAGAGTTGCACATGTACTGTTGGACCCCGATCTTTAAGTGAAAATTTAGAAATATTAAATGAAATTCAATGAGTGTTTTTGTGTATGAATTATGTTATAGATGTTCTGTGCCTTAAGAAAAATTGATGAGAAAAGATTTGAGGACTTTGATATTTGAGTAAATTTGTATGGATTATGAGAGTAAAGT
>JAOSBK010000002.1:22263958-22275821 GCA_027568895.1 Erythroxylum shatona
TGATCAATTGGGGATAGATTGAGATTGTTGATGATGTTACAATGAGTAATGAATTCAAAGATAAAGAGAAGAATATCGTCTAGGATTAATGGAGATCAAAGTATGAATCGTGTAAGATATAAATTTGTAAATTGTTGGAGATTAATATATGGACAAAAGGGGATGACTTCGATGATACACGCCTAAGCATATGCGACAGTAATTATGTTTACTACTTCATCGAGTTTTGGTAATTAGAATGTTATGACCTTGTAAGAAAGATAGAAATGGGTCGTCTCAAGGTATTAAGGATGGCTGATAATATGATGATGACAACAATTGATTAATAAACATTACATGAACAATACAGAGGATGGTAGCAAAAAAAATCTTCTTTCGGATAAGAATTCCATTGAATTGGGTTAAGCAGATTCAAAAGTTTTTATTGAATGAAAGAACAAATAGGAAATGAATATGTAATGATTTAAAAGTAAATATTGGAGTCATATCTCTAGCAGAGACTCAAGAAAGAGAGGTACAATATACTACTGAGAATGTATGTATTTTTATTTGATGTAAAGTATCCAACTATATGAGTGGATTTCTGAATTTGAGGTGACATTAAATATAAAAGACACAAATAAGATCTGATGAATTTGTTACCAACACAGGAAATTAAGAATGAAAATAAATTGAAATGGGTGGAGAAATTAGTATGAATGAGCAGACGGTAGAACAATTCAGTGTGAAATCAGAGGAAACCAAATGAATTGAGAAAATTGTTCGAGGAAGGAAGTTGATTGAGAAATTGAAAATAACATGGGAAATGAGGAATTAGTTATTTAAGGAATTATGAGAACTAATTATGGGCATATAGGGCTTTGGAAACATTTGTTCAAGTTAACAAATGCCCCGATAGTATTATGGTATTGAAGATTAAAATGATCCAAGCGAAATGGATCAATTCATGATCATGATCATAAAGGATATTTGCAGTATATTTGACAAGTGAAGAGAATGTTTTTGAACATTGAAATTTATCTTACATATCGTGGAAGTAAAAACAATTTTGAGGAATTATAACACCGATATTAATTATATATCTTGATTTGGTGATTTTATAGTATACAATAATGTTGTATGAGAGATTTGGATAAAATCCAACGCAGCATAATAAATGATTTCATATGTATAGAGATAACTAAAGTCCTATGGGTTGATTATTCGATACATGATTTAGAACAACTATAGTAGTGAATTGTTTTGAAAGTTTGGGGACAGTATATGTATAGGAACATCTTGGATATATATATATATTCATACAAATCATTAAAGTTTAAGGTAATTATTGAGTTGAGAGAATTGAACACGAGACTGAGACAATAGATAGAATTACTGAAAGATTATGATGGTACAAATGAGAATTTTTTAGTAAAGTTAGTGTCGTATCTGATACATTAAGCAAAATCCCAATAGTAGTGAAGCATGAATTCGGATATTGAGGTTATCAAATATAGTGCAAAAAGAAGCATAGAATGTGGAGTAGAATTTTGGCCAAATCAAAGTACTATTTGCTAAGGAATTGAAGATCAGTTTCACATGAAAGGATTTACCAAGCATGAATTGAGGATTCAGAAATTGTGAATCTTGCTAAGAAATCGAAAGTGAATACAAATTTTGATTACGAATAGGAAAAATGATACTTGGTGATTGAAATAAGAAGTATATGTAATCGATAAAAGTGATAGAGCAAAGAGATTGCTAGAAAAGCACAAATGGTGACGTAAGTTATACATCCTAGTAGGAATACGGCGGAACAACGTTTAGCGGCTAAGAATGTATAATCAAGTAACAAAATGTTTGAATTGCCAATGGTCTTAACTGTCAGAGATATGCTTAAGGCTTATAGTTTGGAGTTCATAGGAACATGAGATCAATGTATAGTTCTATCTGACTTTAAGCCTCACAATCATTGTCATAGTGATTTCATTATAATACTATATGAAGAATTACATGATAGAAAGAGTCGTTCACTTTTGTATTATGATGATTTAGGCCTAAAAATAGTTGAATGCCAGAATTGGAGATGTTACTGATAGGTCGACCAATATTAGAAATTAAGTGATTCAAGAAAGATGAATGAATTAGGTGGATCAACGCCTGGAATACAGTAAGATAGACATAAGAGTTAAGTGTACTGACACTATAATGATGTGAATCATTAAGTGAAAGATAAATTCTCTCTAAGAGTATCACCGTGCCAAGGTGTACTCAGGTTAAGAAAAAGGATTAGCGAAGCCCGAAACTAATTGATCTGTATGAAATAATTATGAGAAGTGCTACTAATGAAAGATATCTTGGATTCGTAATGTGATATAAGTGATTATGTTAAAAATATTGATATGATATGATAGTGGTGTTATCGACACAAGAAGTGGAAAATTGTGAATAATCTGAAATATATTGAGGAAAAAGATAAGATAGTGTGATATCTGAATAAGTCATGGAAGGATTGACTTAATCTGTTAACTAAGGTGATTTGAAAGAAATTGTTTGAGTAATAAAGTTAAATGGAAAACGAAGGAGCATAAGTGGAGGAGACATACCCCTTCCCCTAGGTCAGTTAGGTGAGAATTTCGAGCATGAAATTCTTTTAAGAGGGGGAGAAATGTTGGCCCCTAATTTTTTTTTGATGAATAAGCATGATTTAAATAATTTTGAGGTTTTGATAGACCAATCATTTGGTAATTATTTATTTATGTCAAAGTTAGTAGGATTTATAGAATGGGTAAGTGGAATTGAGGTGTTAAGGTTATAAAAATGTTCAAGGGTAATTTTGGTAAGACACTTAAAAGAACATAAGCCCATAAGGAAGGGTAAAATGGACTTTTTGGACTCATTAAGGGTAGAAATGGAAGAAAGAAATGTAGTCTTGCATTTAATAGAAGGAAAAACATGAATTGGGAGAGAAGAAGAGAAAATAAGAAAGAAAGAGAAGAGAATTTCGGTGGTTGAGAGAAAAGAATAGAGTTGAGCTAGGGTTTCATCATTTCTTAGTCTTGATAGAGATTTTTGAAGTGGTTCAAGAAGAGAAAAAGGTAAAGGAAGAGAAGAGCTTCCATTTAAGTCAAAGATCTCTTCATTTGGTGAAGAATCAATGTAAGATCATTTTGAATCTTTTGGATTTTTGGAAGGATTTTAGTTCATGGAGTTTAGAAAATGCATGAGTTTAAGTATTCTAGAACCAATTTTAGTGATTGTACTTTATAGGATTTTCAATTGAAAACCGTATTGAGTGGGATTTTTGTTAGTGTATAAGGGGATCAAAAAAGGCAAGAGGAGCAAGAGGAGGCATGTTGAGCAAGTCTTTAAGCAAGGAAATCAAAGTGGGTACATGTTTATAATAGAGTAAATAAGCCACTAATGTTTCTTTCAAGAAATGGAAATAAATGATTTCAACTACTTTTTAAATGTGCATTTATTGCTCTTTGAATGCTTTGAGAATGTATTGCATGTTTTGTAAATGAATTATGATGTTGATCTATGAAATGAAAAATGAAAAAGATTTTTGAAAAGTTATCATGTTTATGACATCATATTTCGAAAATGTGCCATTTTGGGTAACAAGTTTACAAGTTATAAAATACATGTTATGTGAGTTTGGTTTGGTCCATTCTGTTGTCAAGTGTACTTTGACTAAAGGCTTCTCCCACCTACCCAGTAGTGGCATGGAGCTCCATCATGGACTCCTATAAGTTCACGACTATGCAAGACATTAAGTGAGATTGCGATAGTACGTTCTGTTCACCACTACACAGGACCATTATTTGGGAATATTTTAGTTTGCTATGTTTATGGACCTCCCAAACTATTTTTATGTGCTTTTTTGCTCATGATATGTTAGCAAGATTGATGCATACATGATTTTTGTTTTATTGTGAATTTGGTTGAAAACCTAAGAACCATGTGTTTTATGAACTCAATGAGAATTTTCTATGACAAGTGAATGTTTTCAAAGGTTTTGTTATTTTTCTGTTATAAACTGCTACCCACAATCTTTTAAGCTCACCCCCTTTTCGTCCCATACTCAGGTGATAGCTAATAGATCAAGTGATGAAGAGCCCAAGGGAATTACTCCAAATTTGCTTATTTTGCATTTTGAGTTGGTTTTGGGAAAACACAATGTTTTAGTCACATTTAAAGTTTATTTGTTCAAGAATCTTTTGTAATTTGAGATTTTGAGACGATGATGTATTGTGGCTTGAAATGCCATTAAAAATGTGTAAAACTTTATTCTTTTGATGTTAATGAAATATGAATTGTGTATGGATGATATTGAGTTGGAATCAGATATACGTGAAAAAGTTATCAACTTGAGCAGATGATTTTTGAGCATGAACTGTTGATATATATATATATAAGTGAGATGCTATAGAGAAGAGAGATAGGAATCACGAATGATGAGATTTAGGTGAATGTGATGCGTCAAATGAGTTGAGATTTGATAGTTTAATGAAGTCAATTTGGTAGTTGAATGGTTAAGAAGTGATATCGTATTTTCAAGTTATTCATAGGGAAAAATGTGCGTTCTTATTTCAAGGGAAGAACTGTATTAATCTGGGCTGAATGAGGCAAAGTTGTCTTCCTAGAAGTTGTAGTTGTTCTCTGAACTTTCCAACGGTATATAGTATGAAATTATTAGACATTGGAGTCGAAAGTTATGATCATTACAAGTTAGAGATGTTTGGAGAGTGTGATTAGTGTTTTACAACTTTAGGTGATGTAAGGAAGACCCTGTAGAAACCTCAATGTGTGGTTTAGTCTTAAACTGAAGCCTATCATCTAGTTTAGTCTTAGACTGAAGCCTTTTGTCTGACCTATCATCTGACCTTCGTCTAAAGCTTTCGTCTGCCCTTCGTCTAGCCTTCGTCTGACTCAATTTTCATCTTTTAGATGACAAAATCTCTCTTTAGTGTTTGCATGAAAGTTGTAGATCTGGAAGTCCTCTTTGAAACCATCTAAATACAACCTTAATCTGATATCTATAGTGAAAGTTATGTCAATTTTCCCAAAATAGGTATTAGACTGAAGCCTATCGCCTGGTTCAATCTTAGACCAAAGCCTTTCGACTGACCTTTCATCTGATTTCATCTAGCCTTCGTTTGACTCAATTTTTACCCTCTATATGACAAAATCTATCTTCAAGCTCTTCATAAAAGTTTTATATCTCGAATTCCTCTTCGAAACCGTCCTAAGATTACCTTAATTCAACATCTCTAGAGAAAGTTATGTCAATTGTCCCGAAACATGTTCAATATAATTGAGGACAAAACCTTGTTTGATTCTTTCAGACATAACTTTGTTATCCGACCTCCAAATGAAGTGATTCTTAGACCAATAGATTCCTAACACATTTTTCTATCTCTCCATAAAACATGATAGCCTTTTGTGTTGATTTGAAAAAGATTAATTGAATCAAAGTAAAGGTATGGGTTGGAAGAGTATGAATTGGATATGTTACTAAACATACTTCAGTATTTTGATGATATCTTGATCTATAGAGTTCTGAATGAGATGATTCTTATTTCAAACTAAATTAGAGACATAGAGATACAAATTATCTAAAGGAATCAAATATAAATTCAGTCCCTAAGACTTTCCATTTCTGGATGGAAGTTGGGTATAGTGTATTGTTTTAGTTTAAGAACAGTCTGAAAATGTTTGGGTCCTAGCTTTCAGATTTTTGAACTAAATTGAATGATTTTGGTGTCATTAGAAACTTAAGACAATGGGTAACAAATGTTTTAAAGGAGTCAATTCGTAATTCTGGTTGGGGTTTCCCAAAATCTGTTCTGATATAGGAGAAATTAGTTTGTTTCTTATGTTTGATTGGTGTGGGCACGCCACCCTTGTGGGATGATGACTAATGAGGGTTCATAGGAATAACCCTAGAGGATAATTTGCACACGTCTGAGGATGCTCCGGATAGTTGGGCTCCAAAATCAGGGTCCAACAGTTGTGGTATCAGAGAGCAAGGAGTTGGGTTTCGAAAAATGATTGGGCCTAACAAATGATTTTAATGATTTTTTAAGCTTATTATAATCTTGGTTATTAAATTTTATTAACTAAGATCATAAATTAATTGAAATATGTTCATTAATACTCTATTTCTTTATTTAATATTGATTTGAATTAGTATGCAAAAGGATGATAGTTAGACCAAATTTGCTTTTATAAGTTATAATTTTAATAGTCATTAGAATATTGAATGATAATTACATACTATTTACACATATAAACCTAAATTTTTGTGAGCTTTTAAGCATAAGAACAAATTTTCAAAAAGTTTTAAGGTCTTTTATCTCTTCAATGTGTGTTACCGTGTATAGTTGAATGATTCCAGAATTTGCTTTTATTATGCATATTGAGATCATAGTTGTTAATTTAAAAGCATTGAAATGATAAAGGCACTTAGACTCAATAATTTGTTTAAGCATATTCCTTTGATAATGACCTTATACAATTTATCTTTAGGAATAACCAAGTCTGATCCTTAGCCTTTTCATTATTTAAAACCCTAACTATTATCCTATTTTTCTTTTAAGCCTTTTTATTATTTTAAACCTTGAAGTTAATTAGAACAATTACTTATTTGAAACTTGAAATTTTGATGTTCCAATATTTCTTTAATTGTGGGACATTATAAATGCTCAAAATTGTTTTTAAAAAACGAGCATAGAAAAAGAAGAGAAGAAAAGTATATTGTACCAATAGATTTATAATGAAAGGACTTGTGTACATTATGAACAAGTTTCTTGTAGTATTATTCTTTGTAAATTTCCTTCAAAAATTTAACACCTTTTTATTATCCCAAGCATACATTAACTAAGCCCTATTACAAACAAGTAAAGTCCTTCTGGATTTTTTTCTAGTTTACATACAGGTAGAGATGTGATAATATTGCAAGCCTATAGTAAGAGTTCTACTATGCATTGATTGACATTTTGATATTTTTCATCCTAAACACTTAAATGCATTGTGTGAAATCTTAGTGAGGGTGTAAAGGTTTATGCTTTTGATTTCAATGGGATTACTGACATGATTATTATTAATATTGACTTAGGAAGTTAATTTTAGGATAACTTGATTCTACTTAGAAGTTAATTTGATTAATAAGACATGATCATTTAGAGTATGAATGGACATGCTAATATTAATAAAAGATAGATGTCTTAAAGTTAATAATTTTGATTATGATTTGCTTAAGGACAAGCAAAAGCTTAAGTGTAGGGATGTTTGATATATGCATATTTTTCCATATTTATATACCCATATTTGATGTATTCTACATGATATTTTATAGTTTTATTTTATTTTTGGTTCTTAATTCACTTTTAATGAATTTATAGGTTATAATTGCCTTCATGAACTAAAAGGAGAAGAATTCGGATTAAAATATGTCATAAAATAAAGTTTTGATCAAATTAGAGATACATGGTCATGTCTATTCCCATGTAAGTCTCACAGCATATACAAAATCATGAATTTTGGAGATTTTGGAATATACAAGGTCTAGTATATGCCTATGTATCAAACCATGTATCTCCTAGAAACTCAAAATTTTGCTATAAAAATACGTGAGTGGAGGTAAATTGGAATACCAAACTTTTAGAGTCAATTCTAGACGTGAAAACATATAGAAGGGACAATATTGATCTAGGAACGTGGATAATGTGAAGAAATCATCAAGAGATCCAATAGACTACAACATCAAACCTCAAACTTGCAAAAACATTCAATAGAAAAGAAAGGAGATTTAGAATTATTATTCCTTTATTTTCTATTATTTTTTCTTTCAGTTTATCTTTGAATTCATTTTCTATTATTTGTATCTAAACGCTTTTTAGTGTCTAGGTGTAATGAACCCTAGTTGGGAAAACAATAAGTTTTGACTCTTTTATTTAACGCAATTCTTTTAATTGATTTATTGTGATTCAATTATGTGTTCTAATGGGTTTGTTATATAAGTACATAATCTGAGTTTATAGAAAAGATTTGAGAAATCATATGTGTGAATAGATCTACCATAATTGAAAGGAGATGATTGCAAACCTAGAAATAGGTTAACATAAATCTTCTGGATTGGGGTCAAACCTAATAACAAAATTCATAAATTGATAAAGCAATCCTAGAAACTTAAACTAGAAAGATTTCGATTAATAAAAATGTGGATTATTTGTTAGTAAGCTCCTCAGAGTTATTAGCATAAGATAGAAATTTTCGCAGTTTAATAGTTGATAAAAAAAATTGCATGATAAAAGGTTAATTAATAATTTTTAAGAGGATTCATCACTTAAACACTAACCTTTAATATTAAGATTTCTAAGTAATTTCCTTTGTTCTTCATTCATCATTGTTTCCTATTTTATTTTATTCATTTAATATTTATTTTTAATTAAAAACCAAAAACCAATTCGTAGGCTAGATAATAGGAGAAAGATAACTATTAGTAATCATTATTATCGTGGGTTTGACCCACACTTACCTATGCTAGTTACAGCCATGTCGTGCACTAGTTGTTAATTCAATATTAAAAACTAAAACCATTCAATCAATTACATTTGGGAAGTCATGTCACATTCCTGTAAAGCTACAATACAAAGCCTATTAGGCTATCAACCACTATAGTATGAATTTTGATATGGGAGTGCATAGAAAGTTACAATTTTAAGAGCTGGAAGAGATGCAGAATGACTCTTATCATAATGAAATGATATATAAGAAAAGACCAAATTTTTCCATGGCAAGATGATCTAGAGAAAAAGCTTTGTCATTGGTAAGAATGTGCTTTCCCATAGTTCTTTATCATTCCAAACTCAAATTATTCCCAGATAAGTAGTGTTCTCATTGGGTTAGTCCTTTTGTGATTTGTTATGTCTTCCCATTTGCTGCAGTAGAGATATAGAGCTTAAAAACTGAAAGAAATTTAGAGGGAATGGTCATTTCCTAAATTCATACCATGAGGGATTCCAAACGGAGAATATGGAAGCATTGATGTATAAAGACCCAAATGGCATTAATTAAAAGGGAAAACATTGATTTGAGCCAATGACAATAAACAAACACACTACATGGGAGGCAACCCAAGCTAAATTGGTTCCTTTTCCTTTACATTTTAACATTTTTGGTTTTTATTGAATGCTCCACTTCTCACATTTAATATTACATTAGGGACAATGTGAGTTTTAAGTGTGGGGTTAGAGATCCTATTTATCATGTTTGTTTTTTGTTTGTTCTTATGTGTTTTTAAGTTAAAAACAAGTAAACAAACATTTTCTCTTTTTCTATTGCTTCCAGGACTATATAGTTATAATTATAGAGAAGAATTAACTAGCAAAATTCATAGTAACTTGGGCATGTATTTTTACTCTTATGATTGGTCAATGTATGTTATATTTAGAATAGTAATGACTAGTGGGTAGATATAAGCCAGTGAGAATTTGAGCCTTTTTAGACTGACAAATCCATATCAGTCGCATTGTCTTTGATTCATATGTGACCTGCATGACATATACATCATGAATTTGTTTTGATTTTCTATTCAAGATCACAATTTTATTACATGCATTAACATGAAAATGATATAGGCATTCTCTATTTTACGAGCTATATTAGCGAAATAACCTACCTATTGATAGGATTCTTCCTTTTGTTAAGAACCCTTGAGCTTTATTAGCCTTTTCTTTTTCTGATAACCATATTACAAGCCTTTAACCTAACCAAATGTCTTACCCAAGCCTTTAAGCTAGTGGAACATTTGTGATTGTTTATGTTTGTGGATGCATAAGAGCATAAGTGTGGGGGTGAGCATATATACGGGTTGGTTATAATTAATGGAATTCAATTTTATCTCTTATTAATGAATTCCATTATTAATGTAGTTTCTTTCGAATTTTTGTCTTAGAAAAAGAAAAAAGAAGAAAAGAAGAAGAAAAATGAATAGAAAAGAATAAAAGAGAAAAAAAGTTATCTAGGAGGAAAATCATTTATTTTGCAAAGTAATTCATGTTAGTCTTTACTGTTAAAGTTGTATGGAATGAGTGATTTGATTATGATGCAAATGAGGGAGATGTTGTTTTGAAGGGTCACTCCTTATAGTTACAATGTATCATTTACCATCAATTTTTGTGAGTGATTTCTTCTAATTGTTTATGTTTCATGTGGTTTTTGGTGTTAAGGCTTTAATCTACGATGTGAAACAAAGTTTTTTGCATTTGTTATAGTTAATGGCAACCAATTTTAAGTGGATGTTAATTTTTGCACTTAATACTCCATTGAGTGTTTTCCTGTTTCACTAGTTTTAATGGCTTTTGAATTATATGATCCATATACTTCTCACCTTAACCTTTTCCCCCATTATTACCTTTAAAAAGTCCTTTGATTCATAATTGTGCATGTAAAATTTTTAGTGGTGGAGAACTAAAATGGTATGCAAATTTATAGGATGTCTTGATCATGAGTGGTTTTTTAGTGTACCTATAAATCTATCTTATTTTTAAACACATCTTCTCAAAGTTTACCCCTAGATTGCTCTTTTTTTTTTAAGGAGTGATTATTGATTGATCAAAAGTTAAAAAAAAATTGAATGTTTAATTCTTGTCATGGTTCTGAAAGTTATTCCTCTTTTTTCATCCAAAGTCATGAGTTTTGTAATGTTTTGACCAGTCCTGACCAGAAGATACCATACCAACTGGACAATATTTTCAGTATTGGTCATTGGTACTAGCCAGTATCGAATTTTTCATCTAGTACTAGTCGATACTGGTCAATATATAACCAATAATTTAAATTTTCTAGGGAATAAATTGTAAAAAAATAAACACAATCAAAATAACCCACCCACAAATACTTTCACCCCATGTTATTTTCTAGTTTTCATCTATCTATCTATCTCTCCCTTGTCCACCCATTTTCAACATTCTCCTCTCCCTCCCTCCAATGTTCACCATCGTCGGACATCCACTACCACCGCGTCACCGCCTGTAGTGACTACCATCGTACCACCACACCATGCTCTACCATTAAACCTGCCCAAGCGATAATCTCAGTATTGTTAAAGAGATGATCTTAGTGTTGGCATGAAACACACACACAAAAATCTAAAGTTATGTTCAAGAAACCTAATTGCAGTCAATCAAACAAATCCAAATTCATAACACTAATAGAAATACAACATCATTGGAATCAACTTGTACCAACTTAGTGATAAGAGATTAATGAGAGTAATCAAATCACCAATCTTCAAGATCAAGAAAAATATAGTACGAAAGAAAGCCTAAGTATAACTAAACTTTGACCCATCATACAAGAGAACAATGAGACTTCAAATCTGAATCTCATAATAGTAAGAAAGAAAAGACCAAAGAATCATGAACAACAAAATTCAACTTTGAAGCTAGAAGCCAAGAACAAAGACACCCAAAAATTAGCCACCTAAAAACATCCTACAAACTTCAACTTTCAAAGAAACAAAAACTCAACTACAAAATGTGAAAACTCAACTAAGATCAGATCAGTTGAGAACACACAAACTTCAGTAAAAAAACAATACGAAAATAAATGCATTTAGATTCTATTTGGTCATAATGGTCTAGTTCTTACTGTGAGATAACTGAAACTATGCATAGTCTAGTGGAGATGAGTTTTCAAAAAGAGAAACAGCGGCGTTTTTAAGAACTGAGCAATCATAGCATGACACATCATATTTTTGTAGCTAACAAATATTATGCATACCTTTTGTTTATGTAATCGATTTCAATTCCTTGGATGAGGTTTCCATACATTAACGGTATGATAATACCTAGTTAAGAGTCAAATATTTTAT
>JAOSBK010000002.1:22280195-22290635 GCA_027568895.1 Erythroxylum shatona
ACAAATTAGTAATGTATGAAATTATTCTCAATTGTAAACTTGTAATACAATATAATTTTAACTTAAATATGATCAAATATAATCTTATAAACTTATTAAACAAATTATTTTTTCAATGTATACTTATAGGAGAATGGTTCTTAATATAAATAGTGGGAGTAATATGAAATTTGAAAATTCAAATCTCATAAAATTACATCTAATTGGAACTAGTGCCTTTGTTGATACATTTGATGTATAGTTGAAAGGATATGAGACACTGAAATATTCACTTTGATGATGAATTTAAATAGTTTGTTTTAAAAATAATTGTGAATTTATCATGTTCACAAAATGGTTTGTGGAAGTATAGTTATACTTTTTAATGGGAGTATATAGAGATATATTTCTCATAAAGAGAATAATAATTCGTATTTTAACTGTTAAAATTATGATTGTCCTAGAACAATTCATATTGGATATGAAAAGGTGGCAACTTAATTCTAGGAATTAGATCTATTGAGATAAATTAGAAGTTTTTTACCTATTATAGTCCAATTACATTGATAATGTACTAAAGATGCTTAATATTTGAGATATCTCATACTTATGAAGTATTAAAGGTATCCATTATTCTATGTATGAGTTGATATTTAAGTTTAAGGTTATAGGGATATTAACTTTAGGAGTAAATCCTGATTAAGGTATATTTTACTTAGAACAATGTTATTTTAGGATTGGAAATGTTCTAATGTAACAATGGTTACTAATTAAGTAATAATAATATTTTCAAAATGATTAATTAGATCAATAAGTTCTTTAATGAACTTGATATAATTCCTTGCTTTATTCAACACAGTAATGTAATGTGGAACATTAGAGCCATTGGACATATAAAAGGAGTTAAGGTCTCATCAAAGATCCAAGTATGTATTTAGGCAACAACAATATAACAATGTAACCTGTGAAAGTCCCCCTGATATGGGGTGTCTAGGAAGGTCCAGTAGTACGCAACCTTAACCCTAATTAGTAGAGAGGATTTTTATGATCCATGTATGTATTTGTACAGTTTCTTTTAAGTATGATGATATTTAAGATGAAAATTGTAAAATATAAACAAGTACTCACTCTAGAGAATCTTGTAGAATTCTCTCACTAAACCATTATCCTAGTAGTAGCATGATCATCATATGATGATATGGTATAACATATTAAAACAATTGGCTTAGTGCAAGTGGAAGATTGATGTTTTATGACCTACAACTAATCGGTTGGTTGTAATTTAGTGATAAAATAATTTAAAGACATTCTTTAGGTTATAAATATTTAGATGTATATGATAAAGTCCATAAGATAACTATTCATTAAAAATAAAATTATTATGAGATTCGTATTACATTTATGTATTATCCCTAAATGTTCCTGGTCATTATTCTATTAAAATTGGACATTAATAGAATGTAAAAAGACTATAATATGTTATATTTTTCCTTGTGAAAGAAGTAGCTGATCTCATTGACTAAAGTATTGAGATACTTAAACAAATGTGTAGGTGCTTACTAGACAACAGGTTCACAAAATTGACCCCATATGAGAAATTCATTTTAAACATTACTTGTATGTTTATGAAAATTCTCATTGTGATGATTGCACAAGTAATCTTTTTACTTAAGATCTCCAAAGTTATCTTGTATAAGGGTTGTTATGTTTTGGTACTACTTATGACATGTTCTAGTCAAGGATAGCTTAGTCGATAGTCATTGGATGTGGTATGAATTATATAAAGGTAGTTGAGTGATCAATCTAGTATTTATCATCCTAAAGTAAGTAGGGATAATGTTTCATTTTTTCTCAATTAGAATTGATTCGGGAAATACTTAGCCAAGGTGGAATGACTCATTATAAATAGTTTACAAATGTCATTAATAGAATCAATCACTAATTTTGGAGAACTAACATAATTGGACTCAAATAGAGTAGACATTAATTCCATAATCAATTTCTAATTGTAGATCTTTTAAAGACAAGCACTTAAATGTTAAGTAGGGATAAGTTCTGTTAGACAAGATGGTATCTTTATTTTATGGAGTATTATGATGAGCATTATCACTGCAAAGATAAATAAAAGATACTAAATAAGAAAAAGTAGTAACTTTTCCCTTTTGAGGTCATTGGAACTTTTCAATTTCTAATTGAAACATTGTATAAGTCAAAACCACTTCAACATTCTGAAATATTTGAGTGGTCATAATATGTTGCTAGACATCAATCTTGATTTATGAATATAAATTGTTTAATTAGATAATTAAAGATAAATTAAAATAGTTTAATTTTTCTAATCCTAAATATGATTTAGGGTTATAATTTATATCCATTGCTAATATATTTGGGAACTTAATGGGTCACACATAAAAAAGGATTGTAGAGAGAAAATATATTTTAATTAGGTTAAACTTGGTTGCAAAATTTGAAAAACTTTATTATTAAATATGTAATAATTAATAAATAAAGATCAATATGAGATATTGGATTTTATTCAGACATAATTGTAATTTAATTAGAAGCATATGTAATTTTAATTAAATTATATGTAATTCTAATTAATGTTTAATTGAAATTAGAATTTAATTTCAATTAAATTACTAAAGTATTCAAAACCTATTATAAACAGGGTTAAGATCTAAGGGAGCTAGCACTAATTGCCTAACTCCTGCAATAGTTGCAGAGTCCTCTCAATATGTTATATGGATACTATTAAAAGTTAGACACTTATGCAGCTATTGTGGTTGAGATGAGCTGATTTTGGAAACAGTTCAAGGGATATAACACGAAAAGGATCAAACTTCAAAATAAGGTATAGCTTAATATTCATACTTTATTATGATTCACGTGTTAATTATGTTATAGAATTTTAAGTGATCTTGGCTTTGGGAATTCAAATCCAAAAATTTGCTTCATTTGATTCTAAATCAAAAGGCTGACTTTTCATATTATAAACAAGTATACATCATAAAATTTAAAGAAAAAATTGAGGAATTAATATATTATATCAATTAGTTGGTTTTGAATTAAAATAGAAAAAATAATAATTGAATTAAATTAAATTTGAATTCAAGTGTCATTCAAGATGTTTGGCATCAATGGAAACAATCATGTAGCTCTTCTCTTTATTTATAAAAATACATAACAACTCTTTGAAAGTATGTAGAGCAGTAGTGTATAAGTTTGTCGTCAACTTTTGAGAACAAAAGCAGGTCATCTATAAAGGAGAGACTAAAAAATCTCAATTTCTTATAACCTTTTAGAACTTGAAGTTTGCATCATGTTTGATATTGTGATCTATCAACCTATTAAGGAACTTAAAGTTTGCATCATGTTTGATATTGTGATCTATCAACTCATTTATATAGATACCATTATAGGTTGAACATGTTTGCAAATACAATTAAGAATGGTAGTAACCAAGCCTAGGCTTGGCCTAAAATATTTTTCCAAAACCCGAGCATAACTTAAAGCTAGATTAGGCTTAAGAGGCCTAAATTGACCCCAAGCTCAAGTGAATTCAAGTAGCTGGAAGCCCAATTAGTCTAAGCAACTTTAGTAAACTTTGACCCAATTAGGCTTTAATTAGACCTAAGTAAGCTAGGTCAAGACTAATTGGGTCTTGCTAGGCCCAAAAGTCTAATATTTTTAAAGAAATATTAAATAGTCTAAAGCCCATTTAAGCTAGGTTAAGCTCAAAAGTCTAGCTTTTTATCAATCCCCATATTGAAAGAGAAAAGATAAAGAGATGAAAAGTAACTCTATGAATAAAGTATTTAGGTCATTGCCTCATTCACAAATTTCCAAAAGAATTAGCCTCTTGTGCTTAACTTTGTCTAATTAGGCTTTAGGTCCCTTCTCTTAAACGTGCTTCATTATTAAAAAGTATAGTTATGTTTTAAATAAAATAATATTATTTTTAATATAGTTAGGCTTTGGGTTAGGGGTAAGCATGACTCCAACTGAAATTTTTTTATAAATAAAATCGTAATCTCGAGTCAAATTTTGATCAATTTAGGTCAGGCCCATTAACTTTAAGTTGAGACGGGCAAATTCATATTGAGGTTGGGTTATTTTGCCATCTTTAGCTATAGTAGTTGTAAAAACTAATTTCAAAACTGACTCGAGGGAAACTATAAGAAAGATTAAGATACATAATAAAGTATAATTTATGTTTATGTTTTATTGTGTTCATACATTAATCATGACATAGAATTTAAAGTGATCTTGGTTTTTCATAAAATTGATCAAAAAAAATTTTGCATGCATAGTTAGATCCCATCTAAATTTTCTAAAAATATCTCACAATAAGTATCTTGAATATTACTTTGGAAAAATAAAAGGAAAGAATTATATTCGAGAGGACAATGGACTGGCCTATAGACCTAGATTTAGGAGTTTTCAATGGGTCAACCCAAAAATAAAAGGAAATAATTATATTAGGGATGATAATGGACTAGTCTATAGACCTAAATTTAGGAGTTTTCAATGGGTTAATCCATAGGTCTAGTCCAGGCTTATGCCTAGACTGGCCCAAAGTATAATTATTTTAAGTAAAACGACATTGTTTTACTTAAAAGAGTTGGGTACGGGCAACCCAAATCTAAACTCAATTAAAAAAATGTTATTTTATAATTTTAATTTAAACAAAATTATTTTAAAAATTGGCAGGACTAGCCTATTGCCATCCCTAAATTATATGGATTAAACTTGAATTATAATTCATATATAGAAATAGAGTTTTGGTTTCAATCATAGGACAAGAAGATGGTTGCAGTATGAACTAATCTTGTAAATGAGGATGAGAGCAGATCTTTTAAAGACAAGCACTTAAATGTTAAGTAGGGATAAGTCCTGTTAGACAAGATGATATCTTTATTTTATGGAGTATTAAGATGAGCATTAACACTGCAAAGATAAATAAAAAATACTAAATAAGAAAAAGTAGTAACTTTTCCCTTTTGAGGTCATTGGAACTTTTCAATTTATTTTTCTCTATTATGTTTAAGATACACAAAAATTTTAGATATTTAAAACTAAATTTGGTGTTGAACTCCTCTAATCTTATTATCTATATCTAAATATGGATATAGATGATAAGATTAGACATTTTAAAAACTGTTTCACTTATGTTTCAAATAGAAGGCAGATTGAAACTCAATTGATTTTTCGTAATATTAATTTATCTTATTTTGAAAGAGAGTGAATTTCTGTCTCCTGGTAAAGAATCCGAAATTAACGATTCACAGTGCTGATCTAGGAGTGTTAAAATCAGATTTTCATATGAGCATCTACAATCAGTTGGCAGCTTGACACCCAACTCTCCACTATATTGCAGGATTTAAACGAGGCAGATGATAGCAAGGGGCAGTTCATACTCTCTAGTGTACATTATAGTTGTACTATTACACCATTATTCGTACCCATTGCTTACGGAAGAAATGGAGCATGTCAGTCCTCTGGAGTCTGAAGTATTTATGCTCTGCCAAAAACTGAAATACAACAAATCAGTAGATGATCAATAATCAGATTCCAATTTCTGTCTACATCAAAAAGGAAAAATCATTTACAGCTAACAAATGCTTAACTCCCATAAAGAATCATAAAGGCTGCAAAACTTTTGATACCTAGAGCTTAGCCTTGGAATTTGCACAAAACAGCTGCTGTTCCAATGATATGCTAACTTCCATGTCCATTATAGTGCAATGGTCGGATGATTAATTCAAAGTTCAAACCTTCTCTCTTTTTCCAACCAAAACCTTGCGGTTATTAGCCCTGAATTTCTTACAATTCAGGTATCCTTAAAACCTGCAACGGCAATCTTTTTCTTGCATTTCAGTTTATCTCCACGGCAATTGCATTAGTGCTTCAATCACATAATTCATACTTCGGACTTCCGGGAAGTCAATTGAAGCCCTCTTCAGCATAGGTTCTAACAACTCATAGTTTGGCCAGTGTCATGAAATTTTCAAATCAATTAAGATGCTGTGCTGGTATCTACTTCAGAATATCAAACCATATTCTGTAAATCTCTATCTGAGCTTCAACGACCATTCAATCAAATTGCAAAAAAAATATTTTTTCAGATACATAAGCTTGAGACGTGCTACCAATAATCTCCACAAGAACAAATTCCTTTCTTAAAATGATGAAAGCGACGGGGATCCCTGACAACAATCTCACGGCTGACAATCTTTGACATAATCTTGATCGCAGTGTGGCAATCACCACATACCCGAAGATTCTTCATTACTGTTATTACGCTGCCCTCAACACTATTAACCAATCCAAATGCAATGGCAAGTCTCTCGCTATGGTAGGACAACATTTCCTCCTTCTGCTCATCTTCAACATCGTGCAAAACAAAATTTGGATCAGGAATATAACCAAATTCTTTCAACTTTCCTCCCAGCCAGTCTAGTTTTTCATATATCTTTTCAGTTTGAGGGTGGGACCTATCTCCAGAAAGAAATTCATGTCTCCTTCCTTTCAGAACTACCCAACTTGAACCTCGCACTTTCATGGCACGTCCCTCTTTCATTTTTACCCTCATTTTAAGAACATCTTCCCATCTACCAGCAGAAGCATATAAATTTGATAATAAAACATAGGCAGCACTACAGTGGGGTTCCAGCTCAAAAATGCATTTTGCAGCTCTTTCAGCAATCGCTATATTTGAATGAATCCTACAAGCACTAAGCAATGCTAGCCACACCATGGAATTTGCTTGCATAGGAATATTTCTTAGCAACTCCTCTGCTTCATCCAATTTCCCAGACCTGCTCAAAATGTCTACCATACAAGCATAGTGTTGCAGCTTCAACTTGGTAACTTTATATCGACTGATATACTTAAAAAAGCACCTCCCCTTTTGTAACAGTCCGGAATGATTGCAAGCAGAAAGAATGCCAGTGAATGTAATCTCATCAGGATCTACCCCTGCACGTATCATTTGGGTGTAAAATATCAGTGCCCAGATCGCATATCCATGTTGTGCACTTCCAGTAATAATAGCATTCCACGAGACAACATTTTTCTCCTTAATGATCTTAAATTCAGCTAGAGCATCATGTATATTTCCACATTCATGGTACATGATTAGAAGAGAATTACCAACATATACATCGGTGTCTAAACCTAGCTTAAATGCTACTGTGTGGATCTCTCTACCCTTATCAAGAGCCTCCAATTCACAGCATGAATTTAAAGCACTAATGAAAGTAGCTTGGTTAGGAAGAACATTCACCTTTATCATGATGCAGAAAACCCTTAATGCATCTTCATGCTTGCAATTCACACTATAGCCACTTAAAAGAGCAGTCCAAATGACAGGGTTCCTAGAGACAATCTCATCGAAAACCTTGTGACAATAGTCTACTTCCTTGCACTTTGCATACCAAGTCATAAGTGAGGCTGATATGAATTCATCAAACAAATAGCCTAACTTAACCACAAGACCATGAACTTGAGTTCCAAGATTAAAATCAGCCACATTGGCACAAGCTGTCAACACACTAGCAAGTGTGTTTGATGTCGGCTCAACACCTGAATCCATCATCTCCCGAAAAAGGGACAAAGCTTCTTCACTCTTCCCATTCTGGTCAAGCCCAGCAATCATCGAAGTCCACGAAATCACATTCCTACATGGCATTTCCTCAAACAATTTCATACTCTCCTCAATTCTTCCGTACTCGCAATACCCATAAATCATCACGTTCCATGCTGCTACATCTCTAACCGGCATATCCCAAAATAAACTCTCCGCAACGTCTATTCGTCCATGCCTCAGATACCCATCAACCATCGTCGTCCAAGAAACAACATTCTTTTCAGGCATTTCGTCGAAAAGACTCCTAGCCATAGCTAAATCCCCACAATCTAAGCAACCCTTTATCATCGAATTCCAAGCAACAAAGTCTCTGTGACGCATTTTATCAAACAGCATCACGGCATCACTTATCCTGCCATTTCGCGCATACCCAGTTATCATCATGGAGCATAGCTGAACATCCGGAGATCGAATCCCATCAAAGACCATGCGAGCTTGGTCTAATCTGTGGTTCTTGAGGTGATAAGAGACCAAAAACTTGTCAGAAGAACCAGTAGCTGCTTTGACGTTGAACTGGAAACCTTGGGAGGATTTCTTTGACAATTTGGTTGAAATAACGTGAAATTTGAAGATTCTAAAAGTGGCGCGAAATACCGGCATGGCTCATGGAGAGAGAGAGGGAGCAGAGAAATGGTCTCTTTCGTTGACAAATATTCTTTCTTTCAACTCTTTCACGGTCCCAGTAGAATAAAGGGCATACCTTTTTAGTTCTCGCTTATCCAATGTGTTTTTCATTACACAACAGTCCGTTAGAGGAGCTCAATACAAAAGCTGCTTTCAGGAGATTAGTGTAACTGTATTTTCGTAATCCCCAGCTGAAATAGTGAGGAGACTACAGTTTGTAACACGGCTTCCTATGCTGCCTAACTTGACGTATCTGCTAGAGTCCCAACACATTTGTTAGTCCGTTTATTGCAGCTTCTGATGTCATTGCTCCTAAGGAGCTATTCTCTAATCCACTTGGAGAGTTCTTGCTTCATTTGTGTCAAACTTTTATCAATTCTAATGAAGCATCCATTGTTGCGTTCCTTCTATAATAAATAAATCGTAAATGCATGGTCCAAAAGCTATTTTTGTAGCTGGACTATCTCCTTTGGTTTGCCTTCTGTTTCTTTGTATCCTACTTAATATATAGCATTGGCTTTGTTAATCAAATTGACATACATTTCTGATTCTATCCTAAGCCTCCTTAGAGACTTTACAACAAAAGAACAGGGGTGCAACTGATTCAGGTTTAGCCTTGCAAAGCATACAGATATTATTGATATTCAAAGAATTGATTCTATCAAGTGTAAGGCCTTTCTTTTTAACCAAAAGCCATAGCAGGAAAGACAGTTTAGGTAGTAAGCTCCATATTACCTTCCAATCATCAATATGCGGTCCTATTTCTCCAAAAAATCACATACTGAAGTATTGGTATACTTACCTAATGAGGGTCTCAACCACCAATATTCATCTTCCTACATATAGCTCAGGTTGTAGTTTGGAACGTAATCCTAAACACATTAGGAATTCCTTGCCAGCGGTTGTGGCTAATCCACAGCTTAACCACGGAACTTGTGGGATGATATGTGCTACTTAACAAGGGCCCCAGAGGACTATTATATAATGGGCTTGCTTTACTCCAATTGTCAAAGAAAAGATAACAACTTCCTCATTTCCAATAATGTGTATAACTTTCTCCCCTATTTCATCCTTACCTTCAATACGCACTTGAGAAACATGGAGTGTGATGGATTGGTCTTTAGGTCCCAGACGTTTTTGTTTTTTAGGAAGTAGGCGTAAGGCCATTTCACCCACAAGGAGTCTTTGTATCCTCCTAAGAGGTAATGGCTCGTCCTTTTGATTAAGAACATAAGCAATTTTGTGGGAATTCCTTATATCTAAAATTAAATTAAAGAAGGATTTGATATTTTTGTCACCTTCCTTTATCCATTGAGTTCTAGACCTTTGAAGGAGTAGATAATTTTGATTATTAACAACTCAGGTATATTCATATAGATTTCTCTTTTCTTTATTAAGGAGGATCCCTATTCCGATATGCTTATCCAATTTTAGTTAAACCCTCTATAGTGTTGCTTCTCCCTTTTGTCTTTTTGAGCATCTTTAACTCCTCCTTAATTAACCCTAATTTATTAACATAGATATAGGCCTTGCAAACTCTGATATTGTGAGAAAGACCACTTATATTACCTTTATTATTAAGTATATATACTAAGAGCGAACGAGATGGACGACCATCCAATAGATCCCTATCGTCTATTTAATCCAGCGGCTTATATTATTATTTGCTTCTTTTCTTCTTTTTGCAATCTTCTGACGCAATCTTATTGTTTCTGTTTATTGAATGTTGTGTCTTGTCTTCTCTTCTCTTCCCGCGATATACACGTAATCTTCTGACCCAAATATTTTGTCAGGCGCGCAATTCATGGCCTTGACTGCTTAACCTGTTTTCCTCCTTCTTTTTCTGTTTGTTGAATGTTGTGTCTTCCCACGATATGCACGCAATCTTCTGACCCAATTTCTGATGCAATAGTTTGTCAGGCGACCACGCAGGCGCCCGCGCTTGTGACTACTAAGGCCGACACCGAATAGATCCATGTTGTCTCCTTTCTCTGTCTTTGTTTTTCCTCTACGCCCTTGCCTTCCTCTGCTTTTTCCAGCTGTGGTAGTCGTAGCTGTTGTTGGTGTCCAGAGAGTATCAGTGGTTTCGACGTGAAGCATAAGGTTGTTTTAACCAACTGGACGTCGGATGTTGTAACCGCATCGTCTCGGTTTCCACTTGCTCTTTACTTGTAAATCTTCTTTAA
>JAOSBK010000002.1:22290735-22307036 GCA_027568895.1 Erythroxylum shatona
TTATTCATCTTAGTTCTTCTCCCAACCGATGATTATTTCATTACATTTACATATTATTTTTTATTTAACTGTGATCTTAAATTTTCCCCTGCGTATAAATTCAGTGGGCACTTTCACTGCGCATTTGCGCAGTGTTAACCTGCTAGTGTATCTAATAATGTCCACTGATTAGTTGTTAAATCTAAATGGGAAATGTTTCCTTCTTTTATATTTTGATCCTCTAATAGAGCACAATCGGAGAATAAAGGATTTATTGCCCTTATTCTACTTTTAGGGAAATGTGCAAGTCATTCCCTATTTACCATGCTTTATCAAGACTTTTCTTGATATATTAAGAGCTACTTTGTTTACTACTACATGTAAAAGTTGGTCCATCTAATTTCAAGTTATTGACTCTTATATTCTACACATATTCTTGGAAATTAGCTCTGAAGTTTCTCAAGTTGGCATTCCCCTCAACTTTATAAAAGTAAAGAGCACTATTAAAGTCTCCAAGAGTCAATCATGATTCTTAAATTAGGTTGTATAGCTTTTGCAATTTTTCCTAAAGAACTCTCCTCTGATAGCTCATGTTTGAACCATACACAAAAATTAAAAAGTGCGTTAGCTTTTTCTTAAAGAAAGATAAATTTCAGATACACTAACTACTCAGTTGCAGAGCATACATACTTAAACTGAACTAATATAAAAAGCTCATACAATTTTCCACTTAGACAAATTCAATTTGAGAGTTTTTGCAAGTTTAGTTAAGTCTCCAATAAATGCAGGGACTATTGATCCCTTTAACATTCTAAAATATTATTGACATGTTTAGGAAATTTTAATTTTAATCCCTTTGGACTTAGTGTTTCTCCCTGATTTTCTTCTATTATCGAACATAAACTCCTCATTCTATATAGTGTTAGTATAAAGGTAGTATGAGCTTATGGAACCATTGCTACACATCCATGATCCATTACTACTTCAACCAAATTCTTTATTTATATGGTTTCCTAGTTTCATTTTAATTAGAGGTTCACACTCTACTAATATTGTAATATCATTTTCAGTGTCGTCCATAAGGGCATTACTTAAAATTTAACCAAGTGTCTTGCCTTGATTTACCTTTTCTATCATTTTGTCCAAGGTTAAAGTAAGTTTCTACTGGTACACTACCCTAATAGTATCCTCAAAGAGTAATTCCCCTTCTCCTAGAATTAATATAGCAATGGTATATGGGATCACTTAATAGAGATTAAAACTAATGCATAATCTGGCATAATTCACTTTACTTCTCTGTAAAGCAGAAGCATCCATACTTATTGGCTTTCTTATGAAGCTAGCAAGCATACTAAGTCTCTTTATAGACTAATACTCTAAAGGGACATCTTGAAGGTTGATCCAAATAGAGATGTTTGAATGCTTAATGTTCTCAATTCCTAGCATCCAAAATTGAAGGAATAAAGGATTGTTTTAAATGTGCTATAGACCAACACTTAGAATTTTTTCGGCATATAAACTAATATCAATTTTGTAGAGTTTCTTCGGCACATAATCTAATATCAAATTTGAACAAGATTAAGTTATCCTATAATAGAAGAAGTTCTTTCAAGTCATTACCTTTCCAATGTTTTAAGGACCAAGTTTTGAATATAGGAAATAGGGGAATTTACCTAGAAGGAAGCCTACCAAGGTAGTTTCCTAACATCTCACACCTTTCTTAAGGACTTATATGTTTGAGGCCACAATCACTAGCAATTTAATTATTTTATGAGTGCAATACTCAAGAGAGCTTTCATTCCTTTCTCTAACCACCTGGTATTAGCTCATAAAGAAGTTGATGCTCTAGAGACCAATTAATTTAGCCCTAGAATCAGAATTAGTAGCAATAAAGGGTTAGTTTCTTTTAACTAAAGAACATAAGGGTAGAGGAGGATCCTAAATGAGGAGTCAATGGATTTGAATAACGGCAAGGGTAGAAAATTTTCCATTGTCTAGGATCTCTAAAAATAAAGAAAATGGTTTGGAGAAAAAATAAAAAGAAAGAAGTAAGGTGATAGGTGATAGGTATAGTTCATACTATGTTTTTCTAGGCATTTTTGTGTGCTTTCAAGAGTTTCTTAGATGATTATCATATGTATAAGCTTAAAATGATCATATTCTAAGTGTTTGTGTTTGAAGCATGAATTCAATCTAAATATTTCATGAGGTGTTTGATGCGTTTGTGAGTGCTGAAAATCAGGAAATTGAAGAACAAAGAAGATGGAGGCAGCTGGAAGGAAGGCTAATTCGTGCACAAGAAGCACAATTGTGACAGACGTGCATAGAACTATATGGCTCTCTATTATGATCGTGACAAGGGAGCACGATAGTGATAAAGAGGTTGATTCAAGGGAGCACGATCGTGACCAAGATTTTTTCAGGCACGAGATTTTTTGTGTTTTCTGGGATCTATTTTTGGGAAAAAAAAAGTGAGAAAACCCTAGCCATAACCCTAGAACCCTAATGCACTATATAAGAACATGAAAACACAAGAAAAACCTAGCAACCAAAAATCAAAGTAAATCAAAAGTGGAGAGATCAAAAAAAAGCATCAGGAAATTTCAACATTCCAAATCAAGTAGTCAAATAAATTTT
The DNA here is from genome assembly GCA_027568895.1 of Erythroxylum shatona. Classification (NCBI taxonomy): domain Eukaryota; kingdom Viridiplantae; phylum Streptophyta; class Magnoliopsida; order Malpighiales; family Erythroxylaceae; genus Erythroxylum; species Erythroxylum shatona. The sequence goes on from JAOSBK010000002.1 coordinate 22,293,352, forward strand.
TTATTCTTTTCCTTTATTTTCTTCATTATATCCTTAACGTGTAATTGGATTTATTTGATTTTAAGCATGTCTATGGATTTCTAAATCCAAATTAGGAATTATTTTGAAATTATTTTGTGAACCTTAATTATTGTTGATTTCAATATTTAGATGTTTGTAAAAATTGTCATACATAAACTTTGCAACAAATCAAGAGATTAATTCAAAGTAATTAGTCTTAAGTTGTATAACGAAAGTTGGCAATTTAATTTAGTCTTAGGTTATACAACGAGAGTTGGAAATTTAATAGATTCATATAATTATCAAATTAACAATCAATTGAAGAGAGATCTTGGTTTTGAATTTAATTATCTAATAGATTGCTTTAGATATAATTGAATAAGTTAGGAATAGTTTTGTGAATCTAAAGATTACAAATCTATAATCATGGAATTCAATTGGGGTTAATTGAATAAATCTTAAGAGAGAACAATCAAAAGATTAGGAAATCTAGGATCAAACATAAATTGAATCAACAAGATTAAAGGAAACAAAATAAGGAAAGAGTAGTTCCTAAATATTAAACTTTAATTAAACCAAAATTTTAATTGGAAGCTGGAATGGTAACCATAGTATTATAGATACGATATGTATACTTGTTGGTATTAAGAGTTTTACTATATATAAAATTGGCCCAACAAGTTTTTGGCGCAGTTGTTAACGATTTTAACATTAAGACGATTTGAATCCCTTTCTTTCAAGGAATTTTTTCCATTCTTGTCTGCATGTGATTATGTGAACATAAGAATCACTTAGAGTTCAAGCAATGTCGAAAGAAACTTTAGCTCTTTACATGACAAGGCAAGAAAGAGAAATTTGAAAAGCAAACCACTAAGAGGTTATTAAAAAGACAATGACGGAAGAATTGAATCACAAAGAGTAACAGCAAACCCTATGGACTTCACAAGGTCAGGGTCAATGCAAGATAATAAGGAATCACCAAACCACCAATAGACAAATATTTTCGTTATCAAACCAGCATTGCTGAACATGATCCAAACTAATGTTACATATTGCAAAGACACATCGTAGCTCTCATAAGAGTACTATCTGCTCAATCATTCCATTATGAGTTGTGGTGATAAAGTTAAACCTTAATACCTAAAATAAACCACAAACACACCATTAATGTAGACAAGTTAAAAAGATAATTAATGAATAAGCCAAAAATACAACAAGGTACAAACAAGTAAAATAAAATAAATACATAAGGACTAAAGTAATAGTATCCAGGTGTTCCTAACATTACTACCCCTGGCAATGACATAAAAACTTTGATTGACTTAAACTTAGTCAATATTGAATTAACTGCTAGTGCGCGACATAGTTGTAGCTACTACTAGCAAGTACGAGTTGAATCCCATAAAGACAATGAATATTAGTAATTACTGTTATCCTACTATCTAGTCTATGAATTGGATTTTGATTTTTAATTGAAAATATAAAACTTAAACAATTAAAATAAACAAAAAACAATAATGAGAAGAGAACAAAGAAATCACTTTGAAATTAATCCCTATCAAGAATTAGTATCTAGGTGATGAATCCCCGTAAAACCCTTAGATAATTAATCATTTATTATGCAATTGTTTTATTAACTATTGAATTGTGAAAATTCATATCGTATTTTGATAATTCACTTAAGACTACTAACAACTAATCTTAAGGTTATCAACAAAATTACTAAGATTAAAGTTTCTAAGATTGCTTTATCGATTTGTAAATTTCGTTATTAGGTTTGACCCTAATCTAGAGGATTTATGTAGAGTTATCTCTAGGTTTGCCATCAACTTCTTTTAATTATGGTAGATTTATTTATATATAGGATTTCTCAATCTCTATGTTATGAAATTAGATTATATACTAATATTTTGGCTCTATTGTAATATAGATTAAACACATAATTGAATTACAATAGATCAATCCAAAATAATTGTATTAAATAAAAGAGTTAAACATATTATAATAAGCTGGGCTAATAATTGAGTCTATAACCAAAAAAAGCATGTTGCTTAGAACCACAATTTTGTACAAGATGTTGGTGAGTGGCTTAAAAGCCCCTGTATCAAACTAGGATTCATCACACCTAGACACTAAAGATATTTAGTTACATATGATAGAAAATGAAATCGAATATAAACATAAAGAAACACGAATAGAAAACAAAGAGTTCATAATTCTAAATCTTCATTTTTTTTCTTTCAAATGTTATTGCAAGGTAAAGGTTTAATTTTGTATTCTATTAGATCTGTTGATAATTTCTTCATGTTTTCCACTTCTATGGATCAATATTGCCCCTTCTAAATGAATTCTGTCTTAAATCGCATCAAAATGCCTACTCCCACATTTTGCCTCTGCTCACGTCTTTTTATAACAATTTATAAGGTTTTGGGAGATACACGAGTGTGTACTGGACCATATATAACCTAAAATCTCCAAAACTTGCAATTATGCACAGGCCGAGAGAATTACACGGCTATAAACACGACTATGTATCCCTTAATTGCTTCAAATATTCATTTTATATCGTGTTTTCATTCGAATTCTTCTCCTTTTAGTCCATAAAGGCAATTATAACCTATAAATGCAATTGGGGTAAATTAAGTACCAAATAGATAATAAAATTATAAAATATCAAGCAAAAATGTATCAAATATGAAGTATAAATATTGTCAAATTAGCATCTACCAAAACTACATGATCCTTCTTAGTTAAGATAAAATATATTTTAAATTGTACTACTACATTTTTAGGGAGTTTTGATGTGAGAGAACCTTCACTCAGGGATAAGGATCGTATGTTCTGACCATAAGAGTACAATTGTAATCTTATAACTCTTATTGCCTAGAGAAAAAAAGTTATGAACCAAGATAAATTTAGGCATAGTAAAGCTCTGTAAGGATTCTTATTTAGATCTTATTCTTTAATTGATTGTTTATTCTTGATTATAGCTTTATTTTGGTGATTGCAAATTGTTATTTCGGTCCCTTTTAATTATTTCCTCCACTCAATCATTCAATTATTTAGATTATAGAATAGTAAGATGGTTAGTATCCTAATTTCAGTCGTTGTTGGATTAACACTTGACTTACCTAGACTATACTATAAGAAAGGATCGATGAACTTGCGTAAGTGATTCTTTAGTATTATGCTTTGTGCTTCATTTTATATATTTATTTTATCACATCAAAATCATTACTTATTTTAGAGAACTAGAATAAAAGGCTCTCTTATGGCTGAAGTGCTTGATTTATAGGAGTTTATATACTAACATAAGTGGAATACGAGTAAAAATAGACTCACTATTAAATAGTAAGCAATGCAAACTTTTTTATATTAAAAATGTGTTTTCAAAGTTTCAATATTCCAAAATGCTCATGATATCCACCACATACTTTATCTTACATATGTGAATGATTGTTATAACGATATTGGTGTTAATGGTACTGGTGTTAATTATGATGAGCTTGATAAGAATTTAAATGAAAATCAAGAATGGATTAAAAGGAAGGAGATTGATGTAAGGAAGAAGAGAGCATTAATATCTATATGGATGATATGAGCAATTCTAAAAGGAAAGAATTGAATAATGAGGTTGCATACATGTTCTTTATGGAAATAATGAAAAGTTGGTTAATGACTATGATGACAACAATAATGTTTTTTCTTATAAATAACTTGTTGAATGCCTAGAAATGCTGAGTTTCAAAAGAAATAAATTATCTTTTTAAGTATAAAGAGGTTTAAAACTCTTAAATGACCACATAATTGAGAATGAGAAATTGAAATGAAATATTCATCTTTGGTTCACATTTTAAACCTTGATGGTCAGGCATTCAAGGAATAAATAGGCATAATTTTTCATACAAAGCCATAACAAAATTGCTTGTAATATTTTTCTCTTTCATACAAACCTTCTTATTATCAAAATGGCATGAAACAAGCTCTTTATCATCATAGGCCACCATATAAGCAAAAAAAGAACTTGTTCATAATTAATATAGGACAAATTGTCATCAAAAGGATATGTTGTGCCAATTCTTTTTTAGGCCTATCACACAAGAAGAGCCTCTTATCCTTCATATTTACAAAGTGGATTTCTTAATCACCATCACTTCCAAAGATGACTTAGAAATGCATATATGTTATATTCTTATAGGCAACACTCATGATTCATAAATGTTTAAATCATGTTACATGAGGTGTCACTTTTAAGGTAATTATGGATATATTCTCTTTGAAACAATTTATATTAAGTAAACTAAAAAAGTTATGGGTTAAACAAGGTAAAAGCATTAAGGAACCAAACTTGTAAGAGTACCTAAAATGTGATAATTTTAATGGTTTTAAATCAAGTTTTTGACAAAACAAAGTGTTTTGATTATTGAAAGAACTTGAAAATTTTTGAAAAAGTTACTTTAGAAATTTTGATTGAACAATGCAGTGATTTAGGCAACTAATGTTAAAGCTTTGGATAGGCTATTCAACTAGTATAATAGTATGCTCAACTATTATCTTTTGAAAATATTAATGTGAGTTTCTCATCATATTAATTTATTTATATGACATATTGGTGGACTGATATACTATAATTGTCAACAAATGCCAATATTATTAGTCATTTTAACTATCTAACAACTATTTTAAGTATAAATAGAATATTGAGTCTTTACTTATTAGGGAGAGTAAAAGGAGCTTTAAAGTTGCACAATTATTGCAATTAGAGGATATTAATTGAGATATATTTTGTGAGAATTCTTCTCAACCTTAAACAAAGGATGAGGCAATAAGTTGTTGTATCGAGCTCTTCATCTATTAAAAAAAAAAATTCAGTTCTTAAACGAAATTCGGGAAATAAACTACTTACACTAATCTTAACTTGGGTCATGTATTCAATAGTTTTATGATTACAAAAAAAATAACTTGACTCGTGAATATAATACTAAACATTATCTTTATGATTTCACTCACCCTAACAAGACTCCTCCAGATCTTTAGCTAATTTCCCTTCCAAAAAAGTGAAGGCACAACATCTTCATCATATATTAATGAATTGAGAAAGACCATTGCAGCATATTTCTATCTATATTTCAGCATCCACAATCCTATATCTCAACTCTCTCTCTCAAAAATGAAGATGTACAGATACACTAACAGTCAAAGTGAGCCAACGAAATCAAGTTAACACCCTGAAAGCAGAGACATGAAACAGACTCAGTAACCACCAAAGAAATCCTTTGTTTTATTCTGTGAAATGGTGTTAAGGGGCACTAATCCTATTCACAAATATTCAAGAAGGAAAGGAAGGACAGAAGACACTGACAAATTGTGATTCTCTACATGGATAAATCCACATCCACTTAAGATAAAAAGAAATAGTATTTATGAAGTAGATCCTACAAAAGACCAAGTGATATCATCAGTTTCAAAATCTGATATATAGAGACAAACTCTAAGAATGAAGGTTCCGTGTACCAGTAAAAGATGAATGTCGATGTATAGAATACCAGGTACTTTAGCAAAAAAGGATATGGATTTGATCTTAGGTAGATGAGAAACCTGAAATTATCTGTTAGAGCCTGTAAAAACTTCAAACAAACCACAACAACTCAACCAGGATGTTCTTTGTGTTACTCGGGGAGCTGAACCAACAAGAGGCTGCACAGCAGTTCGGTAATCACTTCTTAACGAAATAACAAGAAGGAAGAAGGATATTATCAGCAAAAGACATAGGGCAGTACCTGATTTTCACTAACATCGGAAGTTTCAAAGTCATTGACGCTTTGTGCATCATTATTAGTCTCAACAGCACATTTACTGGCGGCAGGCAATGATTTGGCTTCATTTGCATAAATAGGACCATCAGAATCTTTGGTATATCCAATATCATTGCTAGCAGTAAGTATATCTGGTGCTTCTGAAGTTTTGGTGTTATTTTCATTTTTAACTGTACCAGACAGAGTTGAAAATTGCCCAACAATGCCACCTAATAAACATTTATCTTCTTTTTCATGCGATACAGAACTTAGTGAAACTCCAGCATGGTCATTCCATATAGGCAACAAGTTTTCCATGTTTTCTTCTGTTTCCAATTTAACAACATCCAGAAACTCTAAAGTTTCACCTTCAACACCTTCTAAGATGGGCCTTCCCACCTCAGACATGGGCACCAAAGGTGGGACTGTATCGACTTCAGATACAGTTTCGAGACCTGAATTGTTATTAGCTTTGTTAACTAGTTTTCCACTTTGAGAAATCTGAGCTGTGCTTTGAGAAGCATCAACTACCTTCTCCTTGCTATGAAATAAAGTTCCATTTCTCTCTTCATTCAGAATAGTAAGCCGTTCTTTGTCCAATTTGAGAAAATGATCATCTTCTTCAACTTCATCGCTACCTTCTACATCCTCAGCAACCCTCTCAACTGTCAAATTCTCAGACCCAAATGATCGTGAAGTCGGTGGGCCTTTCTTATTGGATTCTTCACTAAATGGATGTCTCTCATCATTATGCACATGGTAGTGGTCTTGAGAAAGACAGGAATCAGCTGAAGCACCATCACTCTCTCTCTCATCCTCATGCCTTATATCATCATCACGTCCTAAAAATTCAGTTAAATTCCAAAAGTTCAACGAAAGAGACTGACTGTCAACAAGTCATTAATAAGACACATTTATCCAGACATCTTTAGAACTCATAAGGTGAATTAGAATAGTTCCGAGGCGTAAAATGACATAGATGGAGCCAATAAAATTGAACATCAAATTAAAAAAAAACGCAAGATATTTAGTTGATGCTCACCCAATCAACTTGATAGCAAAAGTATAACTGAATAAATTTAAGATATATGTGAAGCAAATGCATGGATGAGTATTTCTTCGGGTGATTTAGAGCTAGAAGAATTCAAATGTCAGTCGTGGAAGCACAGTATAAGGAATTCCATTTGCCCATAGTAACCACTAATCCGACTACAGAATTCAAGGATTGATGGTTAAGAATCGGGAGGCCAATATAGACAAGGTTTTCATCCCAACTAGCCATCAATGAAGGCGACAAAAACAACTTTGCAGTTCCGATCAACTAAGAATGCAAAGAATCCTCCGAGAACAATACTGAAAAGGGAACAGCACGAACCAGGCACCAAAGAATACACGCTAACCAAACTGACACCAATACAAAATCACCAGAAGAATAAGAGTTCGAATTCAAGCATAAAATGGATACACTAACAAATCAAAGCCACAAAACACGAAACCACTACAGATCCTGAATCAAAATAAAGCAAGTATACTAACAACCCATTACCACATATTCTCCAAAGCCGCAATCTTTACTACAAAAGAAAATAAACATGCATGGACTCCAACTAAATTTCCATCACGCCAGATTCACAAGTAAACAGAAAATAAGAAACAGGCTTTAACCAAAGGAAGCTCCATGATTGATTGACAGATTGGTAAGTAGCGGATGGCAGTGATGGGTAGCTGTATCCAGAAAGCGAAAAGAAAAGGACCATAAAATACTCTCTCTTACCATGTAAGTTATTAATTGAAGAAGAATGGTGGTGGTCATGGTTGCCCTTGTTGTGGGCTTCATTGTCCCTCCTTTTCTTGGCAGCTTTTCTCTTCCTTGGACCCGATGGCATGATTGATTCTCTTCTTCTGGCCAACTACAGAAGAGAGATAACTAAAAAAAAGAACACACGCGGAGATGTTGGGATTGTCTCCTTCGTCACTCTCTCAATGTCGAGACTGCGACGCCTTAAGACACTTCAGTTGAGAAAATTTAGAACTAGGCTACCCAATTGGAGATTGACGCATCCAATAGCTATACAGAGATATAAGAACACACACTTAAATGCCAAAAATCTGTTAATGAATTCAAGGACGCCATTTTTGGAAGTTGACTGCTTAGATTCCCTCCTTGTGTGCCTGGTGCCTCTTCCTTGGGTTTACTTTTTCCTTTTAGGGGGAGTTTGGAAAAGCGTGCTATTGAATCCGATTCACATATTCGGAAATATAAAAAATTGATGGTTAGATAATTGAAATCTATCTCTTTTATAAATTAAATTTACTTTTTTAAGTATAAGAATTTAATTATATTGAAATTTAAAAAAGACACATTTAAATAAAAAACTGTTGTTTAATATGAGTTTATAATTAGACATTCGTCAAAGTTTACATATTTTGTAGATTTCTATTGAGTATAATTCTTTACTCTGTATTTTTTCTCAAGAATCACTCTGTGTCATTTAAAGGTAGCGTCTTGCTCTTTTGCTTTTTCATTCTTTGAATTACTTCACTTTTCACTCTCTTGTGCTTCACTTGATTAGATTCTAAAAATTATTAATTAAAATATTATTAATAATTAATTAATTATAGTATAATTAATTAAAATATTTTTAAATAACTATAATATAATTAATTACAATATTTTAATTAATCAATATATTGTAATTGATTAATTATAATATAAGTAATTAAAATGTGATTAATTAATTAATTAAAATATAGTAAATTTTTATTTTCAATACTTTTTTACAAATCAACTATTGTTAATGATAATAATAATCATTTCTTCCTCTTAACCAACCATCATAATTATAATAATAATATTTATTATCGTTCCTTACTATATTTATTCTTATTCTAAACTGTATAATTAAATTCATTTATAATATTACTGAGTTTATTCAAGTAGTATATATTGAATCCAATTCAATCTTATTAATGTAATTAAATCTAATTTGTTAATAAATTTAATTTAAATGTTTGTAAATAGAATTTTAAGTTGTCAAGTGAGCCAACGAGAGTGTGCTCTTTCTGCCACCTAACCTATTTCATCCATATTTTCGTTCTAAAACTTACACATTAATCTAATTTGTTAATAAATTTAATTTAAATGTTTGTAAATAGAATTTCAAGTTGTCAAGTGAGCCAACGAGAGTATGCTCTTTCTGCCACCCAACCTGTTTCATCCATATTTTCGTTCTAAAACTTACACATAAAACAGCGTTATTTTACGATAAAAATAAAGTTGAAACAGGTATAGAAAATCTGCTTCCGTGGATGATATGTAAGCGAAAAACTTTTAACTCTTGTACTTCCGAGAGCGGAGGGTGAGGGGAAAGGGTGGGTCATGCTATTGGTTGTTTGTCTTTACCGTGTTGTTCCCATATATTCCCCCCCGATAGACTACTTTTTAATTGATTTGGCTATTGGCATGGCAATTATCACGTGTACTATTTTTGTTAGTTTTTTTTAATTTTTTTATTTTAGTTACCCACGACATATTTTAGGAGAGTTTCAATTATAAAAAGGCACCTTTAAGCCATCCACACCCAGACTAATCCATGTTCAAGCCGGGTAGGTTCCTTGTGGAATACAAAGCTCTGACCCCAAGTTTTAAACGGCTGCATATATGAGAACAGTTCGAACCCATGACTTCACTTAAGCCAAGAGAGCCCCTTACCAACTCACCTATACCCTGAAGTTCTATTTTCGTCAATTTTTATACACGAAGAAAAGTTGAGAGAGCAGAGTTGTTGGTTTTGCATAAAGTGGGATCCAGTTGCCGTTTAGGATTAGGAGGGATTTGCATTTGAATTTGAATTTGAATTTGAGATGCAAGTAAGAAATTGAATCTAAAAAACCACCAAACAAACATTGAAGCCTTGTAGCGTATTTAGATGAGTTGATTTGATCTTATTACAAGTGACAATGCCGTAAAAGCAAATAATAAAAGATAATCGTCGAAAGAGCACAAGCCATCCTACTGGGTCATATCATACGGAATTTTAAAGAGCATATAAGAAAACTGTATTAACCAACTTCAAATAAAAAAGATAGAATTACAAAGGACTACAAATTCAAATTTCCTTATCTTACTACATTATTTTAAGTGATTAAGAAGGAAGAGATTATTTCTTAGGTGCAATGAATAGTCAAAGAAGGAAGTTAACTCTAAAGATAAGATTACATAATTAAAGTAAAACAAAAATATTATTGAAATATTATAAACAAATGATTAATTGACTACATTTATAGACCCATATTTAGGGTCTTTTGCTTGATATCAAAGAATCCTATGTTATTTGTAATACTTATTTTGCTTCAAGTGTATTTTTAGATGATAATTGCCTTTATAGACAAAAATAGAAAATTTTGGGTGACATTATAGCATAGAATGGAAAAATTGAAGCAACATTACACTGACGTGTATAGTCATCGCATAAGTCGCTGTAAATGTCTAGAGCTTTAAAGGCGTTGTTTATGTTCGTGTAAAGAAACATTCTTATACAATTGACATATATGGCCGTACATGTGCCCTTGTAAGCTTCTGTAAACGTGTAAAGTCGTGATTGAGAGGGTTTTGGAGATATACAATCACCTACATGGTGGGGTTGAACATGTATGTTTAAGAAAACCTAATTTTTACTATAAAAGGACATTATGAAGGCTATCGCAAAGGAAAAGTAGACTTAAGAGTCGTCGAAGACATCAAAAGAAGAAAGAAAAGTACAAAAAGGTTGCTCTTTCCAACGAAGAAGATCAAAAGTGAATACATCATTAAGATCAATTTCAACTTTCTAGATTTTCCAGATCAAAGTGTTAAACTGATTTCATTCTTTTTTATTTTTCTATTTCATTGCATTGTATGTCAAATCTAAACATTTGTGTTTTAAATATGATCATGGATTGCTAAATTTGTAGTAGGGTGTTATTTTTGAATTGCTTTGTATGACTTTTAACTTGTTAGATTCAATATATTACTGCTTTGAGATAATTGTTGTGCTCATATTTAATTTGAATCGAGAGATTGAATAAAGAAATTTGTATTAAGTTATGCCATGAGAGTTGCTACTATAATAAAAAATTAAGGTATCTAGTGCACAAGGCTCTCCACATTGCGGGAATCTTGGGAGGCAGTCTTCTCTTTATATTTTTTACAAAAAGGTTGTTTCTGTGACTTGAACCTGTGACCTTATAGTATAATTACTCTTTTATGACCATAAGGTCACAGATTCAAGTCAAAGAAACAACCTTTTTGTAAAAAATATAAAGGGAAGGCTTTGCTCTAAGGCTCACCCTCAAGTTAATAAACTTACAAATATTAGGTTAGTAAATAATTGAAGAGACATCTTAATTGTAAGTTAATTATTCTTAAGATTGCCTTAAATCCAGTTGAATTGTTAGAAGTAGTTTTGAGAAATCGAGAAATTGCAACTCAACTATTATCTATTTCAATTAAGATTACTTAATTAAATCTTGAGAGAGGATAATCAAAACTTTTGGATATCTAAGAATCAAGCATTGTTGAATTCACAAGGTGAAGAGAAGACATAACAAAGACAGAATAATCTCTAAAGGCATATTTGTTTCTATTTTTATTTTTGATTTTTGGTTTTTGTTTTAAATATAATTAAAAACATGTTTGTTTGAGTTTTTGGATTCTATTTTTGTTTTTGGTTTCTTCCAATTTTCAAAAGTTATGAAACCTATAAAAAATTGCTTTTCTTTTTTCTGTTTTTTTATAATCTGAATTACTATTAACTAAATATTTATTATTTAATATATTAATATATTAATTTTTAATAAGAATTATGAATCTTTTAATTTTATTTGATAATTAAATATAATTTTGTAATTAAATTAAATAAATTATTAATAAATATAATTAGAATTAAAATATCTTTAAAATATAAATTGCAAATAAAATTTGATTTAATAGCTAAAATATATTGAAAATAAATATTAGTTTATAAACAAAAAGCTAAATTTTAAATTATTTATTTTTATATAATAAAATAATCTTATTACTAATTATTAATAAATATTCAATAAATTTATTTAATTAAAAATAATTTATCTTTAATTTTTATGTATTATGTTATTATTATAAGTGATAAAATAAAACTATATTAATATTAACAACCAAACAAATTTTTGTTTTTATTTAAATAAAAAACAAAAACAGAAAATAAAAATTAAAACTACAGTAGAAAAATAGAAGTGAAACTAAACAGCAAACTATTGAAGTTAAATCAAATCAAATAGTACAAAATTGATAGAATTTACCAATAGGTTTTAAATTAAGTTCTAGGTTTAATTTCAACCTTCACACAAGTGAGCACAATTAACCGTCATATTGTTCTCCTACCTTTCTTTGAAATTATTAACCATAGATTAGAAATAAGCTTTGTTAACCCTAATTTTTCCTTAGGTTGTTTCTAATCAAAATAAGTCTTTAATTAGGTCTAGCTATCAAACAATCTAGACTAAGCTCTCTAGATTTGGTGTGAAAATTGCATTATGTATTGGGAAAATAGGTTAATTTAAGCAACAATCACATAAGTTCGAGTCATTTAACCTATATTATAGTATCCCTAATTATGCACAACAATTAGTTTATCATAAATGAATCAAAGTTACAACCATTACATATATCTAGATTCTGGTAATGAGTTCATATATAAATAATCTATTTGAGAATGAGAACATTAATCATTCATACATGAATCCTACAACATTAAACAAAGAATAACACAAATAATTCCAAAAGAAAGAGAACAACACTATAAGGTGAAGAGATGTCCAAATGTGTTCTTTTATGTTTCTAAAACTTTTCTCCGCTTGTTTCATCATCATCACATATAGTCTGAAGTTCTGCAATAAAGCAGAGCTTAGAGAGGTCTGATAATATGCAGCCTTACCCATACATAGTAGAGAGGCTGTTTCTGGTAGACCCACATGCAGACGTGACAATAAAAGAGTTATGCAAATAATTATAATAAAGTAAAAAAGTAAAATAGATTAATAACAACTTAAAAATAATTAAAATAAAAATCTTCCAGTTTAGAAGACAAATATTAAGAAAAATGATAATATCGGTAAGAAAAGAAGAGAAACCTGACCCGTTGAATCAAGAAGATGCTCAGATACAAATCAAATATAACAAACAGGCAAAGTAAAAAGGCATTCAAGAATTAAAGAATTAAAAGCAACAGTCAGAATGCATGTAACAAGAAAGTTGAGACAACTAGACAATAGTAGAGATAACGTGACTAGAGCCTTTGTACATATAAAACCTGGATATGGATAATAGGGCTAGAAGTAGAGGCGAGCTCGTTTGTAGATCTTGGAAACTCCACTACATCACCTATAAGAAAATATGTGAAGGAAAAAAAGAAAAAAAGCATTGCTAACTTCCAGAAACCCAAGTGAAACTTTGACAAGGATTCTAGGGCGGGGAAGATTTAGGAAGATTGTGTAGAGTCCATAAATAAAACCAAATAATGAACTTTGTACACTTGCAAACATATGCTCCTCCAATTATTTATTATGCTGCCCAAAAACCTAACCATAGATGGACGCAAGCACATGCAAACAACAACAATGATGGGGAGTGCATAATTGTTGTGGAATTATCTGGCGACAACATCATCATAGGTGGTTTAACATATAGGCTGAAATTAGAGAGTAACTATCCCAAGAGACCTGCACCTGTTTGTCAGAAATCAGAGCACGTCCATTGGAGTACCAACGGCACATAAAGAAAAGATTGATGGATTCGCGTGCAACTATCAATAAAATCTCAACAACGCCATGTCAAGAGGCCTGAGAAATCTAAAGGAGAAGATGGATGATGTG
>JAOSBK010000002.1:22313632-22324782 GCA_027568895.1 Erythroxylum shatona
ACTATACAAGTCGAGTTATGGGTATCGTGCTTGCATAAGTCGAGTTACATCATGTACAAGTCGACTTACACTAACAATTAATGCTTATAAGCCTTTAACTTTAATATTAAAGCCTTTGACTACTATTTCCTTAAAGTTTAGATGCCTCAATAAGGAGTTGAAAAATCATAAGGGTGTTATCTCTTAATACCGATGGCCTTGGTCTAAATATGAATTGGTGTATGATCCAAGTTAAGATATTTCCAAAGATAGCAAAGCTAAAAGGATAAGAAGTTAAACAAGCTGAATCAACCAAGCACCTATCAAGTTTCTTTTACAGAATACATTTCCTCAATTGTTCATTATTATACGTGAATATATTAGTAGTTTATCTTAGATCCACTAGTTCTAGGTTTCTTTTCAATTTTGAGATCTTATTATACCCAATGTTGGATCTCTTCATACTAACTTGTACCTCTATATGAGAGAGAACATAAATAAAGTCCCCTACTAGGATCTAAAAGATAAGTGAGCTTGCACCTAAGGATTCCAAATCATTCTATAGCTACTTCTTTTTGGAATTCCCAATTTGGCACATAAATAAAGGTGATGACTAGAGGAGTTTAGGATTGCATTATAATAACTTCACAATGTGATACAAGACCATCTATTCAAATGGAAGATGGTAGTGTTAAAAAAAGATGATGATTATAACATAAAAATGTGCAGCATGATTAGTTAGTAAGGTCAATTCCTTATTCAGAAACCATAGACTCTTATGTAATTGATCTCTCTTTATTTTAGTTTCCACTAAACCAATAAAATGAGACTTCTTTAGGAATATGTAGTTGATATGTGTTTAATTGTTGATATATTTAATCATTTACACTTAGCGATTAATTGTACAAAAATACTTAAGATACTCTCTTTAATTCATATATGATTTTAGGTACAATTTAGAAGTAAAGAAATTAAAGTGAGTCAAAAGCACTACATTTGGGTCATTTTTCGAAGATTAATTTTTAGTTGTCTTTATAGAGAAAAAAGAAGAAAATTAAAAGATAAGAAGAAGATAAGAAAAATCAAAATACAAAGAAGAAAAATTAAAAGTGCTTGATAGGAAAATATAGAAATCACAAGAGAGCAAAACACATGTAACAGCTGAGAGTTAAAGGACAAAATGACATGCATGCAAGTGGATTAAAACAAAGACAAAACGTTAGTAGCACAGTCCAAAGTAGAAGGAAGCTAGCGTTTAACACTAGCATCGCTTGCGTTTAAGGCTTACACTTAGTGATTAATGATACAAAAATACTTAAGATACTCACTTTAAACATATATCGATTTCCCCCACACTTAGCTTTTGGCTGTCCTCGGGCAAAACATCCAAATTAAGCTCAAAGACCTGAAATATTTACTCAATTCCCATATTTTCCAAGACTATATAATCATAACCAAAGATTAATGACCTTCAAAGATCATAGCAAGAATTCAACATTCAATACTTCTACTCATGATCAGTCAACAAGCGCCATCTTAAAAAATCAAGCAATCTAATGGTAGACTCAGAAAATGTGTTTAAGTAAAATAGATCTATAGGTACGCTCAATACCATTCATGATCATGACAATCCATAACTTTGCATATCATTTCATTTCTCTACCATTATAATTCACAAGAAAAATCATGGATTAAAGGACTTTCCAAGGTTGTAATGTGGGTTAAGGTAAGGTAAGATATATTTGGGTTAAGTAGCATGAGAGTCATCAAAGCTAGTGAAACAAATGCAATACTCAATTATACCATCAAATGCAAAAACCCAACATTCAGACATAATTGTGTACATCAACTATAATGAATGCAAAAATAAGTTTGACAACTCAAACTGGATCTCTCACACACAAACCACATTAAGCACAACCAAACTAAAGGGATCACTCATATAATTTATGCCAATAATGCATTGAAACTACAATAAATGAACCTTCCAAGACAACATCTACCTCATATCCAATATACTCAAATAACCCATTCATCACAACTCTAGGAAGATGCATTAATCATAAACAACGCTTCAACACATATGCAATTCCTCCTTGATAAATTTATTTAAACAATTTTTTTCATTCTTTTTGTTTTTCTTTCTTTTTTCTTTTTCATTTTCTTTTCTTTATGATTGATACAAAAAGAAAGGCTAATAAGGCTTAAAGGGGCTTATCAAAAAAAGAAAATCATATAATGGGTAGGCTATTTGACTAATGTAACTTATGAAACAAAGAATGCCTAATTATTTCCATGTTAATGCATGTGATAAAAATGTGCTCTTGAATAGAAATTTAAGGCAAAATTAGTATATATATATGTCATGAAGGTCACATATGATCAAAAGACAATGAGACTAATATAAATATGTCAATTAGATAAGGCTCAAAATCTCACCGGCTTTGTCTACCATTAATCAAGACTCTTCTAAAGATAATGCACATCAACCAATCACAAGAATAAAAGTACATGCTAAAGTTGCCGTGAAATTCTCTAGTCAATTCACACTCTAATCATGACTATATAATCCCAGAGTCGTGATAAGAAGCTTTTAGTTTGTATGAGAATTGTTGGGCGACCTACAAACTATCATGGAAGTAATTCTGATGATTATCTCATCCATAACAAAAGTTAGGTTGATTAGTCTAAACATTGTTATAGGATTGAGAATATGAGTTATAAAAGAAATTACGTCCGTCTGTATCGATTTTTTTCACAAACACAAAATAAAAAATGAAAAGATCACGAAATAACTAAAAAGAAATCAATAATGAACAAATATATACAAAACACCAATTAAATCACAAACAAAAACTAAAATACCACACTCCCCTACAACGGCGCCAAAATTGATAGTACATTGTAATGCTAGTTAAAATAAAATAACTAGATTATTACTATAGCAGTGGTGAGTCTAGGTCGATCCCACAGAGAGTGTGTGTAAAGTTGTTGAAATAAAATTAAATAGTGTTTAGGTTTAATGGGGGGTTCTGGTTTTGGAAAGAAGAAAATAAAATAAAACTAGACTAATAAAACAAATTAAAGAAAACATGTGAAAATATGATAAAAGTCGGGAATTCGGTGGGGACCAGGTTCTTTGGTTCAATCTTAGTCTGCATCCTAATTAAGTATATTTCATGGATTTGTTGTTCGCAAACCTCTCCAAGTAACTATTAATCATGGTTAATAATTAACTCGAGTTTTCCCTTTAGTTTTGTTTAATCAAGATACAATTGTTAATTAAACCTATCCACTGAATAACCTATGATACAATCTCTATATTTAATTAAGCAATAGCATTACGAATTAGGAAAATCGATTAATCAAGGTAACAATCACATATGATGCGTCATTTAACCTAGGTCACATTATTCCTAATGATTAGGAATCATTAGTTGCTACACATGAATCGAAAATACAACGATTACATATTGCATTCAATTATAGCAATGGGTTTTTATAAAAAAATGATTCAATAGAGCATTAAAATCCTCATCATTCAAATACCCAATCAATCCATACAAGATAACATAATCAATTTCTAATGAGAGAAAGAAACAAAAAATATGAAAGAAATGCTTAACTAGGGTCATCGGCATCGATGTCACCCCATGGAAGGCTAAGTTCCCGATGCCAATTTGGAGGTGACATCGACGCCGATGACCTGAGTTAAGCATTTCTTTCATATTTTTGTTTTTTCTTTCTCTCATTAGAAATTGATTATGTTATCTTGTATGGATTGATTGGATATTTGAATGATGATGATTTTAATGCTCTATTGAATCGTTTTCTTATGAAAACCCATTGCTAGAATCGAATGTGTAATCGTTGTATTTCCGATTTATGTGTAACGACTAATGATTCGTAATCGTTAGGGATAACATGACCTAGGTTAAATGACGCATCGTATGTAGTTGTTGCCTTGATTAATCCGTTTTCCTAATTCGTAATGTTACTACCTAATTAAATCTAAAGATCGTATCTTAGGTTATTCAGTGGTTAGGTTTAATTGACGATCGTATCTTGATTAAACAAAACCAAAGAGAAAAGTCAGGCTAATTATTAACCCACGATTAATAGTTGCTAGGAGAGGTTTGAGAACAACAAATCCATGAAATGTGCTTAATTAGGGTGTAAGTCGAGATTAAACCAAAGAACTGGGTCCTTACCTAATTTTCCACTTTTATCATATTTTTGGATGTTTCTTTAATTTGTTTTTATTAATCTAGTTTCATTTTATTTTCTTCTTTCCAAAACCAAAACCCCCCGTTAAACCTAAACACCAGTTAATTTTATTTCAACAACTTCACACACTCTCTCTTTGGAATCGACCTAAACTCACCATTGTTATAGCAGTGATCTAGTTATTTTATTTTAACTAGCGTTACAACGTGCTGTCAGTAGCCCTTAATAGTCATTTGTTTATTTTGGCTATTCAAGCCTCTCAAATTCTAAACTAGTAAATCCATCAATTGTAAGTTGTGCCTATCTTTTTCTTACTTGATTTATCACAAGTTTTGTTTTGCTAGCTATAGGATCTCCATATTCAGATAATATTTTTTTCTTCATTTTCTATTACAAAGGTGAGTATATTATGTCATTTTGTTCTAACTATATTAATTGCTCTGCCAAATCTTATTGTCCCTCTCTAATTTTCTTCCTATGAATTATCGTTATTACTGTCAGTGTCTCAAGGGTGATAGCCACCTTCTAACATGCTAGTGTCATCATAGGTAGTCACTTTAGTAGTCTTATACCTCAAATCAATCTAGTCTCATATAGGCCCATACAGATAGCTCCAACTCTAGTGTTATATACCTGATGCTTAAAGAGCTAGGCCAAGCCATATCTGAGGTTAATAGGGGCCTTCTCTATCATATTGTATGGGTAAAACATATCTACTTATTTAGGCATGTATTTTTACTTTTGTGATTGGTCAATTTATGTTATCTTTAGAAGAGTAGTGACTAGTGAGTAGACATAAGCTAGTAATATTTTGAGCCTTTTTAGACTGATAAGTCCATATTAGTTTTATTGTCTTTTGTTTATGTGTGACTTTTATAACATGTACATCTTGACTTTGCTTTGATTTTCTATTCAAGACCACTTTTTTTATCACATGAATTAACATGAAAATGATATAAGCATTCTTTGTTTTATGAGTTACATTAGCCAAATAGCCAAATTATTCATATTATTTTTTCCTTTTGTTAGACCTCTTTAAGCTTTATTAGCCTTTTATTTTTGTGCTAACTACATTGCAAGCCTTTAACCTATCCAAATGTCTTACCCAAGCCTTAAAGCTAGTGGAGCATTTATGATTGCTAATGTTTGTGGATGCATAAGAGCATAAGTGTGGGGATGTGTATATATGTAGGTTGGTTATAATTGATAGAGTGTGATTTTCTCTTATGAATAAATTGCATTATTGATGTAGTTTCTTTCAATTTTTTGTGAAAATAAAGAAAATAAAAAAACAAAGAAAAGAAATTAATGAGGAGGAAAATCATTTGTTTTGAAAAATAATTCATGTTAATATTTCCTCTTAAAGTTGTATGAAAGGGGTGAATTGATTATGATGTAAAGAAAAGAGAATTTATTGTGAAGGATCACTCCTTAAGGTTATAATGTATTATTTATCATCAATTTTTGTGAGTGATTCTTTCTAATTACTTATGCGCCATGCCGTTTATAGTGTGAAAGCTTGAATCTAAGCTATGAAATAGAGTTTTTGCATTCATTATAATTGATGGTACATAATTTTGAGTGGATGTTAATTTTTGTACTTGATACTCTATTAAGTGTTTTCCTACTTTACTAGCTTTAGTAGCTTTTGAACTACATTTTCCAAATACTTCTCACCTTAAACTTTAGCCCCATTACAACTTTAAAAGTCCTTTGATTCATGATTATGCATATGAATTTTTAGTGGTGCAAAATTGAAGTGATATTCAAAGGCGTAAAATATCTTGATCATGAATGGTATTTGTGTGTACCTATAGATCTATCTTATTTTTAAACACATCTTGTCAAAGTCCACCCCTAGATTGCTCAGTTTTTAAATGGAATGATTATTGATTGATCATGAGTAAAAACATTGAATATTTAATTCTTGCCATAGTTTTAAAAGCTATTCCTCTTTTTTTATCACTATATATTCTTAGGAAATATAGAAAGAAGGAAGTCTTTTGGATTGTGATTGTGATTGTGATTGTGATTGTGATTTTGATTTTTTTTTGTTTTGTCCAAGGACAGTCAAAAGCTAAGTGTTAGGAGACTTGATGAATGCTTGATTGACTATATACTTACTTCCTAATTCTTAGTGATTAATGTTATGATGTGCTTAAGATACTTATTTTGGCTTATATTTTTTTTTACGTATAAATTGGAAGAACAAAGACTAAAATTAGCTACAAGTGTATCCTTGGATCTATCCTTTTGATTTTCAATCTTATTTGCCTTTGAAGAATAAAAAGGAGATGAATTAAGTCAAAGATGGGACAAAAAATGAAAGAATTTAAGTTCCTGCAACCTACACGATGTGTAACTCTTTGGAAGCATGTAGGATCTTGAAGACATAGTTTCAACCTCTCCTCCAACCTACATGGTTAGCTATACCCCTGTGTAGGTGGTTGTATAGCTCATCAAGTCTATTTATGTGTGTCAATTGGGAAAAAATGACATATACAGTTAACTACATGCCCGTGTATCTCTTAAAACCCTAATTTTTACTATAAAATACATATAGGTGGCTAAACAAGGGGAGAAGAGTTTTAAAAACATGAAAGGGGGCTAATTTCTTACCTCTTTAAGTTCTATGAGGAGATTACCAGCTCAAAAAGACGTTTGGGCATTTCTTTCTCTCGTTTGTATTATTTGTTGTTTAATGTTTTCAGATTTATGTATGAATGATTAATTTTCTCATTCTCAAATAGATTATTTATGTTTGAACTGTTGTTGGAATCTAGATTACAATATGCAATCATTGTAACTCTGATTCATTTATGGTAATCTAAAGGCTGTGCCTTATTAGGAATAACGTAGCATATGTTAAATGACTCGAGCTTATGTAGTTATTGGCCATATTAACCTATTTTTCTAGTTCATAATACAATTGTCACACTAAATTTAGAGAGCTTATTCTAGGTTGTTTGATAGCTAGACCTAATTAAAGAGCTTATTTTGATTAAATACGACTAAAGAGAAAACTAGTGTTATTAAAGCTTATTGTTAATCTACAACTACTAGTTTCAAAGAGAATGACAATTAACTGTGCTCATTAGTGTGAAGGTTAAAATTGAATCGAGAATTGGATTTGAAACTCAATGGTAAATTTTATCAATTTTGTACTGTTTGATTTGATTAAACTTCAATAGTTTAATTTTACTTTATTTTGTTTATTAATTTCAACCAACCCCCTCCCAAATCTTAAACATTAACTCATTTATTACAAACGCTAGACACACACACTATATGGATACAATCCCTACTCACCACTAGTATAAATTTAGTATTGCAGAGTTAAGTTTTATTTTTTGGTGTGTTCGACGCACTTTAACCTTCAATTTGTCGTGCCTTATAATCTAAAGAAGTGACTCATAACGTGGACATGAAGATGGCTAGATAGTGGTATGATTTAGGTATAACATTCAATGTTGCCCAATCTTATTATTACCAACCTATGGTAGATGTTACTGCCTCTTACGGTTCAGAATAAATCTTCTTTAATTGATGACTATAGAAGTAAACTTCTGAGCAACTTTATTTATGAAATAAATAGATGAAAGAATGAATTGGGCTACCTATGAGTGTTTAATCACAAGTGATAGTTGGACAAATAGAATAAATGAGCCTATTATCAATTTTTTGGTTTATTCTACAAAACAGACAATATTTTTTAAGTCTATTGATGCATCTGACCTTGTTAGAAATGCTTATACTTTATTTCAAATATTTGATGAAGTTGTGAATGAAGTTAAGGTGAGAAAATATTGTTTATTTCATTATTGATAATGATTCTGCTTACAAAGCAGCTAGAAAAAGACTGCAAAGTAGGTATAATTATTTTTATTGCACTCCTTGTGTTGTTTATTGCATTGATCTAATGTTGGAAAATATAGGAGATGTTAGATATTTCCCTATCATTTATGAGACTGCGTATAAAGCAAAAAAAGTGACCAAATTCATCTATAATCATGCATATGTCATGATATTTTCTTATCATTTAATGGGAAAGGATTTCACCAATTATAAGAATTTAGGTCATCTTGCTATTACAAGATTTGTAACTAATTTCTTATCACTTTAGTGTTTTGTTTTGATGAAAGAGCTCAAACAAATATTTATAAGTGATAAGTGGGTTTTACCTTAGTTGCTAGGTCTAATGTTAGATTATAGATTTCTAGAATTATATTTGAAGATCATGAATTTTGGACCCAATATGAATTTTTTATCCGAGTTTATAAGCTTTGGTGAGAGTACTACGTCTAGCTGATAGTGTTGAGAAGGAAACAATGAGTTATTTTTATAATGTCATAGAGAGGGTAAAGCAAGCACTTAAGATAAATCTAAAAAACAGGATATCTTTATACACACCTTATTTTGCAATCATTAATAAGAGATGGGAAGCCCAACTTTACTCTCTATTGTTTATAGCTGAGACATTTTTTAATCCTAGTGTTTATTTTAGACTAAGTTTTACACAAAAAAGCTTAAGTTAATAAAGAAATGCTATTAGTTATTAAAATTATTGTCACCTATGAGACAATGCATGTAATAGCCCAGATCACTCACTTACAGATATTGTCTGCTTTGGGCCTTGGCCCAGCCAAGTCCTCAAAACGGATAATGTCTGTAAGCAGGTGATTTGGGCTGTTACAGATGCCCAAAGCAGACAATATCTGTGAGTGAGTGATCTGAGTTGTTACAAGTAGTATTAAAGCTGGTACCCGAACTGTTTTGTTAGTTAAGTTGGACCCCAAAGAGGGTCAAGCCCTAAGGGTGGTTTAGAGTGTGAGATCTCACATCGATTGGTGAGGGAAACGAAGTATGCCTTATAGGGGTACGGATACCTTTTCCTTACAGATGCATTTTTTATGCCCTAACGCACCGGATCTCATCATAACTCTGATGTTAAATGTGTTAGGGCAAGAGTAGTACCAGGATGGGTGACTTCCTAGGAAGCTCTCGGGAAAAGCAAAGCCGTGAGGGCTTGACTAGGCCAAGGTCCAAAGCAGACAATATCTGTGAGCAGGTGATTTTGGCTATTACAATGCAAGATCTCCTAAGCTCACAAATTGAAGTTTATAAGAATGCTTATGGTAATTTTGAGACGCCCATTGCTATTCGTCAAAGAGACAAAGTTAATCCAGGTACATATTCTTTTGCTATTGTTACTTAGTGGAATCAAGCATTACTTCATTTTATTTACAATGTTACTTTTTTTTGTCTTACAATTGTTTCGTAGTACCATTTCAAAATAGTGTTCCAAGATTGCAAAGGATTGTAACTCGAATTCTAAATCAATGTGTGAGTGTAATAGGGTATGAAAGGGAATTAGAGCACATTTGAATTTATCAATTCTAAGAAAAGGAATAGATTGGAACACAAAAGATTGAACGACTTGGTCTTTGTTCTATATAATTTAAAGCCTCGAGAAAGGTATTTTATTATCAATATTAAGTTGAATATATTTTCTTGTAATTTCTTAATACTTTTATTTTATTTGTTTAATATAACTTTTAATAGAATAAATTGTTTTATAGATCCAATTTGCCTTCACCGTGTTGATCTTTTGGTGGATTACATTTATTAGAAATTGAGTTTGATAGATAAGAGTGACTAGGAAGATAATCTTGAATGAAAATATTGAAATGTCATTTGGTATAATAAATTTGAACAATGGTGATGACGAGGCTCCTTTTAATGATGATGAAGAGTACTATTTTTACTATGAAACCCAACAAAGCTACCGGGGTTGATGGGTATAATGCGTTCTTCTTCCAATCCCAATGGCAGACGGTTGGCTCTACGGTGGTCGCATTTATCCAAAATATCTTCAGTCAGGACCATTGGGAACCGGACCTGAATCAAACTCTCCTGATCCTTCTTCCCAAAATTCCGGTTCCCCAGCAGGTTTCTCAGTTTCGGCCCATTAGCCTATGCACTGTGCTTTACAAAGCCATCGCTAAGGTTATAGTAAATCGGTTGAAACCTTTTATGCCTCAGCTCGTTGCGGAGACCCAGTGTAGTTTCATTCCGGGCCGGCGGATTACAGACAATATACTCATCGCCCAGGAAGTGATTCACTCGATGAAGACGAAGTCAGGCCGAACAGGATTTCTCGCCATTAAAGTCGATCTAGAGAAGGCTTATGATCGGCTTCGCTGGACGTTTATCCAAGACACATTAGTGGCTCTCAGGCTTCCGGCTTATCTAATCCGAGTCATCATGCATTGTGTCACGACGGTGTCATTCCGAGTGGCCTGGCAAGGCACCTACTCCGATGCCTTCTGCCGGTCTCGGGGTGTTCGTCAAGGAGACCCGCTTTCCCCTTATCTGTTTGTCCTCTGCATGGAATGCCTAGGCCACCTTATTTCACAGCAGGTGGCTGAGGGCCATTGGAGGCCCATCCGGTTGGGTCGGTCGGGGCCTCCTCTCTCCCATCTCTTCTTCGCTGACGACCTGGTCCTTTTTGCCGTTGCGACTGAGTCCCAGCAGCAGGTCATTGCCAATACCTTACAGACTTTTTGCCGTGCTTCAGGTTAGAAGTTAAGCCTTGAGAAGACCCGGATCTTCTTCTCGAGGAATGTGGCCCAGGGGCTTGCCCGACAGCTTAGTCAGAGTCTTCATCTGAGTTGTACGTTTGATTTGGGACGGTATCTCGGGATCCCGCTGTTTCATGAGCGAGTTTCCAGACAGACGTTCCAGCATATACTCGATTCGGCACGTCAGAAACTCACAGGGTGGCAGGCGCAGACTCTTTCTATGGCTGGTAGGGTGACATTAGCTCAGTCTGTTATCTCCGCTCTTCCCATTTTCACCATGCAGACAGTTCGGCTCCCCCGCCGCCTCTGTGATGAGCTTGAGAAGATCATGCGGGATTTTATTTGGGGCTCATCCGCCTCACA
>JAOSBK010000002.1:22334912-22352842 GCA_027568895.1 Erythroxylum shatona
AAATCCACCATCATCCAACAACCAACACAATCAAACAATCATAAATTTCTAAATGCCATGAAAAATTAAACAAAAATCAAGAATCAATCGGTCTTCACCAAAACAAAAATCTGGGTCGACAGTGTGTGGTGTCGCACGGTGTACGGTGTGCAAGCGCAAGGAGGACGCCGGAGAAGGTCGGACGGTGTGCGGTGGACACCGGACGGTGGAGCTCAGCAGGATGCAGGTGGCGATGTCTTTGGGCGTGTGGTGTGCGGTGTGCGATGAGGCAAAGACGGTGTGCGGTGGACGTCTTCGGGCGTGGACGACGGTTGAAGGCTGGAGGCGAGACGAGGCAGGCGGTGAGGCAGGCCAGAGGCGCGACAGGCGGGAGTTGGACGACAGAAGGGAGAGAAGAAGATGAAAAGAGACTGAGAGAGGGAGAGTCGGGGAGAGTAGGTAGGTAGATTTAGGTTTAATTTTTTTTTATTTGCAAAATAGTCCCTGCAGGTTTTTTTTTACGGAATGGCCCCAGAAAAATCCGGTACTGGCTGTACCAGAATTCATGCCCGGTACCTTCTATGGCCATTCCGGTATCGCTTTTTGGCCGGTACGGCACGTTCCGGCCTGCACCGGCCGGAACGGTACGATATCCACATCACTGATGTGTAGTGTCAAGGCTAAATTTTTTCACCAAATTCTTTACATATTTGGTTTGCGACACAAAGATACTGTCTTTCACTTGCTTGATTTGTAATCCCAAGAAAAATTCAATTCTCCCACCATACTCAGCTCAAACTCATGTGTCACCATCTTCACAATGTCCTCCACCATCTTGGGATGAGCTAAGCCAAACACAATGTCATCAACATATATTTGTGCAATCATCAAATCATACCTGAATTTTTTAAGAAATAAAGTCTTGTCTACACTACCTTGTTCATATCCTTGATTGAGTAGAAAATGGGTGAGTCTCTCATATCAAGCCTTTGGTACTTGATTGAGACTGTAAAATGCCTTTTTGCACTTGAATATATGATTAACATGCACCGGATCGATGAATCCTTTGGTTGTTCAACATACACTTCTTCTTGTAGAAATCCATTCAAGAACTCTCTTCACATCCATCTGATTAAGTTTAAATATTTTCACATATGCTATATCTAAAAAGAAGTCTAATTGATTCAAGCTTTGCTACTAAAGGAAATTTTTTCTCCAAAATCAATGCCTTAAATTTGAGAATATCCTTAAGAAACTAGCTTGGCCTTGTTTCTTGTTACATTATCTTTGTCATCGGTTTTATTGTGAACAACTATTTTGTTCCAATCACATTCACATTTGATAGCCTTGGCACCAATTCCCACACATCATTTTAAGCAAACTAAGTTAACTTTTCTTGCATCGCTGCTATCTAGAATTCATCTTGCAAATCTTCTTTCATATTCTTTGATTTAAAAGAAGAGGTGTAACATATAAGTCCCGTAAGTTCTCAATAATCTATCCTTTTTCTTTCTCTTGTTTTCCTTCTATCACTAACTTCACCAATCATATTCTTAATAGGATGACTTTGTTTGATTTTTGATGGAGGATCATCGTTGAAATCATCTTCCTTTGAGTTTTCTTTATTCACAAAGATTGTTTCTACATTAAATGTCTGGATGGTTTCTTCCTCCAAAGCAACCAATTGGTTATCTATTTGATTGATTTCTTTTCTAGCAAAAACTAACGATAAATCTAAATAGTACTTTTATCTTCATTTTGTCTCTATTCTAATTTGTGAGGATGATTTTGAAGGTTTTCTACTATCACTTTATCAATTATTTAATACACATCATCTACAACAACATTCACTCATTCCATCACTGTCTTAGTTCTTTGGTTGAACACACGATATGTCATACTATGAGTTGAAAATCCAAAAAAGATGCCTTAATTACTCTTACTTTCAAACTTCCCAAGTTGTTCTCATTCTCTGAGAGTGTAACACTTGATGCCAAATATATGAAAGTAGCTAACATCTGATTTATTTCCCTTGCATAATTCATAAGGTGTCTTGTTGAAGATGTTTCTAAGATGAACTTTGTTGCATATATAATATGCCGTGTTTATTGCTTCAACCCAAAACCTCGTTGATATTTTTCTTCCATTCAACATAGATCTTGGACATTTCTTAAAGAGTTTGATTTTCCTCTCTACAACTCCATTTTGTTATGAAATTTTAGGTGCTGAAAACTCTTGCATGGTACCTTGTTTATCACAAAAGTCGTTAAAACTTGCATTCTCAAACTCCCTTCCATGATTAAATTTTATTCTCAAAATTGTCATATTTTTCTAATTTGTTATCCGCATAGATAAGCTTTTAAATGCTTGAAATGCATCTAATTTTTCTTTCAAGAAACCTATCTAAGTATATCTAGAGTAATGATTAACACATGTTAAGAAATACAACATTCCACCAATACTAACATATTGTGTTAGACCTACCAAATCTATATGAATTAATTCCAATATATGAGATAGTGTAATGTGTCTAACCTTTTTTTGTGGCACTCTCATTCTAACCTTTTTTTATGGCACTCTCATTTGTTTTCCCATTTGAAATGCACTATAAATAGTCCTATAATCATCGTTCATCATAGGTAAGCCTCTCACCGCTTTAAACTTTCTCAACTTATCGATGAGATCATAATTGACGTGGCTAAGCTTTTGGTGCCATAAATTTCTATTATCATCATATGCGGCTGAATTGCATGAGGTAATGACCTGCAATATGTAACAATTATATGTCGATCTTATGCCACTCACCAAACATTCTCCTTGTTCAATTAGCGCCTTGCATTCATCACTAGTAAATTTAACTAAAAATCCACCATCAAAAAGCTAACTAATACTTACCAAGTTTGCTTTTAAACCACCTACATGAAGCATATTTTTGAAGTGAGGTAGTCCATCCACATAAAGGGTTCCTCTACTAATTACCATAGCTTTCTTTCCATCACCAAAAGTAATGTGACCATCCATATAACTTTGATAATCCATCAAGTAGCTTCTTTCACCTGTGATATGCCATAAACACCTACTGTCAAAGTACCATCCATTCATTGTTAGAAGCAGCACGCATGGATTTAAGAGCCACAAGTGCTTGTAGATGATTCTTTCTAACCTAAGTTTGCTTTGGTAATGTTGGTTGTTGCTAAAATTTCTTCAAAGATTGCTTGGATTTTCTGTTTTGATCCCTTTAAAATAACATTTGTAATAATTGGTGGCAGTTTGGCCTTAAATTACTATTTACACCACAAAAGTGACATGTAGGGAGAAACTTTCAGTTCCTCTTTGAAGTTTCTCCTTTAACAAATCTAGGTTCATCATTTGGCCCATTATTCAACCAAGAAAATTCACCTTTATAACGAACACCTTAAAAGTCCTCTTTATTTTTACCCATTTTCAATAATTGGTCTAGCTTTTTGGTATCACCATTCAACATTCTTATTCATTTTTCAATATTGACCAGCTTTAGCTTTGTTTCATCAAGTTCATCTATTGTTGAGAACAATTTCCTCTCTAAATCTTGAATGAAATCCTTCATATCTAAAATTTCCTTCTTTAGTTTCTCAATTTTCTTACCCATTTTCATTTTGGATACATTAATTCATAAGCCTTATAAATGTCTTCTTTTCTGAATTTTGAGACACTATCATTATAGTCATAATTTCACATAGAATTCTGGATTGATTTGTTTATATTTGCCTTATCAATTTCTTCTCTGGTTGCTACTAAGAAAGTAATTAGACTTTTACTGTCTAAAGCAACCAACTCAATAAGATTACTCACAATTTCTTCTTCGCTATCATACTTATTTTTTGATTCATTTTCACTCCAAGTGCTTGTGTAAGAATTCTCTTTTATCTTTTAAGATTGTTAGCACATTTCGCTTTTATATGTCCGAAATTTGACATTTATGATATTATATCTTTTTTGCCTTTCTTTTACATTTTTGACTTTTTGCCTGTTGTTTGAAATTATTGTTCGATGAACTCCCACCATTTTATCTAAACTCGGGTTTATCTTTCTTCACCTTCTTTAGCCACTTACTGAAATTTCTCGTCAGTAACACCATATCTTCATTTTCATCAGAGTCATCTCTTAAACCAGTCATGGATTTACCAACCTCAATTTACAATGCCAACCTTTTGTTCTTCTCACGCTTATCTCTCAATAGATTCATCTCAAATTTTGTAATTACCTTATCTAAGGGTAACTTATTGATATCATGGGCTTCTTTAATGGCTCCAATTTTTGGTATGAATCTAGTAGACAGCGATCTCAACGGTTTCTTGACAAATTTCAAGTTTGACGACTTTTTTCCAAGTTGATGTGCTTGATTGGCAATATCACGTAGTCGCTCATGAAAGTCTCCAATAGTTTTACTTTTCTCCATCTCAAGCTCCTCAAATCTAGTAACCAACTTTAAAGTTTTGAAGCTACAACCTATTTTGGTCCCTCAAGTATTATTTGTAATGTATGCCATGCTTCTTTTACTGATTCACACGTTAATATCATACTGAAATGTCCTTTATCCATAGCACTAAAAATTGCATACATTACTTGAGAGTTGTCGACCACTCCCTCTTCTTCAGACCTTATCCATTTAGATGGATCTTTAAGTACGCCTTCATACTTTTCATCAATCCTCACTGGATGTGTTCAACCATTCAATACTGAAGTCTATGCTTAAGTTCCTTGTGCTTGAATAAATATTTTCATTATTGCTTTCCAAGTAGGGTAATTAGAACCATCTAGTAATGATGGCCTAGTGATTGACGCTCCTTCTCTAGTAACCATAATTGCAGAACACCAATCCACATTAACTTGATACACCAAGTTCTAATTAGGTGAACCAAGCTCTGGTACCAAATGAAAAACTCGAAAGTTATAGTTTCGTAATAAATGTATTCTACCGTAATTGCTTTGAACTAAACCTAACGGTTGCTTACTAGAAAGCAACTGTATTAGCAATTGTCAATTTTTCCATAATTAAAACGCAAGCACAAAAATCAAATATACAAGTAAATCAACAGTCAAGATTTGGTTACACAATTTGAGACACCTGGTTTACGTTTGCGGAGCCATTATCTAGCTTAATCAACCCTTGATACTATCCACTCGTAATAGAGGATTTTTGCAACATCGAAAGAAGATAAAGATAAAACATAAATCTCAAGTGATTAAAACAAGAATAAAGTAAACAAAGTGACACTTGAGTTAAAAGAAAATCCCTATATGTGTAGCCTCATCAACTTGAAATCATGGGAAGTTGTCCAAAAAGAATTCTGTTGTTTACATTTGAAATAATCACTGAAGCTTCCCACGCATATAGCCATAAAAATCATCAAACAATTAAGTGTTTCATCACTAAAACATCACAAAAATGAAGCTACAAAATTGATTAGTTTTCTGCACATTTTTCCCTCACAAAAATGATGATCCAACAGTCCAAATCATTCATGCACATCTAAAGAAAACGCAGCTATCAAAGATTGCTCAAATCACAGATAAATCTGCCTGTATATCTTCAATGAACACATGTCTATCCCCAATTGTACATATCCAATAAATCCTATGTTCTTTAGGATTTTATTTCAAGTGGGATTCCCTCATTATTCTGAATAGTGAAATCATATACCAAGTGAACTTCTTATCACTAATGATATACTAAATATATCTAACTAGAAATAATATCCAAAATAATAAATTAGATATCTTAGCAAATATCTTAACAGAGTTAAACATAGAATAAGTTGGTGTACAATTTGCAGTGGAGTCATGACACTTAGTCATCATCTGCTATTCTCATGAAATCAACATATGACTTGCCATTTAACTTTCGAGAAAAGAATTCATTAAAGTACTTCTCCAGTGGCATTTGCCGGAAGACAGCTGGATTATTCGAGTCAATGATGCTGGATGCAGGGCCAAGTAGAGTGCTTAGCTTTGGGCTGTGAAAAGTTGCAACAGACAACCTTTCTTTTGCTGAGTTCACTATTGCCCTGTGTTCAATGCTCCGATAAATTCCATTGCTGAAAATCTGCAGATGAAAAAGTGAAACGTGTGGAAATGCTAACGAAAATCCTGTTTATGGAGAGAGACTAACTCTTTCTTTAGCTTATTGGTAATGCTTTTTACTTCTTTCCTCAAATGCTTCTGAGGTCATTGTAACTTGAGTTCAACACTGTATTAATCTTTGCCTTTTGCTATTGAAAGGAAGGTGTTAGGGCTTTGTCCCTTTTAAGTTTTCTGAAGGAAAGTAAAAGAACTATAGGTCTTCATAAGTTGCAAAAGGTGCTCCAATTTTAAAGCTAAAGTGTTTAAGCCACAGTAGGAATTCTTTGTTCCTTCTGTAAAAATAGCTTCTCTTCGTCAGAAAAAATCATAAACAAAGAGGAAAGGACAAACGTTTATTTACTTCTTTTACTGTTATTGCGTCAACCAAAAGACTGCTTTTAAAAGTATTAAACTGCAAGCCAGAGTGCAATCAGCCAGGCAATGGTGACAGCATAAATTTATCTGACAATTGAGGTCCGAAATTGATCGTAGAGGTACTTTACTTAAGTCATATCAGCGTGTACTTTTCAAGTCAACATGGCTAATGTATTAATCGAATGCGGCAGGCAATAAGTTTGCTTAGAAGTAAAACTGATACCTCCATCATGTCCCCGACGTTAACAACAAGAGCATTTGGAAGTACCCTAACAGGAATCCATCGTTCTTCCTTACGAATTTGTAGTCCTTCAGTTTCGTTTAACTGAAACAGAATTGTTAAAGCGTCAGCATCTGAATGAGGAGTTAAACCGATAGCCTTATCTGGTTGAGGGCATGTTGGATAATAGTTCATTCTAACTGTTTGAACTCCATCACTGAATAAGTCCTTCATTTCGTGAGCTTCCATCTTCAATGCTTTTGCCATGTAATCCAAGATTCTCATTGCTAGCTTTCTCATTTCAGTACAGTAAGCTTCCAAAGTGCACCTGCAGTTAAAGAATGAAGATGCAAAATAGAAATAAAATTATCCTGTAAGGCAATTAAACTTCCTAAACTCCTTCCTAAGATTTCCTAGGTTATAAGCGTACCTAGAAATCAGTTGTGAAGTCCATAATTCTCATTTTTTGGGATAGAAATTTGGTTATTAGCTAGCTGCCAACTATGGTGCTCGGCAATTTCGAGGGTATCCCAAAATGCTTAAATTTATACCTTCTGATTTGTATAGTACCCAGTTAACAGTTTCTGGATACTCCACTTTCTGGATTGTAACCGCAGAAGGCAATGAATGAAAAATGGGGAATATACCTTAGATTTGGAGGGAGTTTGTCAAATAGTTCCTTCTTCCTCTGGTCGGTCGGACGAGTGGTTATAAAGAACATGTCACACCAGTCTAGTTTCTGCTCCTCTGAAATCACAAACAATTGCCCAAACCCTTCATGGTTATCTGGTTGCTGCCATAGCTGCTGCTTCTCTTCATAAGGAAGCTTGAAGAAATTCTCAACTTCCATCCTAAAATTCTCCAACAATGTATTGCTAACTTTATGGTTCACAACCTGTTTTAATCAAATGAATTCATTGAAACAGAGCTCACAGCTGCACTACTAAAAGATTGCGATCCAGTCTAACAACGCAAAGCACGGGACATGCATTTCTTGGTTGTGTAATTTATCGGGCATATTTCTCACATGGAAAAACTTGATTAGTCTCATTTTAATATCCTAAGTTACTGATTCACCACTCAGATTACTCTTTGCATCAAGTATATGCTTGATTATAAGGATGAGGTTCCAGCTTTAAATCTACGATTCCTATGTAACACTGTATTGATGGATGTGGATCGAAGTTTTAACATTTGACACCTCCGTGAAGCTTAACAGTTGCTCTCACCAAATTCTCTACAAATACCTGGAAGAAGCCCCAGTCCTTGCAAGCAGCATGCAACCTATGCAGCTCAGACCCCACTGAATCGTCAACTTCTAATCTTTCAAGGTCAACGATTGGGACGGAAGACAGAGATCCATCCTCGGAAGCAGTGACAGATTCCTGCTCAGGTCTAGCATACCGAGGTGGGATCTTGAGGATGGACTCTTTGGCAAGCTCTTGAACACTGGGTACTATTATGGATCTTCCAAAATTAACAGGTTCTTCCACTCCAGAAGATGACTCCATCACTATCAACATCAGCAGAGAGAACAAACTTCTGATAAGCGTTTCGTACCAGTAGAGAGGAAGAAGAAGTAGAAGTAGGAGTAGAAAGGAAGATTCAAACTTTGATTAAATATTGTCGGTATTATTGTTGCTTTGCCAAGTATGGGATGAAGTAATGTGTAAATTTGGCGTATTTATATAGATTGGAAATTTTGTTGCGTAACAATGCCTCCTTCCTCAAAAAAACCGTGCCCATGAAAAATCATTTGTCAAGAAGCAGTAAGGAAAGAAAACATTGGATTGCGTCTAGGATGACGACTACTAGAGATCCTCCCTTCTGCTTAGTACTTTGAAAACCATAAGATCCAAATATTGTATTAATGAGGGTTTCAACCTTCTCAAATTCCTCCCAGTCAACTACTCTACTTTTTAATTCAAATTTTCTGTGAAAATTGATTGAACAGAGGGTTCCTTCTTAAATAATGTTATATCATCACCCTTTGCTCTCACCTTGTATGTCTTGGATGATGAAAGCAATCCTGAAAACAAGAGAGAAAGTAAGATCTGAAATTGTCAATTTCATTGGAAATGGCAAGGACACCAACTTCTCGTATGATGGCTGGCTGTTCACAAGGCCTCTTTAGAATCAAACCTCCATGCAAATATTGAAACCAATGATCCATTTTGGTAGTACAGTTGCTAATGCCCTTATAGACAACTGTTTGTTCAATAACATTCCTATTCCAAGCAATATTAAGAAGGAAATCACATAGACTCATCTTAGCACTGACAATGACATGATCATATGGAGATTGACAAGGTCTGGAAACTTCACATATCAGTCATGCAAGAACTTTATAAGAGGTAATAACAACATTGTCCTTTGGACTAAAGTGGTGTGGCATAAACACCTCGATCCCTAAGCTTCCACAATCATTTGGATGGCTATGAAATCCACAATTCCAACAATTGATAGAATATCCACATTCCTACAACTGCCTAATTGGTGCATCATACGCAAACAAGATGAAGAAAATTCATCAGATCTCTTCTTCCATTGTGAATTTAACAGGAAAATCTAGAAACAACTCCAACAAAACTACTAGGTATTCAATGTCCTGAGTTCTTGGAATGAAATAATCAATTAGTGCTCCACTTTTAAACATACAGGCAACAATATCAGGTGGTGTATGCATTGCTTTGAAATTGCTGCTATCTAGGATAAAAGATATAGGAAAGTCTTTCGAGATGTAGCTCAAGATCAAGAAACTTTTAACAACAAATTGCTACAGAAAATTAGATTCCACATCAACATATTCAAGAATAGATTTGAAGACATTCACTATTTCAATACTGTATGGAACATGTAATCATCTCAACTATGTAAAGGACTATAACATTGTTTTGCAATTCTGCCTACTTACTTAGGTAGATAGATCCCTATAGATATGTCCAGCATATTGTAACAACTACGTTGTAATTTGCTTACCTTTTGGCTTAATTCAATCACATTCAATTTCTTCCAAAAAACTTTTTTCTAGCACCTATATTATCTATAATGTGTTGTTTTCAATAGGTTGCTATTGTTGTACAAAAATTTTAAGTCAAGCGATCAGTATACTATGAGAATGAATGATATAGGAAAGGTGTTAAATGCTTATGGAAGCATGAGAACAACTTCTAAACTTTTAGTTACGTACTGGATCTATTCTATTTCTGAGAACACATGTAATTTCCCCTGAGAAGTCTCGTATTATTCGCATAATTATGTGCAATATGACATTCACCACCATCTTCTAATCTTTTTTGGGAAATTAATTAACTTTTTTTGGGAAAGTAATTAATGAATTTCTTAATGGAATAATAGAGTCATTACAAAACATTATAAATCAACCACTTCAAGTCTTTGAAGTGTATGTTAGCCACACTTATAGAAATTAGAGAACATTTAGAGGATATTAGCCAGGTTTTATAAGTTTAGTCTCATTTTCAGTCTTATTGTAATGGAGTCTTTAAAGGAGTTTTGTTACAGCAATTAGTCTTAGTTTGGTTATGTATCCCAACAAGTTTTATTTCAAGATATCCTTAGCATCCCCAAACAATTTGGCATTCCTCATTCTCCACATATAGTGAACCGACATAGCAAAAACATTTTTGAATAGCTTATAATATGTAGTCTTCATTCAAGTTGCATTTCACCATGGTTGCCCATCTAAGTGTGTCTTATGTCTGGTTGTTCTCCTTTAGGTTGAAAGTTAGAAGAATATGTCTCCACAATTGGTTAATTGGAGCACATTTAGAGAACAGGTGGTCTAGTTTCTTCAGTGTGTCTCCATACAATGCACTTTTCATGTTAGGCACCTAAAATTTCAATTTGTCTCTTGTTCCTAGCCTCTGCAGTATTGTTAACCACAGTATAAAGGAATGAGCTAGTGTAATATTAGAGTCCCATACGAATTTTTGATATTGCAACTTATCCAAGGATCTCAATAACAACCTTTTACACAAATCAATTAAGAATGGTTTAGACTTATGTAGCTTCCATTGTATAGAATTAAGTTGGTAATAGGAAGATTTTCCATGATGATACAAGAACACCTTGATGAATGAAAATGCTAACTCCAGTTTCCATTTTGGATAAACATTTGAACCTTAGTATTGAAAACCACAAAACCTCTTAGGCCGTGGAAGTTTGGAGTGAGATACATGGGTCCTAGTGGATGACAGTTGTCATACTAGAATTTTGTATTATTTCCATTTCTAATAAAATGCTTAACATAAGTTTACATAAGTTGTCTAGTATTCAAGATCTCCTAAAATGCATATGATTATCTTATTTAGAAATTAATTAATTTTTATTTCTAAATAATAAGAGAACTACCTTGAAATGCCATCGTACAAAAGAATATCTTAATAGATTAATGAAATTGGATTGAATGTGGCATTTCCTCAACATGCACATTCCTCATATTTCCAAGCCTTATTTATCATATCCCCAAAAATTATTCGAATTTCATTTTGGCCAATTCGATTTTTTAGTTTGCATAGATCTCTTGTTGTCTTTTTTTTGTCAGCTTTTAACTGATGGATATATTTCCCCCTCTCAGATCACCTTTCTTTTTAGTTATCTTGAGTCAATTGATCCATATATTTTGTGTTCCCTCTTGGATTTATATTGGGTGTCTTCTTCAATTATTCATGGATGACAACTTTGAAGATGATTCTTTAAAGTACATAAGTTTTGATTTCACTTCTTTAATTGATACTAGATTGATTGCAATCTTATAAATCATTGTATTTCCTTTTAGTTTGTACCCTAGTTATTTACTATTTATCATGGTTTTATCTTTCTTTTTTTAAAAGTTTGATTGGTGCTTCTGGAGTTTCTTTCCTCAATATGCTTTTGAGATGTATGGGATTTACTTTTAAATTAACATTATTGCACTTGTGATTAGTACATCCTTGTAGTTTAGGTTGAGTTATGTAGATTTTATAACACCCATAATTACTATTTTGGTTGATTATAATCCATAAATGTAACCTCACTACTTGTATTATGCTAATTAAGGCCCCAATTATTTTTTAATCTCAAGATGCAACTGATATTTAACTACTTGATGATTAGTAGTTTTTATAATTTTGAAATATGGCAAATGGTTGGAATTATTTCCTACCAAAAAATTTTCTATGGTTCCTTTCTTTCTACAATTCATATATTAAGTAGTTGATTGCTAACTTTAAAATGGTGAAGTCATTATTGTTTGTGAATTCCATTTTGTTACTTCCTTCATAAAAGATAGAACAACCTACAAGTTCAACCTTGTTAATATACTTTTTAGATTATGTAAAAGTAGTTACAAGTGAATAGCATATGGCCTCTTATTTTAGGATATGATTGATATGGGGTGCATTAATTAAAACCTTTCTAACCCATCGTATCTAATGTGAGGACCTTATTTTTTATGGCCATTCATAGTGGAAGTAAGTATTTAGGGACATTGTTCTTACCTTACTTAACTTCATTATAATTTATATATAATGAAGTTGTATAAGGGGCATTTATGAAATTTCTTGAAGGTGCCCTAGGCCAAATAACCTTATCAGGTTTGGATTGGTTAGGAGAATAGCTAGGAAAATGGGGTAAGAGGGTTGCCAATTCTTTTAAAGGGCATAATCATTAATTATCCTTGATTATTGTTTTCAATTTTACATTAAAAGAAATAGGTGATTTAATGAGTTAAATTAGGGTTGGAGATAGAGTGACCCCAAATCTATCCAGTTATCAAACCAAAAGTTCGTTTGTTTTCCATTTCAAATTAAATACTTCTTTTTTTTTGCCTATTACCTCTCTTAGGCTTAGGATGAGCTTAGTGGTAGTTAAAGGTTTAGAATTAGGCTTTATAGTCTAAAAATTAGAGCCTATACCCGAAAACAACTTTTTAATCATTGGATAAACTATAAATCCTCTATCCCATTAAGATCTTATTTATGGCTGTAATTGACTTTATTCACCATCCTCTTTGTGTTTTATGGAGGGAGACCTCTTTCCATTTGACTTTAGGTGTACCTTTATTACTCTATGAGCCACTTCATAGATAGTTCCTAAATCATTTAAATTTCCTTGATCGGGCAAGCCCTATGAGAACTCCAATATATATCCATGCACCCAATAATAGAGTTTATTAGTTAAACCCTTCCTACATAAGATAAAATTAGGAAATCTAGCTTCAAATCTTATTCAAAACAACATCATAAAGTGGTTTACAAACATTATACCTTAATTTGGAAGATGTGATATGTGTAGCAAGATATTTGAAGGAAGCTTTTGAAGATTGGAGTCTTGAGATTTGCACCAAAGATTGTTCTAAAGATGCAGGAATTTAATTTTATTGATTTTCCTATTTAAGCTTGATATCTTGACAATTTGTATCAAATAGTCCATTAAGAGCTTTATAGAGTATTTGTTAGCCCCTAATAACAATAATAAGTTATCTAAAAATGATAGGTTGAATATCTTTTTTTTTTGCACTTATAGTGATATTTGAATAATTTGCTTTGGATGATGAAGGATATCATTATAATGATGATTTCTATACCTAAAGAAAACAGGTAAAGGGATAATGGATCCCCTTGTCTTACACCTTTCGCTACTATTAATAGTTTTATAGACTCACCATTTATGAAAACACTATAAGAGGATGTTGTCTCACCATTTATCAAAACACTATAAGAGGATGTTGTAATACATTAAACCACCCAATTAAAGAACCTTGGTGGAAATCCAAAAGCTTGTAAGGATTGTGATTGATAATTTTTATGTTATCAATAATTAATTAACTATAAGTGCATAGTGTAGCTATAGCTAACACAGACAAGTACAGGTCGATGCTACGAAAATAGTTATTACTTGCAATTACCTTTCTCCTATTATCTAGCCTACAAATTGGATGTTGGTTTTTAATAAAGAAACTAAAACTTAAATAATTAAACTAAATAGGAAACAATAATGAATGGAGAATAATGGAAATTGTTTAGAAAACGTAATATCAAATATTAGTGTATAGGGTGATGAATCCCCTTAAAAATTATTAATTTATTAAGCTTTTGTCATGCAATTATTGTATTGACTATTGGACCTTGGAAATTCCTATCTTATGTTAATAACCCTCTCAAGACTAATAAAAACTAATCTATAAGGTGATTGTCTGAAATCTTTCTAGTTAAAGCTCCTAGGATTGTATTATAAATTTATGAATTCCACTTTTAGGTTTGACCCTAATCTAAAGGATTTATGTTGACCTATCTCTAGGTTTGCAATCAAATCCTTTCAACTATGGTGGATTTATTTATAAAAAGGATTTCTCAATCTCAACGATATGAAATCAAATTATACACTAATATTCTGGATCTATTAGAATATACATAAAACATATAATTGAATCACAATAGATCAATCAAAATAATTGCATTAAATATACCTAGGAAAA
This sequence comes from Erythroxylum shatona, assembly GCA_027568895.1. Classification (NCBI taxonomy): domain Eukaryota; kingdom Viridiplantae; phylum Streptophyta; class Magnoliopsida; order Malpighiales; family Erythroxylaceae; genus Erythroxylum; species Erythroxylum shatona. Next base: position 22,349,066 of record JAOSBK010000002.1, read on the forward strand.
TTATTAAAAATGTAGAGAGAATTTGTAACATCTTTCTATGGTATGGATAGGAGGATCTACCAGGAGCACTCGTATGCAATGAAATAAGGTTTGTTTACCTAGGAATAAAAGGGGTCTTGGGATTATCTCATTGAAAATAATGAACATAGTTATGATGGCAAAAAGACTCTGGCATTTATTGATTGATAAGTAATCCCTTTGGTGCAAATGGGTTCATGTCATATTCATAAAGGTAGGAAGCAAGTGGAATGTTAAAATCAGAGCTACTTCTACCTCCATTTAGAGAAATATCCTTAAAACAAGAGATGACTTAAGGCTGAATTTGTCACTATGATTGGGAATGGTAAACTCACCAGTTTTTGGTTTGACAACTAGATATCTTATGGCCTTCTAATTAACCTGTAAGGGATGGACTATCTTAGAAATGTTCTCGACTAGATAATCGCAGTTGAGGAGTCTCTAAGGGATAGAAAAATATTTACTCAAGAAGTAGTCCTTATTTTTATATTACATGAATTTCATTAAACTAACCTACTTAGAGGGGGGGACAAAACTATTTGGAAGCACTTCAACAATGGGATTTTTACCAACAAATCTTGTAGGAATTTCATACAGAAGAACCTTACCATAATTTTCTAGACCAAAGTTGTTTAGATCAAGCATTTCGATCCTCGATATGCATTTATATTATGGCATGCTTTAAAGGAAAGACTGCCAATAATAAGCAAATTAAAGTGATTTCTTTATATTCCTAACTGATGCATCCTATGTTAGATGGTTAAGGAAAGTGATGAACATTTATTTATCCAATATGAGTTTGATAATACCAACAGGAGGGAAATCCTACATAACTGTTGTATACTGAATACTCTTAATTGTTGGAACTCTTTAAAGGTTTAGTGTGGTCAGTTTGCACTTTTTGATGATCCTCTCAAGTGGTGCTTTTGTATAGCTCTCTACTTCGTGGTTAAGGCTACCTAAGAGGAGAGGAATGTTCAATTTTTTTTGGAATATAAGCTCTTCTAAGCAACAATTTTAGAAAAATTTGTTTGTATCAATCAAAAGACATCTCAGCCTACATAAACTAAAATTTTTAAACCAGGAGTATTGGATTAGAGTGTGGAACATTTAACCCCTACCATGCCTAGGTAGTTAGTTAATTTCTCTTTAATGTAACACATATTGCCTAACAAATATGTAATACGCTTTGTAGCTTGCTTGTACCTCTTATTTTGCCTTTAATGGCCCAATTCACTACAATTCCTTAAACAAATAATTACAAATAAAAGAATAAAGAAATCAAACCTAGAAACCAAAAAAAAAAACAAATAAAAGGATCAAGATATCACACCTAGAAACCAAAGAAGAATTTAGCTGCTTATAATAGAAAACTAAATCAAACATAAAACTGCAGAAAACTAATAAAAAATAAAGAGTTTATAATTTTAAATCTCCCTTTTATTCGATTGACTCTTGGTGCAATGTTTATATTGGATGTGGCCTTCTATTGGATGTCCTTTGAAGTTAATTTTTTGTTTTCCATGTCTTTAGACCTTTATTTTCGCCTCTCTGAGTTCCTTATGTCTGGAATCTGATACAAAACTCGACCTTTTCAATTTATCTTTCCTCATTTCTTTTTATAGTAAATTTTAGGGTTTTTAAGAGATATAAGGTTTGATACACTAGTGTGTGAGAGACTGTGTATATTTGAAAACTTTAGAATTCGTGATTTACATTGGCTTTGAGACTTATATAGGAATGACCGACCATGTATCTCTTATTTGCTTTAAAACATTATTTTATATTGTATTTCCATCAAAATTCTTCTCTTTTTGATCCATGAAGGCAATTATAATCTATAAATGCACTTGGAGAAAATTAAGTAATAAAATTACAACAAAATTACAAAATATTAAGCAAAATACATCAAATATGGCTGTATAATTATAGTCAAATTTACATCTATCAGAATGGATGATGAAGTTTCAATTTAGGGTATCAAATGCTTTGAAGAAATTAATCTTCATTAAGCAACTTTTATTGAACTTCTTGCAGTGATAATCCTTGAATATCTCTTGAGCTAGCAAAAAATTGTCTCCAATATTGCTAACTATAATAAAACCAGCCTGAGAAATATTTATTAGTGAATTTATGATTGGTTTTAATCTTAAGGATAGGAACTTTGAAATGATATTTTAGAGGAGTTTACATCGTGATATATGTCTAAAATCATAGAAGGAAGAGAGGTTAGGGATTTTAGGGACAAGATAAATGAAGGTTTTATCCATTTGGTATTGGAATTTTGTAAGGGTTGAAACTGAATAAAGCATTTCTAATTTCCTAGTTAGTAACTAGCTTTATTATTTGGGAGATTTATTATTGGTTTTAAAATGGTGAGATGAATATTAAGAGGAAGGAAAGTGAGTTAATAGAACCCAATTTAGATCTTAGGAAGGTTTTCAAATGATTGTAACCTAGGTATTTTGATAAGTGCTTAATTGATTATAAAATTATTCCATAACACTTAGTGACTAATGACATGAAATTGATTAAGATACTCACATTGAATCATATGTGATTTTAGGCATAATTCGGAAGCAAAGAAGCTAAAGTGAGTCAAAAGCATGATATTTGGGTCATTTTTTGAAGAATAATATTAACTTATATTCATGGAATAAGAAAAACAAAATTAGAGTATAAAAGACAAGATAAAGCATAAAACCTATGGATGAGGGCTGCTTGAAATCAACTTACACGTGCATAAAAAATGCATGTTTTTGCACGCAAGAATGTTGGACTTAAAAAAGGAAGAACAACTTGAAGCAACACGCAGATGCACAGTGGACAGATAAAAGCAAGCATAAAACAGCAGCAGTAACAAGGAAACAAATGTCAGTCGTATGATAGAAGCAAATGGTTTGCGTTTCACGTTGTTACAGAAATGCAACAATATTTGCATAAACGCAAAGAATGTATGCATTTCATACAGATGTTCAATAGGTGCATAGGTTTTTAATAAGTGACAGTAGGGTGAACCAAAAACTAATTAGAAAAATAGAGAATAATAACATTAGAATAGAAAAGGAGCAAGGTGAGAGTGTCAACTAAAGAGGTTTTTTTGGGCTGAATCGAATGGGAACTTTGGGAGCTTTAGGAGAGCATGAAGATGGAGGCAAGCTCTTCACCATAAGGAGACCGATGGAGGGGTAGCTTCCCGATGCCAGATTTAGAGACAAAATCGACACCAATGACCCAGTTAAGCACTCTTTCTCTGTTTTTGTTGTTTTTTTCTCTCTTTAGAAATTGATTATGTTATCCTATGTTAATTGATTTAGGTTTTGTATATGGATAATCTTATTCTCGTTATTTTTCGATTATTTATGTATGAACCCATTGGGTATTGTGAAAAGAAGATTTGAATGTGTTCATTCGATTGTTTAGATATAAACCCATTGCTAGAATTTTGATATAATTCATAATTATTATATTTGAAATTCAAGTGTAGCGACTAATGATTCGTAATTATTGGAGATAACATAACCTATATTAAATGACGTATCATATGTGGTTGTTGCCTTGATTATTCGATTTTCTTAATTCATAATTCTACTACCCAATTGAATCTAGAGATTGTATCCTAGGTTATTCAGTAGTTAGTTAACGATCGTATCTCGATTAAATACTACTTAGGGGAAAACTTAGGTTAATTATTAACCTACGATTAATAATTTCTAGAAGAGGTTTGAGAATAACAAATCACTAAAAAATTTTTAATTT
>JAOSBK010000002.1:22377593-22390128 GCA_027568895.1 Erythroxylum shatona
TCTAATTTTAACTAAATCCCTTCATTTAATAACCATTAACTAAGCACTAAAAACCTCAAATTAATTACTAAAAGGAATTGAGGCAAACTAAACCGCAAAAATAATTTAAACATGCTAAGGAGGAATCGGGACCCAACATAAACCTACTGAATAGGGTGTTAATATTTTGGTTAATATGTATATTCAAATCAAAGTACTTAAACATGAAAGGAATAAGTTAGTATATTAGCACATTTTGAGTGATTGATGTTTAGGGTTAAGTTAATTGCTTAAGAGTTAATTTCATTGTATCATTATTACATGTTGCATGAATGTTATTTGTTTTGTTTGTGCTTATGTTTTTAGTTTTACTTAAGGACAAGCAAAGGTATAAGTGTGATAGCTCCAGATTTTTTTTCTAGGTATTTAAGAGTGTTTTTAAGCATTTCTTAGATGATTATCATATGTATAGGCTTAGAATTGTATTATTATGAGTGTTTGTGTGTGTTCTAAGTGTTTGTTACGTTTAGGGAAAGAATTTGATCTTAATTTTATATTTCAAAAGATGTTTGATGTGTGTGTAAGTGTTTGGAAACAGAAAATTGAAGAATGAAGAAGATTGTGGTGCATGTAGGAAGGCAAGATAGTGTATCGCAAAGATTAGCAACATTACATGGCTTTTTGTCACGATCGTACCACCATGCACAATCTTAACAAAGAAAGAAGAATTATGCAGGGCAAGATCATGAATAAGTGTTTCCAAATGAGAGTTTTTTCAAGTTTTGAGTGTTCCGAACTATTTTTGGAACCAAATAAAGTGAAAAAATCCTAGACACAACCCTAAAAGCCTCAAGCACTATAAAAGAACATGAAAAGCACCAAAAAGAGGCAGCAACGACAACATCAAAGCAGATTAAATAGGAAGGATCAAAGAGAGCTTCCAAGAAATTCCATCATTCCAGATCAAGACTTTAATCAGTTTTTATTCTTTTCCTTTATTTATTTCATTGTCTTCAATAAATATTTCGATTTCTATGATGTATAACATGATTATGGATTTCTAAATTCATATTTAGGGATTATTTTCAAATTATTTTGTGAACCTTTTTCTTGCTGAATTCAATACATTAATAAATGTTTGTGATAATTTTTGCCCATATACTTAGTAAAAAATCGAGAGAGATATCAAGTCATTAGTTTTAAGGTGCAAAATAGGAGTTGGTAACTTAATAAACCTACAAATATCATATTAATGAATTGTTGAGAGAGATCTTAATTGTGAAATTAATTTTCTATAGGATTACTTCAAATATAGTTGAACAATTTAGAAGTAGTTTTATGAGTCAAGAGATTACAATTCTATAAATATCACATTCAATTAGGGTTACTTTATTAGATTTTGAGATAGTGCTAATCAAAACTTTAGGATATCTAGGATCTAAAATTAAGATAAACAAAATAAAGACATGATAATCAAAACTTTAGGATATCTTGGATCTAAAATTGAATCAACAAGATTAAGAGAAACAAAATAAAGACATGATAGTTCCTAATTCTTCAACTTAGATCAATTTCTGTTTTATTAGCAGCTCAATTATTTCACTGTTTATTTGTTTTGTTTTATTATTAGTTTTAATTTTATTTATTTATTTTAATTCAAATCAATTCTTAATACTTTAACCAAAGTTCTTTTCAAATTGTTTACGTGTTTAATAGTCCTCGCGCTTTATACTAAAAATTTTGATCAGTATATTTGCGGTATTGAGAGTTTTACTATTATATAAAACTTGCTTAACAATATAAATGTTATGATTTTGAAAAGAATTTTAATCAGAACTTGATTAATAGTAACCTTAAGATGCCTTCATTTAACGAAAGGGTGAGAACTAACTAATGTGATCAAGGTGCGGAGAATTCTTTCGTCACTAAATTTATAAATTCCAACTCATCAAGATTTTCAGTTTTTAGAGCATTGGTGGACTATATATTTGGAATTGAGGGACATATACAATATTTGGGTCAATTTCTTCGAATTTATTGACATACAGTATTTGGCTCAATTTCTTATAACCTGTTTTGGAGAAATGGTATTGCAGACTTTGGTCTTTAATCGTCGAATCTTTTAGTTTAGCCAAGTGTTGCATGCCAGTGTGAGGGTTTGAGATAACCAAATTAGTTGCTTTCCCGTTTTCCATTCAGTTCTCTCCAGAATGTCTTGTTGCGTAGACAAATTGTCACACTGCCAATATCAAATACAGTTGGACATGGCTTGAAAGCAATTTTGCTGTATTGAGAAGTACAATAGAGAGGATGGAATATCTGCACGAATATATGACTTCATAGAAAGTAAAGATTCCTATTGAATTGGATAAATGCTTCCCATAGCTATCTTGTTGGAAGATTATATTCAATCTTCCGTGACTATTGTTGAAAATCTATTCTAAATCACTCTGCTTTGTGGTAACGTTACAACTGGTGAATGTGCGATCTTTATACATTGTCAACAAAACAACATTATCCCTAAGATCAGGAAGATAAGTCGATAAAAACAATTAGCTTGGGCCCTTCAAAGTTAATCCTAAGTTCCTTCCTGAATTGGTTCGCCACCCAAATGTGGCCAAATTTTGATGACATGTTCTCATGAGAATGCACATGAAACACCCTGAAGTGTAAATATTGAAGCTTTCTTCCCCAAGCTTCCACTCTGTTGACTCTACCCTAACTGCACCCTGTCTCTAAAGACCGAAAGTATAATTATCCAAAGAACTGACTGAAAATGTCAAAATCAAAGCAGGTGATGGATGAGACTTTTCGAACTTTTCATGAGAAGAGCTTCACCGTGTAATTTCGCATGTTGACATTAACATCAAAATCATTCTCTTGTGCCTGACACAAGCGGAAAAAGAGTTCACAAAAAGTATACATATCTGACCTCTCACAATACATCATTGGTAAATTTTGAGGTACCAGTCTGAAAATGTTATTTATGCACACTTAATCTAAAAAGCTAATTCAGTTGCCTATCATATTGTTAATTAGGCCCCTTTTAACATTGCACATTTGTGGTCAGCAATATCTAAATCAGCATTTAATGCACAAATATCAAATTGCTCTTTGAAATGAAAAAAAGTTTTGAATAAAGCTGAAATGGTAACAAAATGCCCAACCAATAGAAAATCTGCATATATACAGTGTTTAGCTATTGGAGCAAAAAAATTTAGCATAGACAGTGGAATGCATTCTTTTCCACATGATAAAGCAGATGACGATGTACCTGGAAACTGAAAAATAAGTTAACAGCATTACATCAAAAGAAGAAATGTTTGTCGGGCACAAACAAGTTCACAGTATTGTGCATGCTCACAAGGAAAGACGAACCTTCTTAATCTTCATTTCCTTGGTTGATATCAAAGTCCTATGGCTTTTCTGTTTCCTCGTCTTCATCAGAGTCCACCTCATCATCTGATGATTCTCCTTTCTGATTTTGTTCTGCACCAGCATTCGGTTTCATCTTCTTATCCTTTTTCCTTTGCTTTTTCTTTTGGCGTTTCAAACGCTTTTTAGCTGTTCGTTCCTCCGCAGCTTTAATTCTCTCCTCCCTTCTCATATTGAATTCAGCCAGTTGTCTTCTTTTCTGGTAGTCAGCATCCATCCTTGCAAGTCGGTCTTGCTCTTTCCGCCTCATTTGTCGATACTGTAGGAAATTGAAGTTATACAAAATGAATTAAATATTTCTAATAATAATTTGAAGGTATCCACACATACAAACAAAGAATTGGTTTTCGAGCTTCACCATGCAGCAAAAAATTTACATGTCATAAAAATATAAGCACGACAAATTATAATTGGTGTTTGTGTCATTCATAGAAAGAACTTGCTTGCTTAAACTGATCACGCATCAAAGAAGTGATCAAACAAGACTTCTGAACCGAATTCTCCTGAGAAGCTCCTCCCCTGATGCACAAAGGAGTTTCTTTTATTTAGGATGTTCAGTTGTAAACTAAAACAATACTCTGCTTTCTTTTTTTTATAGAAAAAAAAGTTCAACTTATTCACTAAAATGCCACTAGCCACACTAACTAGCTCTCCCACCTTACAAACATCAAGCTCACAGAAAAATTAAACTACAAAACTTAATGCTTCAATAATTACAAACAACTTCTGTTACACAACTACAGTCCAACACAAGCTGAATCTTCTGCTTCCTTGTTTTTGGATAGTCCTGAAGTCCTGAAATCAGCAAGTGTAACAGCAACAAACAGCACGCTTGAAGTTGCATGTATGTCTCTTAATAACTTGTCGATATTCACTAGTAAGTTGGATTCAGTTGCAACCATGGGAAGGCGTGACTAAGTTGTCTAGTAGACACCTGAAATAGATCCTTTGACCTATCCGGGGAATTTTAAAAGACATATTAACAACTTAAAGGAATTAGAAAGCCTCGTCCTAATCGTGGTAGAATCTAATTCTCGTTCAAAGCTAAAGGATGTAGATCGATAAAAAACCCACTACCAGCAACTGCAATAGGTTAGTCGCTACTATGTATAATTAGTTGTTGTGCGCTCAAAGAGCTTACTAGTAGTTGAGATTTATGATAAACTCCATTCCATAATTGAAACAAGGATAGTAAATTCGGGGATAAAAACACCATGTATAGCTACTTAGGTTGACAATTTGCCCTATCTAAAATTCAACCTACAAAAAGCCGAGATATACAATTGATTCAACCAAACACATTAAGGTTTAACTTCTGACAATAAAAGAAGCACCTTTTAGTTAATTGCAGATCATAACTTTAATCACATTAGAATCAAGCTTAGGGTTTTAAGATAAGAAACAGAAAATTTACCTGGTGGAAGTCGCCGGAGCCGGCACCAGCAGAACTACCGGAGGTGTTGCTAACCCTAACAGGGACGTTGTCGATGATTCGTCGGAGCTTCACCTCCAGGTCCTCATCCTCTTCCTTGAACGCCGGAGCCGTGTATTCCACAAGCGCTGTCGACCCAGCTGCCGTCCCCAAAGCAAGCGGCCGAGGGGGAACAGCCGGTTTCGGCCGCTCGGGCGTCGTGGCTACCTGTAGGTCGCCAGCGTCCTTAGATTGACCCAAAGACATTACAATCCAATACGCGCACTTTCCCTGGGGTTGGGTGCTTTCTAACGGGGCATGCCACTTTAATAGAGAAGGTCATTAATCGACATGAGATACGTAGCCTGGTTCTAACTAAGGAAGCAACTCACAGCGTATCGGTTCAGTTCTTTTGTACCATTTTACCCGTTTCAACCAAAACGAAATCGTTTTATGTATAAATAAACTTAAAAGTGACGTTGTTTTGGACCAGTATAGAAGATCCGATTTACTGCTTATCTGACAACATGAAAACATTTAATTAGGTACTTTTAGGCTATTGATACTTAACTTTCGTTTTAATGTTGTGTATAATTTTGCTATAGTTAATAAACTTCCAAAAAAATTAGTACAAGACATTAATGTCCTTTCCTTTGGGTGAATGAACTTTTGTTATTGATTTGCAAGATTGAATCTTTGTTAGGAAGCGATATAGAATTTGTGTTGTGGACCTCTGATTCCTAACAAATCTGGGATTATACGATAACCAGCACCCAGTAAGAGGCATCTCTAGCTCTCTTGCCTATTTTCATGCTTCCATTCGGTGATGACACAGTTTGCAAAACTCAATCAAAGTAAACCTCCAAAAAAGTCCCCTACATACAAAAATTAAACTGCATACCTAATTTATAGACCTCAATTTTTTCTTTTTTAATTCAATCAAAAATGTCAAATTAGACTATAACATTTTTTATTGAAAGTAAAATATTTTGACACATTAAGAAAAACTTAACATCAACAAATATTCAATTTGAACCCTAATATTGAAAATCTTTTTACAGACCCTAGTCAAATGTCTATCCTAATTGACAAGTGAGTCGAAAAAAAAAAAGGTTAATCTCTCCCTTTCTTTCTCTTCAATTAATCTCTCCATTTCTCTCTTATATTTTCAAACTTAGTAGAATTTGTTTGAAGGTTTAGGGACTTGAATTTTGCTTTAACTAACAATATGCCTTTGGAGTACATCTGTAATGCCTATACCCATTATAGATAATCGATTGCTTGTCTTTTGACGGAGAAAACCTTTAAGATTTCCAATCCTGATATAGGGACCCCAAATTTAATTAATTACCCAAATAAAGTTCAAAAAGAAGTATTTTAATCACATATTAACTTAAAACTAGAACAAAAGGCTATAAATTGTTATATAGGACCAAAATAATGCATAGTGGAGAGATTGTTTTGATTGGAAAAGTTGTAAAGAGATTATGTTTTATGAAAAAATGACCATTACAATTTTGTTAATTAGAGTTGTTATGCTACTTGTGGAGGAGGCTAAAAAGAATACTGCTAAGATTGGCCAATTTAATCGTCCTTTTGTTGCAGTTGATGTTTGAGGCAATTAATATAAGGTGGAAGCTTAGTGAGACTGAGCTATCTGCTATATTGTATATGATGGATGTCTGTAGTGACTTAATATCACCAACCAAGTTACTACTTTGGTTATTGGCAAAAGTTATGATTAATTCTATAATTACTAGTTATAAAGGTTTATAACGATTAACTATATACTGCTCCTAGAATATATATATGTTGAATATGCTCTTCTTTTTCTTTTCTGTTTTGTTGTTAATATGCGTTCTCTACAAAGTAGGATTATTGAATTTTCTTATAGCTCTAGTTACTCAATCCAATTTAATTTGCATCCTATCAAGATATTTTGATGAAATTTCAATTTTTTTTAAAAAGGATGTTACTAGTTGCATATATTGCACATTTTTCTTCTGTATCTGCTATTATTAGAATTGCATGAAACAAATAATAAAGTTGCTCCTTTCATGTGGTTTATTGTCCATTTACTTTAGGTATGACAATGCACTTATTGTTATTGAAGTCATGTCATTCGCAACTCAATGTGCTATAATACTGGTTACTTATTTTGGAAGAACTTCAAGCTCAACACCTTTAAATTTTTCCCAGTATCTACTAACAAAATATGGTCATTTGCTTAGCATCCTTAAGTGAGAGAAATTTTTTTAGTTAAATGCGAAAGTCTTCTTCTAAACTTAAATCTAGATTATCAACAAAGCATGGGATCCTATCAGAGATTAAAGATCTTGACGATTATCTCCATCAGAAGATAAGTGGTAATCAGTTGTCCATAGTGGGTATGAGCATGAGAGATATAGTCCAAATGCATATTAAGGATGCATTTCACTATTTATTTGAGACAAAATTTAAGCCCTTAAATGTTCAAACAAATTCCAACTATGCTTGAGAATATATAGAGAAAGAAATGGGAAGAAGAAGATAAAGAAAGAGAGAGACAAGAGAGAAAAATTTTTATTTTTTATTTTTCTGCGCCATTTTCTATATAGGATAAACATCTGGAAAGGGACTCACCCAAAAGCTCCGGCTATGCTTTTTATTACAGAGGAATGACAAAGAAGTTAAGTTAGATGATAAGTGCTTGATTAATTATATATTTACTCCTAATGCTTGGTGATTAATGTTATGTTATGCCTAAGATACTTATTTTGGTTCATATTTCAGATTAGGTGCATGTTGGAGGAACAAGAATGAAATTTAGTTAAATTTACATCTTTGGTTTCATTCCATTAATGTTCAATCTTATTTGCCTTCATAGAGGAAAAAAGAAGATGACTTAGGGTGAACATGGGACAATGAATGGAAGAATTAAAGTCACTATGACTCACTTGACCATTTATGGGAACGTGTAACTCACTAAAAATATGTACAAACTTGATGATGTTGTTTGGACCACCCCTTTGATGTACATGCCTGTGTGGAGACTTACACAGTCGTGTAAGTAAGACATATGATCATATATATTGTACTTGTAGCTCACTGAGAACGTGTAACTCAACAATTTCTTCAGTTAACCTTTTATGATTTTGTTTTTCAAGTTACTCAATTATTGAAATCTAATAAAAACTACAAAGTTTGCTTTATTAATATTGTTATTGATTAAATAACGTTAAGGCTTAAAATATATATTGATGCAAAAGTTGTATATATTTTGTATATTATCTTGTATGATTTGCCTTCTCTACATATTTACCAAAATTTTGATTAGGGTAGTTTAATTAGGGTTTTTCTCTTTTAAATTTTGATCGATTCCTTTGAATTAGGTTTTCTAGAAAATTAAATATATTAGCTTGCTATATTTTTTTTTTACTCCTGAAAAATAACATGTTTATGTTATATGTTCTTAATTTTTCAAAATTTGAAATATTAAATTAAATTAGTTATCAAATCAATAACTAGAATCAATCAAAGGTTTTAAAAGAATTTCTTTTATAATTTGATTTTTAAATAATTAATATAATAGGATTATATTAACTATAATGACACCTAAATTTTTAAAAAATTTAAATCCCTCAATTAAACATTAAGTATATGTTAAGAATGTCATAGTTGCTTTCTATTATTTAGGAGAGAAATAAGACTTATATTTATTGTAAAGCTCGTCAAGACCTCTTTAACCCGAATATGTTTTATCTTAAATTAGTGAGTCCTACTTAACTAAATTTGTATGATTTAGATGAGCAAACTCATAATTATATGAATTTAAAGGTAGGATTAGGAATAATATATAAGACATACTTTAGCAAAGAGTTGTCATCCAATGGATCTAAGAGTCATGTAAAATGTGATTAATAAACTTGTTATCTACCTTATTTATAATTAGTTAGTTTATTGCAAACTCAAGATCATCTAGGTTTAAATAGGATCCTAACTCATTAGGAAATTATTTGATAATTTCTCAATTAAATAGTGAGGATTATTATTTTGAATAAAATAATGGAAGACACTAAATGTTCATTAAAGTCCTTATTTGATTTGATTTTGTGGCATAAACTAATAACTTGCTATTTTTATGTCATTTGATTGTCAAAAAAACTGAGTACAAATGCACCTAAGGAGCATCTTGTGTTATAGTTATCTTGTCTCTAATATGTCTCTTTGGAATATATGCACATTGCGTGGAATCAATTAAACCAAGAAGTATGGTTTTTTAGCCTTTCAGCAATTACCTTGAGGATGATTTTATACACGAAAGAAACAACAAGAGATAGGTCTGTAATCTCTTAGGGACTTATGATCCTTACACTTGGGAATAAAAGTGGTGAATGCCTTGTTTAGCTCTTTAAGAAGTTTTCTATTATTGGAAAATTTTTCAACTACTTCAATCACTATATTCCTTGTAATGCCATAGTTTTTTAATGAAAAATAAACTATTAGAGCCATCAAAACCAGAAGCCTTGCATTAAGCTAGGGATTTGATAGCTTTTTCAATTTCAGTTATTGTGATAGGGGAAGAAAGAAAGCTTCCACTTCACTTGCATTTATTTTATGTTGGACAATTTGTTCAAAGATTCTAGGTGAGGATGAAGCTAATGAGCTAGTTCCAAGCAATTGTGTGAATTATCTATCAAAATTTGGATTAAGTGTGAAGTAATGAGCCATTAGATTCCAATGTTACTATTTTATTAGAAGCCTTCCTTATCAGTACAACTATTTGGAAGAAGGAGGTGTTTCTATCTCCATTTTGCAACCATTTGACCTTGGATCTCTACTTCCATAATGAATGATCAAATCTACAGCTTGAATGAAGTTAAATAAAGCTTGCTTTTAAGCATCTTAAAAAGAGGGATTGTTGGGATCAATATACAGATCATTCTAAGCTTTTTTAAGACTTGCTTTTGAAGTATTCAAGAGGTGATATAGATTTCCAACATTTTCTTTTTAAAAAATCTTGATTTCTTCACAAATACAGCTAAGTTTCTTAGAGCATTGAAATTGTTTAATGCCATTAAACTAGGAACTGACTCCTTTCTTCACTACTTCTTTGACACCTGGAATTTTCATTAGATAGTTGTTAAATCTAAATGGGCATATAATATGAGCCTATATTAAATTTGAATGAATAATAATAGGAGAATGGTCAGAAATGCTAGGATTTGGAAGTAAGCATAAGAATTCAAAAACTGTTGTATCTGCGAGTAAGTGGAGAGGCATCTGTCCAAATTTTTCCTTAAAAAGGTGATATCCTTATGTTTATTACTCCAGGTATAGAAATCACCAAAAATTGGTAAGTCTACTACTTCAATGGTATTTAGATAATTCTTTAGGTCTTCAAATAAAGGTTTATTAGAATGGCAGTCATCTACCTCATCATGATGAATTGTAAAATTGAAGTGATGAATTGTAGAATTGAAGTCTCCTAGTAGTATCCATGGAGTACTAATTCCTTGGTAGATTTCGGTGAGTTTTTCCATATGGAAACTCTTTGATAGGTGTGACTGAAAACATAAATAAAGGAAATATCAATCTGATATTCAAGCTTAAGAACTTTACTTTCAAATGAATCATTCGATCACAAATAATAATATTAAGGAGCTCAATTTTTTCATTGTTATAAATGATTAAGATTCTCCCATTTGGATGTGATTTTTGATTGGAGAGTGCTTTTTAGCATTTAGGAAGCATAGCTAGAACACTAAAGTGATTGTTTTTCAAATTGATTTCTAAAATTCCTAACAAAGTGAGTTTATTCTCAGTAAAAAAATTCTAATGGTTTGTTTCTTGGAGGGAGTATTCAACCCTTTATATTCCATCTAGAAATGGTCATCGTTTTTTGGCAGAAGAATGAAGATTCTTGTTTCTGCCTGATTTCCTTCTAGTGATTACTTGAAATATCTATTTATTAGCTATGTCTTTACAAGAGGAGGTTGTGGTATCTGTGGTGGAGTTTACTATGCTATAGGAGATTGTGGTAGTTACAGTATGATTTGGATCTTGATCCAATTTGTTGGGCTTACAAACATCTGGATTGGGAGTGCATAGTGAAGTATTGATTGTCACTATCAAGTCATCAGTAGGATCAACAATCTCTACTGGCAAGTTCTCAAATCAGTATTGATTGTGATTATCAAGTCATCAATAAGATCAACAATCTCTTCTGATAAGCTCTCATATTTCTACTTTAAGGAGGTAGCATCAGTAATCCCTAATGGTGAATTATCCATCATAGGGATAGAATTTTGGAGTATAGCAAGAGGTGTTTCAACCACTTTCTCTAGGTATTATTCTTCTTGCATAAGTTCCCGATAGCTTCCTATTTTAAATTTTCTTCCTATTGTCTTTTAATTCTCCTTAGGTTTCAGGTTAGGAAGTTTCCAAACATACGATATTTTTACCTTATCCTCTCCCAACTCTAGGTTATCATTGCATTTCATGATTGAAACTTACTCAGATAGGTTTGTTAATAGATCAACAACAATAAAATCCTGGCAAAGTTGTTTCTCTTCGTTTTAGCATTTTCTTGATAAAGGCATAATGGTTTTCCTATAGAGTTAGCTAAGTAACTCACTAACATTTTACGGGAATATCATGGATACAAATCGATAATGGTATGTTGGTTGATCTGATCTCCTCGAATTTCACTCATAGTCTCCAATGTTGAATGAGAAATGGTTTGTTTGAAAAATGCCAAATACCAACTTTGATTACTTCTAAAACATACTCAAGTGAGTTAAATTTGAAGAAGAAAATATCATCATTATTTAGGATTATATCAAGGAGACCACACTATGTCTAGTTATTGTTAGCCTAAGATTTCATAGCAGTAAAAGGAACTCTTTTATTAAGAAAGAATCTAACTAAGGTGGACTGCCATTTTTGAACTCCTTCCTACAAGATAGAGATAAGTGGAGATATAACCTAGTGATTTAAAGTGGGGTTAGGGGGTAGAAAGACAATTTAGCTTTAGGAATATAGTTGCCAACAACTTGAACCCAGGTGCGCTTAAGGGGAGCTGTGTCTGCAGGGGGAGCTAAAGTAACAAAAGGGTCTAAGGAGGAAGCAGGGGCTAAGATTGTGGGGAAGGGTATGGATTGTGGTGAAAAGGATGTATAGGATAAAAAAGGACATTTTAAAAACTAATGGATATAAGTAGTAACTAACAAAAAAAAGATAGTTGAAGAAGAAAGAGAATAGGTGGAGAAACAATGCAGCAAGCAAGTAAAAAGAGGTAAGAAAGATCGGTATACGTGAAAAGGGAGGTAAGAAGAAGAGTTAAACAAGTATAGCTCAAATGAAAGAAGTATGAAGAAGCTAAGAAGAAGGGTGACAAAGGGAAATACGACTCCAAAAGTAACTGCGTTGTTCATAATGAGGAATGTCCATTAGACTCACCTACAGATAAGCATATTAACAGATTCACCTATAGTTCATCTATAACAGATTAAATTTTTATTATAGATTTTCATGGAAAGAAATATTACTATTGATATACACAGCACTCAATATAAGTGGATGACTAGAGAAAGTGTTGGGCCCCAAACCTTTTGTGGAAGCAAGAACTGTTAAGTGGGAAATTATTAGCAACTATTCGTGTGTAAAGAAAGGAGAATTATTGAATTTGAAATGACAAAGAAAATATGGTTTAGATACAAGATGGATTAT
>JAOSBK010000002.1:22393045-22404453 GCA_027568895.1 Erythroxylum shatona
CAATTTTATGTCGAGGATCCATAATAGCATGGTAATATCGGTGACCCAAAACCAAGGTATTTTCTCATTGATTTTTTTAGATTGAATTATTTATTTTAATTTGCGATTTTTCTTTGCGATTTTTCTTATTGTCGTGAGTGACAAACCCCCCTTTTTATTTTCGTTATTTGTGCCGTTTAAACTAGCTAACCTTTACCGTTAAAAATTCCTCGTGGGAACGATATCCGCTTACCGCTACTATATTAATTTGTTTTAACGGAAGTGATTTCTTTTATATTTGGTTGCAGGCGACAGCATCACCATAAAGGTTTTTAGTATTTGAGATATCTAATAGAGATATTTGTTATTCTATATATGAATTGATATTTGAGTTCAAAGTTATATAGATAATAACTTTAAAAGTAAATCCTAATTAAGGTATATTTTACTTAGAATATTATTATTTTAAAATTAGAGATGTTCCAATGTAGCATTAATTGCTAATTAAGTTAAATACATTTTTCATATAGTGGAAATGATTAATTGGATCAATAACTTCTTTTATAAACTCGGTAAATTTTATTGCATTGTTAGGAAAGTAATGTAGTATAGAAGATTAAAGTCATTGGGTATGAAAAAGGAGTTAAGGTATCATTAAAGATTCAAGTATATATTTAGAAAATTTCTTTTAATTATAATAACAATTAAGATGAAAGTTATAAAAATTATTATACAAGTCTCTCTATAAAGAATCTTATAGAATTCTCTCTCTTTACCATTACCCTAGGGTTATACCTTATAGAAAATCAATTAGTTGTACTTTAGTGACAAAATAATTTAAAGAAATTCTTTATCTTATACCTATTTATATGCATATGCTAAAATTCATGTGATAAATATACATTGAAAATGAAATTATGATGAGATTAAAATTATAATATTTATATTATATTTATGTATTATCCTTAAATTTTTTTTGATCATTAGTCTATTAAGATAAGATATTAATAGAGTATAAAAAACTAGTACACATTACATTTCTTCCTTATGAGGGATGTAGCCAACCTTATAAACTAAATCATGGAGATATTTAAACAAACTTATAGGTACTTGTTAAATAATAAGTTCATTAAAATGACTTTATATTATAAATCCATTTAGAACATTACTTTTTTCCATAAAAATTCTCATTGTGATGATTAGATAAGTGATCCTTCGACTTGAGATCACCAAAGTATTTCACGTAGAGATTGCTATATTTTAATACTACTTATTACCTTCTAGTCATTAGTAGCCCAGTCAATAGTTATTAGATAAAGCATGAATTATATAGAGATAGTTAAGTGATCAATATAGGATTCATCACTCTAAAGTAATTAGGAAGAATGATTCATTATTCTTGATTAGTGTTGATTCAAGAAATCTTTTACCAAGGTAGAATGACATTTTGTAAAATAGTTTTAAAATGTCATTAATTGAATCAATCACTAACGATGGAGAACTAATATGATTGGAATTAAATATAGTAAACATTAATTTCATGTTTTATGTCTAATAATTGAAACATTATATGATAAAAACATTGAATGATATGAAAAATGATGCACATAATATTTAATTAAAATTACTTTGACATTTTTAAATATTTGTTACTAAATGTTAATCTTGATATATGTACGTAAATTATTTAATTAGATAACTAAAGATAAATTAAAAAAGTTTAGTTTATCTAATAATAAATATGATTTAGGGTTATAATTTAAATCTATTGCCAAAATATTTGAGAACCTAATGGGTTATATACAAAGAATGGGTTAAAAAGAGAAAAGGTGTTTTATTTGAGTTGGACTTGATTATAAATTTGAAAAACATTATAATTAAATATGATTTATTTAATAAATAAGGATTAATATAAGATATTAGGTCTTTTAGGCATAATCAATATTTCTAATTGAAATTAGAATTTTATTTCAATTAAATTACTAAAATGTTTACAATTAGCACTCCTTGTCTAATTCTCTCTATAATAGTTGTAGAGCTCCCTCAACATGTTATGTGGATACCATTAAAGGACAGAAACTTATGCAATTATAGTGGTTGAGATAAACTAATTTCAGAAATAATTCAAAGGAAATGACAAGAAAAAGATTAGGTTTCACAATAATGTATAAATTAATATTCATACTTAATTATATTTTATGTATTAATCATGTAGCACTCCACTATCGCAAGACACGTACCCGATATCCGTAGTAATATCTGAGTACATACACTACAAGGGTGACATGCTAGAATGGTCAGACTCTCGAAAACTCATTACAAATTTTTTTAATTTATCTTACACATATGCGAAAATAAATAATCAAATCAGAACCGTTTTATTTTATAACTTTTTCATTTATATCATTTCAACTGTTCCACAAATTATCGAAATTTCCCTTCCACTCAGTCCCATTACAAAGATAAAACACTTATAAACATAATAATATTACACTTCAAAATCATTCTCATTTACAAATTTTTCCAATTTGGAAAGTTATTTCATACAGAAATATTCAAATATACATTTTTCAATAATTGCGGAAGACTCTATTAGATACAAGAATAAGAAAATACAAATGTAGACGTCAACTGATTCCAATCTCTATCTCTTAATTGAATGCAGTGACTATATTTCTGTTAGCCTAACGAGGTAACTCTTCTGAGCATGAAAAATAATTGCAAATTTTGGGTGAATTTTGCAAACTCAGTAAGTGACCATCCTCGATAGATCACTCAATCACATAACATATACAAGTCATACAAATCACATTCATTGGAACATATATTGCATACAAAAATCAGTCAAATTATTCAAATCATACATATCAAATGCATATGTGATGTTTATGAGACTCACTTTTAATTTGTTATTGTTGTGACCGAGTGCTTAAAACTGTCCTGTATCTATTGTAGATACCAGGCTTATTAATAATTGTCTCGTATACACCGGGCTTATTAATAACTATCTCATATATACTGGGCTCATTTTACATAGTGAGCCTTTGGCTCTTATACACTTGCTGATGTTTTAGCTCTTTTTCACAATTTGAGCTTTAAGCTCTTTTTGGGTGGCTTCTCTAGTCATAACTATCTTTATCTTTCATACATTCATATAATAAATGCATCAATCACATATTTTCAGTCAATCACATGATCTCATTTACACATTCTCATATATATTCTCATCAGACCTTGGTCTGGCATTCAGAGATCACATTTAAAAGCATTTATTTCATCATATTCACATACAAGTAATACTTCACTATCACATTTATGCATCACAAGTCTCGGATCTTTAGTTTTCGGAATTCAACAATCAAATCACATTCATAATCATTCAATACATAATATAAACAAACAAGCAATAAAGTAAGACCATCTAGGTCTACTCACAATATGCTCCAGATTAGCGTTATCTTCCATGACCTGGAAACATCTGAATGTGAACATTTGTCCTGCACATCAACATTATGCAATACATACATTGTGCACACACATTAATAAATTTGCACAATTATAAGCATTTATTTATACACAAATGTTTTTATGGACTATGTATAATGCATGCTCAATGACAATCCCAGATATGTTATCAAACTTCATATCTTATGCTCATTTTCATTTCATAATTCAATCACTCATCATTTCTTTTTTAGCTTTATTTACTCTTATTATCAAATTCTCATTCACTTTAACTTGATACACTTTACTCCTCTTCTTTGAATCACAATTTCAATCATGTGAATGTCTTTATTCCCAAACAAACTCATACCTTTGGTACATTGATATCAACAATTTATTCATTAACGTTATTCCAACATTACAAGATCACACATTATCCAAACTCTCATTCCTTCTTATAAATTTCTCCAAATTTCCAAACCTTTGAGTCTATTTTTCATGAACATTCTGAAAAGGAAGATGAATTAATTTGATAACATTCTTCGGACAATTTGTAGCCCTATGTCTCTAGTTTATGTCAAGTAAAAAATTATCTCATTTAAAAATCTACATATCAAGATATAACCAAAATACCCAAGCATATCCAGTGAAATTATACCAGTTATCATATTCCATTACTCCTCAACATTTTCATCTTAACTCCAATAACCCCACCAATTTAAGTCATGGTGGTGCAACACAAACTCACGGCCATGCATCCCAACACACTTAAGTCATGGGCATGTAACATAAACTCACGTCCGTGCACACCAACAAAAATAAATCAAGGCCATGAGATTTCAACTCGCGGTCGTGCACACCTAATCAAACTAGTCACACATTTTTCACTAAGTATCAACCAAATGATTTCATATGGTCAAGATTTTTGTTGCAGATGTAGATTAATGTGTTATGAGTCCAATGGTTTAAGTCCCATGTCATTTGGAGGTCAAGAGAGCAAGATATGGCCAAAATACTGAAGGATGTTCAATTTTTTCCAGCCACAGAAGTCCAATCATGTATGAGCACGATCGTGAGTTTTCACTCACCTATTAGAGTCATGATTGTGCTTCAGCATGATTGCGGTCTCCATCCAAAAGAGGAAAGTTGCAATTGTACAGAAGCATGATCACGATTTCCCTCTTCCTCTTCCAAAATCGTGATTCTTCTTCTCTTCAGATACTATTTTCTTCTTCTTTCTTTCTTTTCCTCTACTCAAACCAATGTCTCTAACTTAACTCAACCCCATTTCCAACTTCCATTCAACTCAAACCATCCATAAACAAATCCAAATTCCATATTAAAACATAAACACTAAAAATCGAATCACATTCACATATATTATTCACATGTTATGCATTTCTTCTTTTATTTTTCTGCATTTTCATTTTCTGTATTCTCTTTGTTTTCTTCCTCTAACTTTCATTTTCGATTCTTATTTCAGCTCAACTCATTATTAAACAAATTAAAAACCATCATTAACACCAAATATCAAAAACATCTTATATTCACAAAATTTTCACTTTCCTGCGTTTCTTCATTTTCTTCACTGCTGCACTTTTTCATCTCTTGTACATTTTCCATTTTCTTCTCTAAATTCCATTCAATCCTACACTTATAACTCATGTCTACTCTTTTTACTCCATTTCCATTCAACATATTCACAAAAAACTCAAGTTCATGGAAAAACATCTAAACCTGCATATCATTCATACATCTTCTTCATGTTCTGCGTTTTCCATTTTTTTGCTACACTCATTTATCTGTATCAACATTTTCATTTCATCTTAACTCTACATTTATTTTCGGTTCAGCTCATCTTTAAAAACACCAAAATATTCACGTATGTATATATATATATATACACAATGAAAAGAAAACAAAGCATTATGCTTTAATCTTTCATAAATTTCTATACTCTTCTCATGCATATTTTCATTGATCCTTCTAACTCATAAATCATTTCTACATTATCTTTTAACATATTTATCCTCAAACAAAATCAACATATGTTGTATGCTCTGATTTTTCACTCATGTTTCAGCATATGTACATTTTCATTTTATAACTTCAACGTATACCTAACATGCATGTTTCATCTTATACAACCATAAAGAACCATAAAATGCTTACTTGTCAAAGCTTCGAAATCTTTGAAATCACGTGAACCCTAACTTTCCAACAACACCCGATTATCAACAGTTTGAGGTTGTAGGGTTAGATATTTTAGTGATGGTGAAGGAGATAACAAAAGAGATAGCAAGTTGAAGATGAGAGCAAGGCTTGCATTGCAAGGATGAGAAATATCTTAAAGAAATGAAGCTTCCAGAAGATGAAGGAAAATCTCGAAGAAGATATTTTAAGACAAGAACAAACAATAGATGGATCTTTCAAGTTTAAAAGAATGTGTTTTTAAAAATTGGACACTTGTCCATTTCTTAAGACCTTAACTAGTTTCCTAACTAACTAGTTCTTATTAAACTAGCTCCCTAACTCTCACCCTTTCATTCCAATTATCTCCAAAGTTTTCAACGTCATCTTCTCACAAGTTTCTTCAATATCATTACACTTATTTCTATTTTCCATACATCAATTTATTTGCCAAATTGCATTTTTCCTAGTACAATAATATCCAACATTTTTGAAATTATTCCTAAAATTTACCAAAATTCAAAATTAACAGTTACACTCTCCAAATAAATTTTCAATGCAATAAATTCACAATTCTCAATAATATCACATCACAATTCTATTATACCTGGAATTATCAATGAATGCATGTACAATTATTTTCTTGTGCAAATATCCAATGTTCACGTGTATGTGTATGTCATACTATGCATGAGCATGAAATGCATTTTCTAATCTCTCATTCCTATTTTCTCAATTACCGAAATATAGAGTATGGGAATGAAATGTTACAAATCATTTTATAGAATTTAAGTAATCTTAACTTTTAAGAAACCATACATAAAGGTTTCATAATTATTCCGTTGCAAGCAGATCCTACCTTGATTTCAGAAGAAATTTTATTTCACTAATAAATTTAATCATACGAAGAAGAGGTCCATGCAGGAAACATAACTGTTGTTCAAGGGCACTTGTTCTCCTCATCAACTTTTTTCAACTTTGAGTTTCACCACACGTATATGACAAGTTTAGGTTAAGGATATGACTTCCACTTGCATAAAAGATCAAATGAAAAGTGATATATAATATTTGTATTTTTAGGATGGTTTGTTCTCCACTTGAATTTTTAATGTGAATAAGAAATATTCCTTTTTGAAATAAGACTAAATTAAACCAAAATGTTCTTGATAAAAATAACTCTAAATTTTAACTTTTGATTTTTTTATTTAATTTATGATTCTCTTATATCATTAAATGATGTGATTCAATGATACTAATGCCCATTTCCAATTATAGAGACTTTATTTCAAAATCTATTTTTAAAAAGGAATAGTTTGCTATCCTTAAATCTAGAAAAATGTATGGAAAATATTTTTCCAAAAAACAAAAAAGGGAGTAAGGATAATTATACCAATGCTATTTGTATCGATTGAAAAATGATAACAAATTACGTTGCATCACATTAGAATTTAGTCCAAATTTTGATCGATTTGGAGTTATATGGTCTGAATTTAACTATGAAGTTATTCGAATAATCTAATGTAATTTTTTTAGAATTTTTTGAAAAGTGATTTTAACCTTAAATTTAGTTTTATCAAAATGTTTTTTTTAAGTATTTGACTATAATATTCGAGCTAGACGCAAAATCTAATCTTAATATGAAGTCCAATTTAATTTAAATTGGTGGAAATTACAATTTGCTCCTATTGTTTGAATAAAAGTCTAAGAAGGCTCGTAACGTTGTATCTGGTATAGTTCATCCTCTAACATTAACAAAATAGAATAATCTTTCCCAAAAGGAGTCTCTCTGTCGCGTTTTGTTAGTTACACTTGATGCCTCTGTTATGGTAGGAAAAACACATGGCATGCTAGATATTCTCAGATACCAGCCTAGCAGTTGGTGTGTCATATACCATTCATATTGTTTTCTAGGAATTTACTTATTAATTATTTAAAAATAAAAAATGTTGATTTGATTTCACACCTCAAATTACCATGACACCATCTGTAGAATTCAGTAACGCTAGCCCATTAAATCGTTAAAACCCAAACACTCATCTATGTGTTACATTGCCCTCCATTTCTATGATTTCTTTTCATTCGTCTCCCTCTATCTTTGATTTCATTTTTTGCCTTATTAACCTAGATGATAACCCCCTAGATAGCTTATTACAAGAAAAATTAACAACTAATACTGTTATGCAAAAGCTCATAAAAATAGGAATCTAGTTTGTAAGGTTATTCCAAGCAATGAAACTAATCTCAATGACCCATATTGCTAGAAAAGATCAATAAGGACTGCTCCTAAGAGATTAACGTCACTTAAGAACTTATAAACCACCAAGCCTAGTGTTAGATCCTTAAGTCGTGATAGCGGGATCGTGTGGACATTGGTGAGCCTTGACCAGTGTTCGACAAACAAAATAATGAAACAAGGTAAAGACCTATGAGGAGGTAAGGACGAAAAGGGGCAATGCCAAACGTTGGCATACATTAGTGCGCATTGGCGGAAATCTTCAATTGGATGCGAGATCAAAAGAAGGCTTAAGACGGATGTTAGGTAGAAGGTTAGCTATATCATACGCATGACAGAAATATGGAAGAGTTCCAAGGTTAGTTAGCAAGTAGATCAAGTACGGTGGAAGTTTTAGGAGAGTTTCGGACCTTGTTCGAGCTGACTTTGCTGCTAAGTTCTTAATGGACTAAAGACTCAGTAGGTGCTCAAATGGACGGACCACCGCTAATGGAGTTGGCATGGGTAAGCATTGGACGAACCGGTGTGTTATTAGCTTAGATAACTCATCATTAATGGATAAAGATGAGAATATCTTAGATGATAAGGCGAATCAGATCATAGTGGATGAATATCAGCTTTAAGAGATAAAGATCATGTGGAAAGATCAACTAAACAAAAAGGAGATCTTCGTGGATATAGATAATCATTCCTAGATAATGCAATCTTTTATCTTGTTATTGTGATGTTGCTTAATCCTATTAGATAGAGTCCTAATTGGATGAGGATGTCATCTATTGGTTAGTTTGATATAATCTGATAAGGATAAGATAAGATAAAATTGTGATCTTAGCTAGTAGAGTTCTAGTAGGATTTTAACTTAGTCATTTAGAGGTGCCTATAAATAGCTAATTTGAGCCTTGCTCTCATAATCAAGAAGAGAGTGTTGTGAGATATAGAGATTGAGACAGTATTCATTTGTATGCTTTGAGGGAAGTAATAAAGGTTAGCTTTGAAGTTGTATCTCTTTCTCATGTTCTTGTTGTTGGCTTTACTATTTTAGTGCTTCCGTAATTTTCTTTCAAATGTAAGTGTTAAACACTATAAGGGTCGTAAGGCGTTCGAGAATAAGTAGGTTGGTCAAAGATCACGTGGGAAGGCTAAATCATGCTTTGAAGGACTAAGTGAAATTGTCGAGCAAAGGGTTAGCACATCTTGTGGGACAAGTTCATGCTTGAAGAAAAATCTTTGTAACACCTAGCAAGATATAGGTTTATGGTTTTTTGAAAAGGATAGTACTTAAAGATACTGCAGCCTCAATAGTCCATGATTGATGTGCCCAAAAAGAGAGAAGCCATCACCAAAATTAGCTTGATGACCCTATGGATCACACGTGACACTGACTCAATAGAAGGGGCTGTCATCATCTTCAAACCATAATTTTAGTTTAGAGTAAGGGTATCAAAGACCAACCTTAAAGATGATCAAACCAAATATATCATTGTTGAAACTTGGGCCTAAAGAATACACTGAATTTGAAGTCAAAAGGTTAATTAACAATTCCTACAGATAGTGTCGTGGTCATTTAGGGTGTGAAATTATAATAACATTGTTTTTTTATTTTTAAATAATTGATAATTACATTCTTAAAATTAAATTTAATTATTATATGACATGTCAACTTTCAAGTTGGCATCTAAGTTTATTTAGGATACCTAGTGTTCCACCAAAAAGGGGCATTACATCTAATTAATGGAAACCAGGGTAACTTTCTTTAGGGCAAATTATTCTATTTTATAAACGTTAATATGACAGGGGTTTTCTTAGCCTTCTCTTTAATTGTTGAGGGCAAATTATACTTTTTCCTATTTAAATTTAACCTATTAACTTTGGATGAAATAGACTTATACTTAACTTCTCTATTAAAAATTTTACCATCAATATATTGTAATCACCATATAGGTTGATAAAGTGATGTAGTGAGAATATAAATTAAGAAATTAAGAAAAATTTAAAAATAAAAATTGTCTCTTTCAACCCCCCTCTTACCAGCTCTATTTAATCTTTCACAAACCCTCAATCCTTAAATGTCTTATGCTCCTCTAGTCAGTATCAAAGTTATCAACGTCTATCTTCACCACCATAAATGATAAAATTATTATTCCTCTATCATTAAAGTTGTCACTTCTTATGAAATTAGCACTTCACACATCAATTTAATTTAGAGTTCGTTAGAATATGAAAATTATGTAATTATGTTAAAATCTTTCTCAAAATTATTAACAACTAATCCTAAGTTGATTAATTGAAACTTGTTTTAATTAAAATCCCTAAAATTGTATTAATCCAATATATGAATTTTTCTATTAGGTTTGACCCTAATTTGAAAGATTTATGTTGACCTATAAGTAAGTTTGCTTACAACTCCTTTAAATGATGTTAGATCCATTCATACAAAGGATTTCTTAATCTTAATTGTATAAAATCAAAAACAATTTAATATACCAACAATATTAATTTAAGAATAGTTAAGAACACATAATTGAATCTTAATAAATAATAAATAAATAAAATTAAAATAAAATCCCTACAAGGTACATTCCAAGGTTCATCTTGTCTAGGTACCATAAAGGGAAAACACAACATTAAAACTAAAGAGAAAACACAAAATCAAAGGAGACATGTTTTTTAACTTTTCAAGATATTTGCTTTAGATTGATCAAATTTTAGTCCAAAGGGGTCTCCTTGCTTGTTCTTTATTCTTTCTATTATCCTAGGGCTTCCAATTGTGTCTCCTGAGTCTCCTTTTTGCTTTGGCTTTTATAGTTCAAAAATAAGGTTTTAGGCAATACATAAGCATGTACATGGGCATGTTGATGGTTACGTACTTTAAAAATCATGATATCCTCAAATGTACGGCAAACACAAACTTTAAATGTGAATACAGGCAAATACAAAAGCACGTACATCTCCAACACGAGCGAGTTCATGGTTTTGTAAGTCTTTGAAACTTTAAAACAACTTGTTTTGCATGAAACATGGTCACATTAAAGTATATAGGAAAGTAGGCTGACATGTTGATCTCAAGATAATGCGAAAACGAGCCTATACACAACTATACAACTTTTGGAAACTATAAAAACAACTTGAATCATGTGAAACATAACCATGGTACAATACATAGGTAAGTACATGGGTGTGTTAACTCGCATTATGGTTCCTGCAGTTTCATAACTTCATCAAAATAGCTTTAAATTAGCCTAGACTTGTCTGAATTTATTCAATTTGCTCCAATAAGTGAATTACGACCTAAAAAAGAAATATGAATTAATTAAATACCATAAACAATGCACTTATCAACAAGGTTATTTTGTAAACCAACTAAATGAACATATTTATTTTGTACTATGACAATTGTGTTGGTTTATGCCTTTGCAGCCAATTATGGTTGTACATTTGATTGTATAAAATTTGTTTTATTCAATAAAAGACATTCTTTATCTTTCTGTATTTTTAATTATTTAATTATTAATCATAAAGATAAAATCCCTGGAATAATTATTATGCAATTAGAAATTATAAT
>JAOSBK010000002.1:22407523-22421339 GCA_027568895.1 Erythroxylum shatona
TAAAGGCACGCCGGGGGTTGGTTCCCGGAAGGTCCCTCCGACGCTCAAGTTAGTCTTTTTGAGGAAGCTTTGGTCGCTGAGAACAGAGAGAAAACTAGAGTTATAATCTCGTACCTGTATCATGGCAGAATAATACCTTATATATGGAGTAGACGTTAGGTTTAGGTCTCTTCACGTAAATCTTTATGTTTGCATGGGAGACTAACACCTGAGAAGGAATCGTGGATGTGTAGACTTGAACTTGGGCCGTGGACGTGTGGGCTTGGGCCCTGGGCCTAGCACAGCCGACCTAACCAGCACCAATATAGAAATTCTTGATCTTCTAATGATAAAGAATAATCATTATTATGGAAATGAAAAGGTGACTTCCCCTCCCACCTCTCAAGAAAAATTTGTTGAATTCAAGCAAAAGTGTTAAAGAGTATGAGCATTAAGATTAGGCGTCAAGTCAAACTTTAATTATCAACAATATTCATATAATTATCTAATATGAACAAGGAAGTTAAGCTTATCTTTTCATATAAAACCCATCTTTAATTATGGATAATAACAGAATGGGATAAAACGACGTAACTTTGTGTCTTTCGTCGGGTCATGGGTTGGGACGGTCCCAACTTGAGTGCGGCTCGTGGCTCGGTCAGGTCAAGCAATCACGACCCATGACCTAGTTAACCGAGGTTAAAGTCAGGCCAGGTCATATTTGTGCCCGTATCTTTAATCAACAGCCTTTACCCATGCTCATTTTGTGAAAAAAAAGAAACCACACTTTGTCAGAAGAGAAGCCACACCACACCTAGGAAGTTAAGCAGCCCGCACTGCGGGTAGCTCAACTGGTTATTAACAAGGAAGTTGAGTGCAAAGAAGCTAAGCATCAAGGAATGACAAAAGAACAGAGAAAAACCAAACCGAAAGCTTTTGATGACGGCTAGAGCAACATAGAAGAAGGGATTACGAAGAAGGCGTAAAAAAGAGGAATTAGGGATTAGGAATTTGCTAAACAGAGAACCACAAACATCCGCACACTTTGCCCGTCTTCTTTCTGACATATCTTCTTCGATGCAACTGACGACATTCGCAGAAACCTCATGTGATATCAGTGAACTGAAAGGTACAAGGCTCTTTCTCATTTAGTTGTTGCATATATGATTTTTAAAATGGAAATAAAGCGGGTTTCTATTACTTAGCCAAAGTCAACTGCTTGTTCATGAAGTTTAGTGCCACGCTGCGATATGATTTGAGCTTTTGGCTTGATGTTTGGAGCTTCAATTTCAAAACCGATGTCCCATTAGTTTCTTACTCGTCGGCTCCCATCATTTTCAAGGCTCAATTATTATGGTTTAGCTTGACACTGTTATGAAGTTGATTATGATGCCGGTCCTAGCCAAAACAGCTGAGGAAATGGATATCTTTGTTGATATAAACTTAGGAAACTGGATTATTTATTAATTACGTTGATTCTACTGCTTTGTTTTTGCCTTGGTTACAAAAGATTGGATTTTCCTAAGCTTTCTAGTTGTCCTCAATTTGTTGTTAAGTTTGGTAGACATTTTTGTTCTCTTCATTGGCTAATTGTTCTGACCGAAAATGCGTGGATAAGAGATTTAATAGGCACTCCAACCATTTTTCATCACCTTGTTTCAAGTTCAATAGCATTTTATTTGAGTTTTGACAAGGCTTTATTCATAATTCAGATTAGGATGAACAAAGTAGCTCCATTGTTCGGGTTTTTTCCTTCAAGATGCAGAGTTTCCATCTTTCAGGTGACTGAAAAGTTTGCTAGTCTTGCAATAAAGGCAAAGCCCAATATAATATATATTTTTTCGTATCATGGATATAAATTGATGGCTTTTTATTATGATTGTCATTGAAAAAACTTGTTCCTGTCATTTGCAGTTATCTCCCACAACTTATGTCAAGTGCTCCAGGAATCACGGTGGACAGCCAGTCCCTCAATCCATAGCTAACAAGAATAGGTGATATCTTTTGTTTCATAATTCACCAGCCATTATTCTTTGTTGATATCTTGCTTAGCTTTTCTTTCACTTCATTTTGAATTCATGTAGTTGCTTCTATGATCTGATGTTGATGTATACTCTAGACCTTGACAGAATTCTTTCTATATTTCTTTGATCACCATCAGCCATGATGATTGCTGTTTTACTTAGTATGCAATTGCTTCAGTGGTATCATTAAATGCAGGAAGATAATAAAGAAGGAAGGAAAGAAAGAGCACCAATTGTGGAAGAAAAGAGAGTCATCGGGATCTGGGAAACAGGCCCAAAATCTTGTTAGAATTGTAGGTTCATCAGTCTTCTTCTTCTTCTTTTTTTTTTTTGGTCACACTGAGAATAGGGAAGCCTAGTGTATAATTGAATTGGTTGAACTTGATAACAATCGATAAGTTCCTATATGGGAACAGTAAATAACACAAGAAAGAAAAAAAATGAACTACACTGAAGTCATGTGACTTAACTTTGTTTTAAAAGGCAGGTCTATGAACTTCCTAACGAGAAAGAGGCTGTTTATGGGGCACTAGACAAATGGACAGCCTGGGAAGCAGAATTTCCAGTGATAGCAGCAGCTAAAGCTTTGAAAATATTGAGGAAGAGGAGACTATGGCTACGTGTAATTCAAGTATGACATTTCTGTTGTCAATATGGATTAGCTTTTAGAATTTAATGCCATATAAAGCTTGATTTAATGGATATCATCTGCTTGTTACATTATCTGTTGATTAGCATTCATATGTTAATATAGTTAGATTTTTTATTTATCAAGGGTCAATCTAATGTAGGAGCTGCCTGAATAGCTCAAGTTTATTTGGTTATGATCTTGATGATCCATCTCTTCTCTTAGTGAAGTCTTTCAAAGGCACAAATCTTATGGAACTTCATAGGTGACCACAATTAGAAAACTTCATATGGTATAACTCTTACCTACTGGATCATGAATATGACTTGTGTTAGAAAATACAAATTATCTTTCATTATGTGTAAATATGTAATTATGACAAAAGATAAGGGTTGAGTTGGAAAAAAATATCTAGTGATGATGTGGAAATTTATGTATGAATTTAGAAGCTTGTGGAAGAAACTTGTGAATAAGGATGAGTTAATTGATGTGTGAAAGAAGTGACCAAATTGTATTTGAAGTCTCGTGGATAAGGATGAGTTAATTGATGTGTCAAAGAAGTGGGCAAATTGTATTTGAAGTCATTTAGCATGTCTATATATATTTGTTCTTGTCATCATTTATATGTATGAGAAAACATAGAGAGTATTTGAAAAAAGAAGTGTTTTGAGAGCTGTAACTCTTTGTGAGAAAAAAATATTTATAGGAAAAGTACAGTAGCACTTAGAGAGAAATATTTGTATCTTGTGTATGTTCTTTGTACTCATAAACTTTGCTATCAATACAAATACATATTTTGTGAAAGTTCTTTTATTTGAAGCCCATCAAAGCTTCCAACAAGTGGTATCAGAGCAACGGTTCGTTTGTTCGTGAATTGGTGAAGCAATGGCCAATTTGATCCAGCCTCAAGTTCCGAAATTAACAAAGACAAATTATGGGAATTGGAGCATCCAGATGAGAGTGATGCTTGGTTCCCATGATTTATGAGATATTGTCGATGGTGGATATACTGAGCCCGTAGATGTAGCTGTCGAAGCGGCCTTATCTGATGTCGAGAAAAAGACGTTAAAAGAAAACTTTTTGGAAGCTTTGATGGGATAAAAGAACTTTCACAAAATGTGTATTTGTATTGATAACAAAGTTTATGAGTATAAAGGACACACACAAGATACAAATATTTCTCTCTAAGTGTTACTGCACTTTTTCTGTCAATATTTTTTTTTCTCACAAAGAGCTACGGCTCTCAAAATACTTCTTTTTTCAAATACTCTCTATTTTTTCTCATACATATAAATGATTACAAGAACACATATATATAGACATGCTAAACGACAATTTGGCCACTTCTTTGACATATCAATTAACTCATCCTTATCTACAAGTTTCTTCCACAAGCTTCTAAATTCATCCATAAATTTCCACATCATCACTAGATATTTTTCCCCAACTCGAATCTTATCTTTTGTTATATAAATCGTCATTGCCCATGTTAGGAAGTAAGAGGATGCTGGTATTCTTACTCAGGGTTCTTCATACGACACTTCTGGAACTGCTTATGTAAATCTATTAATAAGATTGGAATAGAGTCTGGCAATTTGACAAAAGAGGTTGTCTGTTATAGTAATAATCCTGTGCTGCTTGTGGTTTCTATGTTATGGTAAAATGGACTTCCTGTTTGCATATTATTTCTAGACTTTATATTATAATACTTGATCTTTTAGGTTGGATGCTACAAATGCATATTATCGTCAGTAATACACAGGTGGCAAAGTGGATGTTAAGTAAAGGTCAAGGAGCAACAATGGGAACATATGACATCCTTCTGCTAGCATTTGATATAGATGACAGGGTAGATGAGGCTGCATCACTATGGAACATGATTTTACACACACACTCACGCTCTATTTCAAAGCGCTTGTTTGCAAGGATGATCTCTTTGTACGATCATCATGACATGCAAACTGAGATAGTAGAGGTAACTACAGAATCAAGCATTCGTCCAGTTGCAACTTCTCACTAGTTTTCTGTGTCTGCTTTGCTGTTTCTGTTCTTGCCTTTTGTTTTCTATATTTTCGTGTGATTGTACTTGCGTCAGCTTGTTAAACATGAGTATATGTATTATTATACTGACAATTTCTAATAATGAGATCACAGGTATTTGCGGATATGGAAGAGTTGGGTGTAAAACCAGACGAAGATACCGTCAGGAGAGTAGCACGGGCATTCAATAAATTAGGGCAAGAAGAAAAGAAGAACTTAGTTCTCAGAAAGTACCTGTCAAAGTGGAAGTATATCCACTTTAAAGGTGAAAGGATAAGAGTGAGGAGATGGACAGATCAGGATGGTGGTTGGAGGTATCAAACTGGAGCAAACTGGCATCAAAGATAATCTGACCAAATTTGTTTTGTTAATCACTGTTTGAAGTAAAGTTCCACTACGTGCTTAACATCAAGAGTTATTGGATCTAAGGGCATTCAATCTAAAGCTTGCGAATGAGCTTGTGCACCAGCACTTGTATGTAACATTTGGCTAACGGAACTTTTCTTTAAGGCCCCTGCACCAACAACGTTATGAA
The DNA here is from genome assembly GCA_027568895.1 of Erythroxylum shatona. Taxonomy (NCBI): domain Eukaryota; kingdom Viridiplantae; phylum Streptophyta; class Magnoliopsida; order Malpighiales; family Erythroxylaceae; genus Erythroxylum; species Erythroxylum shatona. The sequence continues at coordinate 22,412,730 of JAOSBK010000002.1, forward strand.
GGGAACTTACATGGGTGCTAAGGTGACAACTTAAAATGGGAAGTTAATGGGTGCTATGACATGGAGGTCATCAACTTTAGAGCTCTATTTTAATCATAGTACCTACTAAATTCTGGTGCATCAATGAGCCTTTCTGATTCAGCAATGAAGCGACTCACAGTCTTCATTTGAAGTTTGGCCATCATCCAGTTTGATTGCTTTCGAGTCTATGGTTCGGATATGCTCCGAATCGGGGCTTCACTTGCAAGCAAAAGCTGGCATTCGATTATCCATTGAGAAAACTATTGTGTGCAGATGTTTGTCATCATCGGTTTTAAAGAAAAGTTCTGTAAAAATTTCAAAAGGGTTTGTAGGTCTAAAACGGTCTACGTTGGTTAATAGACTATCAGTGATTTGAACTATAAAGGATCGCTAGTATCCTTGTAACTGCATTTTTGCTTCTTTAAGAGACGTTGCTTGCTCAAAAAAAATCCTACTATTCTGGCTATAAAACGAATGCTTCATGTATTTTAAAATTTGGAAAATATATTTTTAAAAAATATCCTCTATATTTTGTTACAGTATAAGAAATTGACAGATGAGTAAAGTGAATTAGTTTAATTACGTGGTTTTCAATCATAAAATATTTAACACTGAATACAAGAGAACCTTTTCTTTCTTTTTAATACAGAAAAAGGCAAAACGGCCTAACAGCTACTCAGCACTAGACTAAAAACGACTGTCATACAGCAACTACTCTCCCAACCCAAGCGTCGGAACGCGAAGCTCTCACTGAAGATGTGTTAACTGGCCAAGAGGACGTAGCAAGCGCAACATAAGAGAGAAACAGGCAGGACATGGACTAAAAGAAACCAAGAACGCCAATATGCAAACCAAGAGAATAAAAACCTACGCCAAAGATGCAACAACAGGGCTTCTTACATTATGGTAGTTATCTTTCCAACTGTACCACCCAAAGGCAAACCCATTCTTGTAGTACTTCTTTGCCCAGACAACGTCTGTTGCTTGTACTGTTATAGTGAAGTCTCTCTTCTGGCCAACTCGATTAAAGAGCAAAATATTATGCGAGGACTCAACAGAGATTCCTAGTGGCGGTTTGGCGGTAAAGAAGTAGACACTATTTTTTGCCCCAACATTTGTCACAGTTCTCTTTACGGTTACACTGCCACTGAGCTTAGAAATTGCAAGTGATGGATAGTTGAGAGTGTTTGTTGGCTCACGACGTTCGGGACATCTGAAGCCTTGGATCAAGCTGGAGCCATAGTTGCAAAGATAGAGGACATAGTCTTCAAACGAGGAATCGTATACCAGGCCAGGGTCTGATGCCAGAGCTGGCCGGAAATGGCCCGCCCCGTACTCGAAGGGTGTTGCAAGATTCCCGTTCTGATCGGTTATCGGGTTTCCCAAGTTGTTCCTAATCCCAGCTTCATTTGGAAATGAAAATTAAGGCATTAGAAACTAATGGATGCAAGGAAATTTATGAACAGACTCTGGTAAGGATGTTCAAATTTATATTACCTGTGGTGATGAGAGCAGATTTTATAGCAGCTGAGCTCCAATGAGGGTGTACAGCTCTGACAAGTGCAGCTGCACCCGCAACATGAGGAGTAGCCATAGATGTTCCTGTGTCGAGGTTAAATTTAACAGATCGATAATCAAATGAATACTTCGTAGGTGGTGAACCTCCACTCCACGCCGCTAATATGTATACTCCTGGAGCTGCGATGTCTGGCTGTTGAAGAATAGCCCAAGAGATTTTGTGAACTAGAAACCACTATGTACATATATGATTATAGGTTGAAGCATAAAAAGTTGTTTCTTGATCTGTGAAAAGTATTATACCTTGAGGATGTTAGAATCTAGAGGACTTGGACCTCTGCCAGAGAATGCAGCGATGGAAGGTGCAGGCTTCTGATTTAACAGCGTTCTAGGTTCTTCAAGAGTGACCAATGGATTCTTGGTATATTTGATGTAATTGATGATTTTAATGGCATCTTCGGCCCCGACAGCGGTCCCAGGAAGAAAATGGGGATCGGCTGTTACATGTTCACCACCGAATGCAGGAGTGTTTCCTAAAATGAAACCAGCACCACCTGCTCTTTTCACTTCAAAACTTTTTCCAACTCTAATTCCAAGCCCCCTCATGCACAACACAACCTTTCCCTTTACCTTTTCAGGATCAAGGGAATTAGGCAGGCACTGGCTGCATTACAAATCCATGTATATTATTGATCATCATATACAATTTCCGTGACACTGTATTTGCATCAAACACTACTTAAAATAAACGGCAGCAAATAAGAATAAGTCAGAGGTTACTGAAGCGATGACGAAACGCCTACTTGGATTCATCTTTCTGAACATGAGCCCCAACAACATCTTCAGCCAATACTATTGGAACATCTGTCAAGTGCTTGTACGGGGTAATAGTTTGTCCCTACAAGTCATAGATCCCTCTATACTTAAAAAAAACAGAGGTTACATTGACCCAATGGCTAGCAAAGTTGATGTATTTCGTACCCTTATTTCCTTGCCGTTTCCAAGTAAAACAGAACCAAAAAACTCACGGTCCAAAGTGCTGGCAGCAACCGTTAAAATCCAGGGAGCATTATTTGACAAGGTAGACGGGGCCGGACCGGTGTTGCCGGCGGCGGCAACGACAATGACATTTTTCTGCACAGCATGGAATGCACCAACTGCTATAGCATCACCCTCATAAGGGTAGGGCTTAGCCGTGCCAATGGAGAGGCTCAACACGTCAACTCCGTCAGAGACGGCGTCGTCGAGAGCGGCCAGCATATCCACTCCGAAGCATGTGTTGCCTACGGCTTTTTCTTGCTTTGGAGTAGCCCAGCAAGCCTTGTATATCGATAAGCGGGCTAACGGCGCTCCGCCGTAGGCTGTGCCGCTAGCAAACCCACCTAAGGCCGCAGCCCCATGAACAACCCTGCCTGAGGCTATGGAAGAGCAGTGGCTCCCATGGCCGTCCGTGTCACGTGGCGAATGGTAGTCTTCGGTGGCATTTAGTGGACCGTACTCCTGCTCGAAACCCTTAATGTAGTATCGAGCTCCAATAATCTTCCTGCAAAATGTTCAAACTACATTAACTGCTATGCAAGTGTAGAAAACGATTTGATAAGTTGGCAAAATAAACATTTTTTTCCTCTTGATAAATTGTCTTAATTTCATGATAATGAAATTTTTATTGGTACTAATCTATGTTAGAGTAGTTGAATGATTATAATAGATCTACAGAGATGAAGGAATTTTAAGAAAAATGCGTCGATACATGCCAAGAACTGGCCGGAAGTTCTGGAAAATGTATGGGGCATTCCAAGGAGAGAAACAAGAAATGAAAAGAAGCCAAAAACTATTAACTGCAGTCTGCAGGTCAGATTACTTCCTTGTTTGTTCGAAATGGACAAGCACAATGCATTTTCATCGTTTACGCAAAAGACACATGAAAACGTGTGGTGTAGCGAAGAATTTGAAGGCCCATTTTCTGAGAACAAGAGGGGGAAAAAAAAAAGGCACTGCCAATGTCGATCACGAGTGATATATACCGAGTGTGTGTATTCGAAGGAAATTATAAAAATCATGGAAGATGAAGTAATCTTGTGGTCGCGAAATAATTTGGCATCAAACCAAATTTGGAAAATCCTTACGAGGGTTTGCCCAAGGCCCCCGTGATACCTATTTGCTTATAAGAAAGGAGGAAAAAAAAAAGGATTTCATTGCCTAATATAAATCATAATCTGTTTGCTAATCACATCATGTACAGGCTTATCGAACACCACAAGTTTTATGTTGAAAACAAAAGATAACGTACTGATTATTTACATTACCGATTATCGAGCACGTTGGCATTCCATCAAGATCATTTGACTGGGATGGTATTAATTTTAGACCGAACAATCCATCTTTGACAAAAGTAACTCAAGCTAGTATGTAGTAATGAAAGTTTGAGAAGGTCGTTAAATGGAAAAATAAGAGCCTTTTGAGTTAAGAGATTTAGAAGGAATGAAGTTAATTGGCATTATATTTGAATGGATAAAATATTATATGTGCCCATAAGAACAAAGTTCAATCTAGTAATTAATCAAATCCACTGGAGCATGACAAAGGTGACTAACTACGTTGTTCTTTTTTTTTTTTTTTGTGACGCAGGAATCTCAGATAGTCATTTGCCGAGAAAAATATCAGATTAAGAAGACCCTTAATGTTTTCTATTTGATGTGCGAATGGAAACTATGACAAATGTATCTAGTCGGCTCTGTTTACTTACTTCCACGAGCAAGACAGACTTTAAAAAAGAGAAGCTAGTTTATGACAGACCTCCAATGTGTCTGGCTGAGAGATATCTACACGTTGAACTAGTTCACGTGTACGCCCAAACTTTCCCAACAGACATTTTATACGCTGTCACAGTGCTCAAAAGGCAAAACAACTATAGATAGTAATACCGATGCTCAAAACATTGTCTTGATCAACACTCACCTATTGCAATGCGACTTGTTAAAAGCCACTCCAGTTTGACAGATTCCTTTCCATGATCTCGGAATTGGTTCCATCCCTTCGTCACTGAAACTCGGAGACTCTGGCCACACACCTGAAATGAATAGAGAAAGAAAGACAGAAACCACTGTTAATGATCACATGCAATAACAGAGCCAGCCCCTCGTGACCAATCATCGGCAGTTTCATATACAAAAATACTGAAACGTTATAAAAATGATAAGACCAGGGACATGAACGTTATGGAGAAGACAAAAAATCATACTTTGCGGTCCGTTTGGTTTTGTTACTCTATATAATATAGCATGGTATTGTTAACTAACCACTGTCCATGATTCCGATTATGATGTTCTTGCCATATCCAGCTTTTGGTAGCAAGTCCCTGTGACTTCCAAAAGCATGGTTCAAGCTTTGCCCGTCTTTTAGGCCTACAAATTCCCATGACCTTGTTGTTTGTAGTGAATATGCCTCGTTTCGGAAGACCGATATCACTTCTTCCATTTCTGTAACAACAAAATTGTTTACTGTTTGATAGAGAATATACTTGGTAGATGGAAGAAAACCCATGAAGTAGTTTCTGTACCAGAGAGCCTGAAGGCTTCATCTGAAGTAAGCAATGCAGCGAAGCCATTGAGAGTGTGCTTGTAGCTGTAAAGAAACGAAGCTTTGGCTTCTTCTTCAGTTTCTTTCACGGCCTGCAAATACGAGTGATGTGTTGCCTCTATCTCGTGCAGTGCTTTATCTCCTTTATGCCCTCCAAAATACACTACATAAGCCTGTGGTTACACTAAATTAATCATATGATATTCACAAGAAAGAAGAGAAAAAAGTACTTCGCTCTCACAGTCATTAAGAGAGAAAAAGATAAAGATGGGATTCGCTTCATTCATATAAAAAGTAGCAAGAAAAGCTGACCATTGTCTCTGCACATGACACAAAGCGAGGGAGAAGAAAAAGGAAGAAAATGAAGATACTCTTCATCATTGGAGGTAGAAGAACGGTAAAACAAATCTTGTACTAGTAAGGGGGTATTTATATATTTAATCGATAACTAATATTTGAAAGTTATTTCCCAGATAGAAACGTCCAACAACTTCATCGTGAGGACTTTATATGACTTTATATGCACTTATGGAATATCTGCAAATTAGAATGAAGATTTCTCTATTTTCGATTGGGGAGTGGGGATGGGTTTCCTATCCTATAGGATTTCTCATAAAAGGAGGATTCTTATTGCTTCAATTTAAATGAGTCCCTAACTCTGTGGGCTATGTATATATAGATATATAAACCGAATTACTTTTACCCAAAGAAATATACCTAATTATTTTTAGCAATGTTGTCAAAATTGAACTAGAAGTTAAACCGATAAGATAAGATATTTAAGATTTAAATAGTTTAAGACCATGTTAAAAATTGAATAAAATTAAATAATTTGAAAAATAATTGAAGAAAACTATTCTTACCCATCAAAAAATTTAAAATTTAATTGAAAAAGGAGACTGTTAAATAAAAATTAATCGTTTTATTTTGAGCTATAAAAGCTGATTATTTTATAAAAGCTGTCTGATTAATTAATAAATTAATCAATTTTTATCAACAAAAATTATTAAATTAAATTAAATTAAAAAGTTAAAAATAAAACTAAAAGATAAACTGGTTAAAGGTTTTCAATATCAAACAAAATGAACGGTTCAATTTTTAAAACATTAGGTTTTAATGTTCCTGCGCCTATAAATTGGATACGTACTATCATCCGAACCAAAATTAAGTGATAATCAATAATGATTAAGGAAACCTTAAATGGCGTTAAGGATATTGACATTAATTTTACATGTTAATTAATTAAATAGCGAGGCTATATATATAGATATAGTTATAATATTAATATATTTAGTAGCTAGCTTTTGTAGACAGTTTTTAGGCTTATGGGAAAGATTTGGAAGTTGCCGAAGGTACAGAACTTGACAATCAAGTGTATAAAATCCAAGTCTAGCAGTGAGGAATAGGGAGTAGGACTACCATACTCCAAATAACTTTTGGAGGTAAGGTAGTATCTGAACTGTTTATTATAAATAAGCATGCTTGTACACATTCAGTTGTGAGCAAAATCTTAATCTTTTTTCTTTTTCTTTTTCTTGTATTAACTATTTTTACTAATATCCGTTATTAGATATTTGGTATGATATTTTTAGGACGACTTAAATTAATAGGTGGGGATTTTAGCCCATCAAATTAATTAGTAAAGTGAAAAAAGGAATTACGTTGATACGCCTGTTTGGGACTCGTGTATAAGAATTATATTTTTTTTGTTTGCCCTCTAGATGTTTTAAAAGGGTTCCAATTATAAGAAAACACTTTTAAACTATTTACATTCATACTAATTTTCGCTTGAACCAGATAGATCCTTTGTCGAAGATATACGAGGAGTTTGAAAAATGAATTGTTTCCTCCGCAAGTAAAGAATTGATTAGTTAAGTTAGATAAAGCTGACAGAGTCGAAAGTTCCGTATGTACATGGTTGTTAGGTACTGGTTACAGTCGTTACATACACCCTTCTAGTTTCTGTGTCTTGCATGAAACACTTTATTGACATTAATTCATACACTTTTTCCTTTGCGGACGTTAATTTTAAAATTTCCTTTTCTTCCATCTATAACTTTCATTGGCATGTCAAATCATGTCCGTCTCTTTCTAGACACCATCAGTTTCATTTTGGAAAAACCAACGAATGCATGGTTGCACTGGCTACAACGTTGTCCAATTGGTGCGTAGTGCCACTTTTGTGTTGATTTGACTCACTAGAGAATATAAAACCATATATATTCAGTTCTTCCATGCCTCCTTGCAAGCCATAAAGATCGTGTTGGTCTTTTCTCTTTTGGGTTGAAGAAATCGTCTTGAACACCCTATGTTCACTGTTCTTCTTCGATAGAGGTTGCTTGAACACGTAAGAGTAATCCTTTTTTTTCTATAGAACAATAAATATACTGTAAAGTTTATCCAATGCTTAAGCTACATCAATCATCAGTTGGGTAGAGGCCAAATCGTGGCGAAAAAAAGAAACTAAGACATCCACATATTCTACTAATCAAAGCCACCTCAATAGGGGACATATAATATTTCGTACAAAAGGCATCTCAAAAGGCAGAAAAACTTATAGTCTACGTCCATTTATGAGACTATATTTACCAAACCAAGAAACCAAAATTCGCACTTACCAAAACAACTAAGAAGAAGCATGTGTTGGAGGGACAGATTGTTGGATTTTAAGAACCAAAAACAAACAAAAATATAGTAGAATAGGAAAGAGAAAATGCAAGAGACAATTTATTGATTGGTTCACTTTATATTGACATAAAAGCCTAAATATATAGAGAATGAAATAATAAACCTAGCTAATATTAAGACAAAACAAAACAAATTCAAAATTTTAGATCCTAACTAGATAATAACTTTATCTTAATAGATAAAATTTTATTTTTTAACAAATATTTTATCTTTAAATAAAAACTTCAATTTTAACTTTGAATCAATATTTCCAACATTCTCCCTTCATTCAAAGTTGCAGAAAATTCAAACTCTATGGAGCACATCTATCCAAATTTCTTATTTGTGAAACATTTCTCTTCACTGTATGACGCATTTTCTCATCATCTATGACGCACTTTCTCATCATCTTATCATTGTTGAACACTTTCTCTCAACTAATTCAAAAAACAAAGTTTCTTCTTTAGCCTCATGATCCCTTATTTGATTGAGTGATCCCAGAGGTAGTAATTTCCTTTCATTTTTTACACACTGCCACAAGCTAAGACCTTTTTCATGAGCTTTCATCTTAACAACCCATATTTGATAATTTTCACCGTTGAAACTTGGGGGTGAGATAATCGTTGTGTTAACGATCTAGAAGGGGGGTTGAATAGATCTCTTAAGCTTTTCGTAAAACTCGCTTGATTTCCGGCTCAAGCTACCTTTACAACCACTTGATTTCCGGCTCAAGCTAACCTCACACTCTGATTTGATTTCCGGCACAAATCCTACCTCACTAGTGATTCTCCTCTAATCACTAAGCTTACAATAAAGATGAGATAA
>JAOSBK010000002.1:22432617-22445023 GCA_027568895.1 Erythroxylum shatona
CCAGAGGGACTTTTCCTGCCGTGTAGATCGTGTTGGCAAGAGAAGTCATGGCTCACAGGTCGGTCAGCTGGGATTTTCTTTTGGGGATGACCTAGTTAGGCTTTTGTATTTGATTTCTTTTGGAGTGATGTACAGACTGTGAACAATGACAGATATGTAAATTATGGGTCCTATGAAATGAAATGAGGGAGAATTATGATTTCAAAAATTAGTGATTTTCATATTAATGCTTTATGATTTTGATGCCATATGAAGTGTTAGTGATTGTTTCGTAGCGCACCCTTATCATAGGATGTGTATCGGTATGACCTACAAGCGTCCCGGTATATGCCCTATGGTAAGGGGGTGCTACAAAACTAGCCTTAAAATACACTAAAGGAGACAAAGTCAAATTCAAAAATGAAGTTGCTATTTAGGAAGAGAAAGAAGACAAAAGGACAGAGGAGATAAAGGTTAAAGAAGGGAAGGAAGTTTCTATTCAAGAAGATGAAGAAGAAGAGTGGAAAAGGGTGATTATAGAAGAGGAAGAAGAGCAATTCATTTTCTTACAAATAAAACAGTCAGATTAAATTAATGATCCAGTGAGTTTCATCATTCCCTATTTTATTGACAACTTACTATGGAAAAGGTAATTAATACAATCACTTGTATTTTTTAATTTGTTCAATTATGTCCTTCTTATTATCTTGCAACATGTGGCTTATTTATAGGCTACTAAACCTCCATAAAAGAAACAAATGAAAGCAAGCCACTAATAATAGACCCAATGGTCAAGCTAATAACATTAAAGAAGCACTAGTTGGGAGGCAACCAAAGAATTATGATAGGCTTTATTTTTATTTTTATTTTATTTTGTTACTACTTTATTATTTTTATTTTATATGGAGTTGAATTGATGGATCTTTATGGCATAAACTGTCTCTAAGTTCTATCTCCAACATCATCACCACTTAAATAACCATAAGTTTTATTGCTCTTACTTTTTATTTTTTGTTATAATTTATTATTTATTTCTCACAATGAGGAGAATTTGTTGTTCAAATGTGGGGATGTTTATCCAGTGGAATATCATTTGTGTGTGAAATTGGCATTTGCATTTTGTTAGTTTTCATTATGTTGACATTGTGTGAACATATGGTTACATGATGCCTGCATTGTAATATGTCAATGGAATGAATTGAATAGAATTGGCTTACCTTTGAACATGATCATTTAAATTGTAAAGGTAGTAGCTTGTGAATTTTGTATTTTTAAGTATCTTTGAAAAGAATATGCATGTTATGACATTTGTTTCGATACATTTATAATTACGTTCATTAAATTTTGTTGGCATAATTAGTACCATTTCATGAGAGTGATTGACTATGAAGAAATGAGGTAGGCTAAGAAATTTAACGAAAAAAGTGTTAAATAAAAACTCCTATTATGTTGGCCTTTTTAAAGAAAATTGGATTAAGAATAAAGTTGGTAGCTAGTTGAGAGTTGTGATATAACTGAGTAACTGGGGGCATTCATGACAAAATGTTTATTTTCAAGTTAAAAGGCTAGAATGACACTCTAACCAAACTAAATAAAAAAGACATAATCTAGTTGAGTAATTAGGGGACATCCATGACAAGGTGTTTGCCTTCACATCAAAAAAATAGGTGATTATTAAAGAAAATATAAAAAATGGTGCTTTTAATAAAATTAAACCTACTGATCTTTTAAAAATAGGAAGAATTTTTATGGAGGGTTACTTAGTGATATTTTACAATTTGAACTGATCAGTAATAATAAGTGTATACTTACAAGTTCCATAGAAGTATGAATAATATTTTGATTGATATGAATATTTAAATCAAAGCACTTAAACATGAATGGAATAAGTTAGTATGTTGGCACATTTTAAGTGGTTGATGTTTGAGGTTAAGATAATTCAATGAGATTTGATGTCATTGTATCGTTATTGCATAATTTTGTGTTTATGTGTTTTGTTTATGCATGTTTTTAGCTTTGCTAGAGGACAAGCAAAGATTTAAGTGTGGGGACATTGTTATGTGTCTATTATAGTATGTTTTCTAGGTGTTTGAGTGTGTTATTAAGTGTTTTCTTATGTGATAATCACGCGTTTAGGACTTAGAATTGTGTTCTTGTTATACGTTTTTGTGCGTTTTAATTATTTGATTAGTTTAAAGAAAAAATTTGATCTTAATTTTATGTTTTAAGGAGTGCTTAATCTGTTTATTAGTGGGTGGAAATATAAAATAGAAGAAAAGAGGAAGAATTTGGATTGTGACAAAGGGCATCAATTAGGAATGCCACGATCGTGCAGTGTGTTTTCTAACACATGAATTTTTTATTCTTTTAATGTTTTGGGGCTATTTTTGGATCCAAATTAAGTGGAGAAACTCTAAAAATAACCCTTAGAAATCTCTAGAAGTATTTAAGGAAAAGAAGAACACCAAAAACGAGGTTACACATCATATTCAAAGAAGATTAAAAAGGAGACATCAAGAGCAACTCCTGAATTTTCCAAATTTCCAAATCAAGACAACAATTGTTTTCCTTTCTTCTCTTCATCTATTTTCATTATCTTGGATTCTTATTTGGATTATTAGGATGTTAAACATGATTATGGGTTTCTCAATCCATATTATGTTTTGTTAAACTTTACTCTTGTTGAATTTAATACATCTATGAATGCTTTGTGATATTTGTTATGCTTATAATTAGCAATAATCGAGAGATTAAATCAAGTTATTTATGTTAAGGTGCATAAAAAGAGTTGGTACCTTAATAGACTAAAAATATCATAGTAAGAAATAATTGAAAGGAGATTTTAAATGTGAATTAATTACCCTTAAGATTACTTCAAATCTACTTGCATAGTTAGGAGTAATCTTATGAATAAGGTTGCAATTCTATTATTATCATTTCAATTAGGATTACTTAATTAGATCTCAAGAGAGGATAATCAAAACCTTTGGATATTTAATATCATTCAAAAATTGAATCAACAAGGTAAAGGGAAGACAAAATAAGGATAAAATAATTCATGAATTTTCCATCTTTGATTAACTTTAATCTTATTGCTAGTCTCAATTATTCGCTTATTCAGATATTTAGTTTTATTAGTTATTTCAATTTCAGTTATTTTATTTTATTTTAATTAATATTTTATTACCTTAGACAAAGTTTTATTCAAGTTGCTAGGTGACTAATTAATCGTTGTGGAAACAATACCTTTTGTACTATAAGTTGCAATCCATATACTTGTGGTATTGAAGTTTTTATATAAAACTGTCATCATATATTACCTTTAAAATTCAAAATTTCATTGATATCATTTATAAAAAAAAATAAAGGTATTGTTCAAGAGTTTGTCTTCAATTCAATCAACCTCTCATAATAATTCATACTCAACTCCTAACTTCAACCCTTTATCAATCAATCATAACAACATTTAGAGTTAAGCATGGGAAACCAATCTAAACAAAAATAACAACAATAAGGCATGCCAAGAAAATCCACAGCTAACCATTTTAATCCCTAAATTAATCAAATAAGCCTTCAAAACCAAAATTATAAATATAATTCATGCAAAACACCCTAGATAGCTTTTCTAAAGAGTATATTTTTAAAATTTTCAACTTTCTAAGACATAAATTCACCGTCAATAAATCTACAATGAATATTATATGAAAACTAATCACTAGGAGGAGGAACATAGATTGAATTTAACAATAGGGATGAAAATGCATATGAAATTGATTGAAATGCATTTAAAACCTAATTATACAAAGTTGGGGCTTTTTTTAGAGATAAGTGTGCAAAAATATCTAATTAGATGAATGGTGAGTGAATAAGTGATGAAAAGGGGTTGCATATGCGGAATTTATTCTAAGAAATCATAAGGAGGTAAGTTTTTTTTTATAGAGAAAATCAATGAAAGAGGCAAAGAATTTATATATCAAACGTTACTCTATAAGTTCGAAATGTGACTAAGCATAGGACCTATATGGTAGTGTGTCAAGTGTCATTATCATAATACAAATGTAAAATAGGTTAGTGATTAGGGAATATAAGGCTTACACAGGTGCCATATGGGAACGTGTTAATTAAATAGGCAAATAGGGGATACAAATTGGTCAATATTTATATAAACACGAGGTAAACATAAAAGGTACATGGTGTCATATTTGTTTGCTAAATTAACACTTCAATAAATATAGATGATATAAAACCAATATGGTGAAAACATGGACCTGTATTACAGTCATGTTTTTTAAGCTTTGAAATACACTTTTGCACTAGAAGGAACATGAATACTTTATCTAGATATGTTAAACTACACAATAACTACAATGTATTATATTACCTCCATATTAGATATTAGTTGGGATTAAGCATAGAGGCACGTCTTATGGCATCTACCTTGTACCTAGATTTAAATGGCCAATATGGAGGCTACATGTAGCCATGTTAACTTAGAGTTCTATAATGGTACTCATTACTTCTCAGGCATTTCTCCAGGTCTTTCAACATGGAGTAAACACATGATATAAAAACATAAGGTGTTTAGGAATATGGGGTTTACACTATGTCATGTAACTTATTGTACTCATTTCTACATCTTTGGGCTTCTTAAATATGACTAAGAGTTTGTCATCACAGTGAAGAATTAGTACTACAAAGCAAACTATATTCCATATAAACTTACAAAACTTAAATGGCATAAATTCTAAGTAAAATAAAAATTAGTAAACATTTAATTACCATCAATTTATATCTTAATTAATGAATCAAAAATCTACTATAACTCAATGTAAAAGCATATAATGCCAAAAATGATATAATGGCATGCTAAAACAATTTCTAAATAAAATAAATTGAAATGAACATATAGGTTTGCCTCATAAGAAGTGCTTTTTTAATAAATATTTTAGTTGAACTTCTTACTCGAGCGTTTTACTTATGATTGAGGTATTAGTGATAATCAATATCTTAATTAAGCTTATAAGGATCACGTACTAAGTATAACTTCAATTAATGTATGTTAGCTTTGAAAGTGCCTCAATCTTAATGTGGTTTCTATAGCCCCATAAGGAAAGATTTAGGTGACAAGGAAGGGTCTTAACCATTTATATTTAAACTTATTTGGGAATAGTCAAAGTTAGGAATTGTAAAGCAAAACTTGATCTCCTAGTTTATTCTTTAGCATGCTTTAAATGTTGGTCATGCCTTTTATTTACCTTCTGCTAGCATATCCTTGAATATTTATATGCCATGCCATACCACTCCTCTAGCCAATTGATTTCGAGTATGTGTTTTTTTTACTTAAATCGTATAAAACATAATTAATTTACTTTATAGCCTAAAATTCCTTTTCAAGTTCTACTAATAAGTGATAGGATTTTTCATAAATTATCCAAAAAGGTATGATGCTAGTGGGTGTTTTGTTAGCAGTTCTATGGCCCCATAGAGCATCATTTAACTTCGTAGACCAATCTCTCCTTGAGGGCTCCATTGTCTATTCCGTTATCTGTTTCAATTCCATATTATTTACTTCTACTTGGCCAATAGTCTAAGAATGATAAGGGGTAGCTACTTTTTATATAACACCTAATTATTTAAAATTGATGGTTATAGAACTGTATTCCCTTATCACTAATTATAGCTTTAGTTGTTTCAAATCATATAAATAGTTTATTCAATAACTTAATAAGTACCCTAACATCAATAATTAGTAAGGATTTAGACTCAACCCACTTTGATACATAATTAATCATAACTAAGATATATTGATCACCAAATGAGCAAGAAACGAACCCATTAACTATATAACCCACACATTAAATACTTCACAAACATGAATACCAGTTCAAGGCATTTTGCTTCTATGAGATATTACTTTTCCATTGAAACTTATCACAATACCTTATATACCTTTATGCATCCTTGAACAATGTAGGCTAATAAAATCTTGATTTTAAAAAAGATTTTCTATTTGCATAATAGTGGCCTCTAAATGATCCTTTGTGGCAATGCTCTAAAAGGATAGTTTTTTCAGGATATGCTACATTACTCATATTTATCTAATCCATATAAACATAAAATAAGTACAGGTGCTCCTAAAGATAATTTCTTCACTCAAAATCTTTTTTTGATAAGCATCCCCTTTAGAAAAACCTAATCGAATAAGTAACTACTAGGGCCAACAAACTAAGGTTTATCTTAGTTAATTCAAGTTGATATAGTTGTTCACCATGGAAAGCATCAATTATATCCTCTTCTATTTGCTATTATAAGATGCTTATGATGTCATCAAGTTCTCTTCTCCTCTTGTATAAAAATCTTGTAACAATAAAATCCATCTAATTAGCCTTCATTTAGTATTTTTTTACTTAAAAGATAGCACATTATTAAGTGATCAGTATATATAATGACTTAACATAACAACTTAAGATCTAAATTTACTAAATGTAAAACCTATAGTAAACATCTTCTTTTTAATAGTTGTATAGTTCTCTTATAAATCTATCAAGGTTTTTCTTGTATGGTATAGACTAAAAATGTTTATCTTTATTCTATCAAAGTAGTGCACCATTTGGAAAGTCATTAACATCACATAATAGTTTAAAAGGCAACTTTCAATTTGGTGTTACCATGATTAGGGAGTTTGTCAACTTTTATTTTAAAATATTAAAAGCATATAAACACTTATCATTGAGAAAAAAAAAGCCACACTTTCTTAAACAATTAGGTAAAAGATACTATTTTGAAAAAATATTTAATAGATATCTTATTAAACTCATGTCCAAGAAAAATCTTAATTCCATGTCAGCGAAGGCAATTTCTCTACAATTTCTCTAGTAGTTCTATCAACCTTTATACCTTTACAGAAGAACACTATCCCTTTTGCACCATTAAATTGAATTCCTTGGAATTAAGCACTAAGTTAGTCTCTTCATAATATTTAAGCACCCTCTCTAATTTCTATAAACATAAGTCAAAAGAATCACCGGAATAGAAAAATCATCCATAAATACATTTACAACATTCCTAATTAACTTATCAAATATAGTCAACATGAACCTCTAAAAGGTAGCTGGCATATTATATAAACCAAAGACATTTTATGTTACACAAACATATTAAATTAATATATGAATATCATTTTCACTTTATCCTCTAGGGCTATGGAACTCTAGAAATAGCCCTATAGTCTATCGAAGAAACAATAGTGCTTACTTCTTTATATTCATTCTAGCTTTTGATCGATGAAGGGTAGTGGAAAGTAGTTGTTGCATATAACATCATTTAGCTTCCCATAGTAAATACGCACCATCAAACCAGCAACAGTTCCTAAAAGGATCAACTTGCTCTTTTCGTTTAGTACCACCACCCCACTTTCATTGGTACTAACTAGACATGTCTTACCTAAGAACTATCAAAAGTAGGGTAAATAACTCCTACATCAAGTAGTTTAATTACCTCAACTTTTATGACAATTTTATATTTGGGTTAAGTTGCCTTTAGGGTTATACTACTAGCTTGAAATCATTTTCAAATAGGATTTAATGGGTGTAAAAAGAGGGACTAGTTCTCTTGAGTGGTTCTTAGATGATTATCATGTGTATAGGCCTAGACTTATGTTATTGTTAGTGTTTGTTTATATTATTTAAGTGTTTTTATGGTTTAAAGCATGAATTGGATCTTAATTTATGTTTCTTGAGGTGTTTGATGTGTTTGTAAGTGTTGGAAATCAGATAATTGAAGAATAAGGAAGATTTGAAGCAAATTGAGGATACATAACCTTGTGTATGGCCGTGTATGCCTCTCAACTCTTGCAAAATCACAAATATTGGAGATTTTTGGCCATGCATCATACTGTACATCACCCAAAGAGTGAAACAATACATTTCAACTTTTCTAACACAAGAGTGTTTTTTCGGTCCTTTAATGTTTTGGAGCTATTTTTAAAACCAAATTAAGTAAGGAAATTATAAAAAGAAACTTAGAAGCCTTAATAACTATTTAAGAATGTGAAACACTCCAAAAAAATGTATTATTCAACGTACAAAAGTGGATCAAACAAGGGAGATTAAGAAGAATGTCCAAGAATTCCAGCTTGATTGATCATGACCTAAACAAAATTTTTCTTCTTTTCCTTTTGTTATGTCATCATTCTTGATGTGTAAACTAAATGTTGAGCAAATTTTACCTAATGTAAAACCCTCAATATTCCACAAATATATGGATTGAAAACTTATAGTAAATTGAGGTGCCAATCCTACGAGAAATTAACCAAAACTAATTGAATCCTAACTTTGTCTAAGGTTATAAAAATGTGATTAAAATGAAAATAAAATAACCAAAACAATAAGAAATCAAATGTGAGTTGAATGAAAATAAAATTTTGAAATTAATACAATTAAATTAAATAGAGCACTTAACCACTTAATAAATGAGATCTCACAATAAAACATTATTGACCAATTATGAGAGTATAAGAGTCATTCTATCTTCATTTGGCTACTTTAATGATCTGTAATTAATAATGAAATTCTGATTTTGCAATCGTTCGATTATTAAAATAGCCTAACATTTTCAATTACTTCTTAAGTAATCTATCGGATAATCGGGTCCTCACACAAGATCTCTTCGTATGATTATAGATTTGATATTTATGTGACTTATTAAGTTGCTAATTCTCATTACCTAACCTAATAAAATTACTATCAATTCAATCTCTTGGTCTATTATCGAAGTATGCGCAACCACAAATATCACAATACCCAAACATTTCATTGAAATCAAAAGCAATCAAGTCATAAAATGATTCAATAATAAATCCTATAATGAAGTTAGAACATCATCAACATGTTCAACATTCTCAATCTATGTTTATACATCGAGATGGAAGTAAGTAAACAAAAGAAAGATAGAAAGAACTTGGTTATAATGCTTGGAATGTAGCTGCTACTTCTCTTCTCTCCTTTAGATCTTCCTTAGCTCTTTCTCAATTTAGCAAGATGGTGGCTACTTATTTTGGTCTTTTTTTTCTTTATATCTTAAGGTTAATTTTTGGGCTTACCTAGGTCACTTATTTTTTACAAAAATAGTTCTAAAATGTCAAAAGATACAGAATAATTAGCACCTGGAAAGTGTTTATCACTACTATGATAGGGGGTGTCATGTTCGTGATACTGCCAAATTTTCTTTTATCAGGATCGTGACATGGGGGTGTCATAATTGTGACACTAGGCAGAACTTTTTTCATGATCTTGACACTCATGTTATGATCATGACCTTGCCTTTTAGCCCAAGCATGCCCCAACTTCCTTCAATCAACATTAATTTGGCTTTGTTCACTAAAAAAATACATCAAAACACTTCAAAAACACAAGATTAAGATCTAAAATCATGCCTAAGCCACATAACACTTTAAAAAATAACAAAAAATCACATCAACATAATTCTAAGCCTAAACATGCAATAATCAACTAATCAACACCTATAAACACACTAAAACACCTACCAAAATATAATATAAATTACAACTATCAATAAATTACAATATGTTTATTATGTTCATGAATTTCTAAATTCTAGATTAGGGTTTATTTTTAATTTAACATGTAGTGTTGTCACTGAATCTACAATAATCATTCCTTTTGGATCTGAAAAGTTTGATTATCTCACAATCGTGATACTGCCAAATTTTCTTTTGTCAGGATTGTGACATGGGGTGTCACGATTGTGACACTAGGAAGACCTTTTGTTACGATCATGACACTCATGTTATGATCATGACCTTGCCTTTTAGCTCAAGCATGCTCCAACTTCCTTTAATCTACATTTAATTTGTTTTGTTCACTAGAAAATACATCAAAATTGTTGGATCTCGAACTTTTATTAGAAGATTAGAACTGGTAAATGAGATATTTTGGTGATTCGTCCTGAGTAAGGAACAAATGATGAAAATTCTTGAACTAAGAAATGATAGGCAAGGTAAAGTAGTGAATGAGAAATGTGGATATGTCCAAGTTTTTCTTTGGTGTTTATGGTAGATAAAAGATTTTGAAGTAAGAAGAATTAAGGTGAAAGTTAGAAGTAGAATGAAAGCCAAAAATAAAGTTGCATTTGTGTAGTAAGTTGATGAGGAATATGTATATATATGTATGCTCTGTTATTGGTGTTCATGATTAATCATGGACTATATTTTCTTTATGGATGATATTGATTTGAAATGGAGTTGAGAATGAGGAGTAAATGAATTAAAAAAGGCAATCTTAGTATGATTTGTGTTAAGGAGAGATTGTGAAACAAAATGGGTGGTTGATATGGAAAATTGTTCACGGAGTATGTTTCAGTCCTTTAGCCACAACTTTTTCTCTAGTTATCCAAAAAAGATGATTCTTAATTTGGATTAAACTAGAAACATATGGCTACATTTCTTGTGAAGATATCAAATTTAAATTATATCTTTAAGAATCTCAAAATTTATCATGAAATAGAGAACTGGGTGTAGTACATTGGATGAATGCAAAAATTCATGTTTTGTATTCAAGGAAAAATATGGATTAATCTAAGCTGATTTAGGTAAATGTCTCTTCTGGAAAGTTGTATTTCTTTCTTTTAGCTTTCCAATGGTATATATTATGGAATTTTTGAATTTCTAGGCTGAAAGTGATGGTCCTTATAAAGGAAGATGTATCTTTTGTCTTTTCGCTTCTTCTTTGTCTCCTTCTATGTTTTACTTCATCTATGTTTTGCTTCTTCTATGTTTTGCTTCTTCTGCCTTTTGCTTCTTCTGTGATGACGTCATCTTCTTCTGTGATGATGTCATCTCCTTCTGTGTTTTACTTCTTCTACTTTTTTGTTTCTTCTGTGATGACGTCATCTTTTTCTGTGTTTTTTCTGTGATGACGTCATCTCCTTCTATGTTTTGTTTCTTCTGCTTTTTTGCTTCTTTTGTGATGACGTCATCTTTTTCTGTGTTTTGTTTCTTCTGCCTTTTTGTTTCTTCTATGATGAAGTCATCTTCTTCTATGTTTTGCTTCTTCTATTTTTTTTGCCTGGCCTATTTTTTGTTTCATTTTTGACCCTTCAAAAGATAGAATTTGCCTTTGAGGTCTTCATAAAAGTTGTATATCTTGAAGTCCTCTTTCGAACTATATAAATAACACCTTAACACTATATCTATAGGGAAAGTTATAGTAATTTTTTCACTTCTTCTGTCTTTTTCCATTAGTCTACTTTTCGTCTGTACCTATCTTCTGTTCCATTTTTGACCCTTCAAAAGATAGAATTTTCCTTTGAGGTCTTCATTAAAGTTGTAGATCTTGAAGTTCTCTTTCGAAACATATAAATAACACCTTAATCCTATATCTGTAGGGAAATTTATAGCAATTTTCCCATTTCTTCTATCTTTTTCCATTCGTCTGTTTTTTCATTTGGCTTCATATGTACCTATCTTCTATTCCATTTTTGACCTTTCAGAAGATAGAATTTGCCTTCTAGTTCTTAATGAAAATTGTAGATATTGAAGTCCTCTTTCGAACCATATAAAGAACACCTTAATCAAATATCTTTAGGGAAAGTTATAGCAATTTTTTCACTTTTTCTGTCTTTTTCCATTAATCTACATTTTGTCTGTACCTACTTTCTGTCCCCTTTTGACCCTTCAAAGTTGTAGATTTCAAAGTTATCTTTGAAATCATCCTAATATGATCTTAATCCAAAATCTCTAGTGAAAGTTATGCCATTTGTATCGAGATAAGTTCAATATGATTAAGGACCAAACCTTGATTGATTCTTTCAGTCATAATTTTGTCATCCAACCCCCAAATAAAATGATTCTTAAATCATTAGTTTCTTAACCCATTTTTCTATCCCTCAATAGATTTTGATAGATTTTGGTATTGATTTGAAAAAGATGTATTAAATCAAGTAAGGGTATCGATTGAAAGAGTAGGAATTAGATATGTTACTGAATATGCTTCAGTATTTTGATGATATTTGGATCGATAGAGCTCTGAATAAGATGATTCTTATTTCAAGATAAACTAGAGACATGGTGCTACAAATGGTATGAAGATATTGAAATCTAATTCAGTCTATAGGACTTTCAATTTCTGGATGGAAGTTGGGTATAGTGTACTATTTTAGTCTAAAAATGGTCTGAAATGTTTGGGCTCTAACTTTAGATTTCTGAACCAAATGGATTGATTTTGGTGGCATTGGAAACTTAAGACACAGAAGAACACTTTTCTAGAAGAAAGAGTTATGTCAAAATATTCAAGGGTGCTTTTGGCAAGACACTTAAGTATAGAAGACATAAAGCATAAATGGAAGGGCAAATGGGACATTTATCAATCATTAAGGGTAAAATGGGAAGAAAGAAGTGTTGTTTCCTTCC
>JAOSBK010000002.1:22451937-22463971 GCA_027568895.1 Erythroxylum shatona
TCAAGTATGTTTCTCTTGCGTATTGATACAGAGAGAGTGAATATATATACATGAGAACAAGACAACAAATCTTTACAGAGAGAGAAAAGATGCTAACAGAAAATGAAATAACAGAATCTGGTATAACAAATTATACTGAGTCTAGAGGATTCTTAACATGCCCCTGCAAGATGAATTGTCGAGAGGAGACATTCATCTTGGTCCTAAATACTTCAAATTTGGCGCAAGAAAGAGGTTTGGTAAGAGCATCAGCTATTTGATCGTGAGTGGAAATGTGGGACACCCGAAGATGTTGCATCTGAAGTTGTTCGCGCACAAAATGATAATCCAAAGATAGATGTTTCATCCCAAGAATGATAGACAGGGTTTGAGCACACATAAGTTGCACTGATGTTGTCACAAAAAAGTGGGGGGACCCGAGGAATGTATGTGAAGTTCTTCCAGTAAGTGTCGCAGCCATAGGAGTTCAGAAGTGGTGTTGGCGATAGCTCGATATTTAGCTTCGGTTGAGGATCTTGCCACAGTACGTTGTCGTTTAGAGTACCACGATATAGGATTGCCCTCAAGGTAGATCACATAGGCAGAGGTAGACGTTTTTGAATCAAAATTGCCGCCCCAATCAGCATCACTATAGGTCGTAAGGTTGAGATGTGGGGGTCGACGTAGGTGCAAGCCATAGTCATGGGTATGTTTGAGATACCTTAACGTGCGCTTGAGTTGAGTAAAGTGGGTGTCTGTCGGTCGATGTATAAATTGAGAGAGTTTGTTGATGACATAGCTCAGATCTGGTCGAGTGATGGTAACATACTGAAGAGCGCCCAGTATACTTCGGTACAAGGTGCCATTAACCAACGCTGTACCATCATCCAGTTGCAGTATTGTGGAGGTGCATAATGGAGTCGCGCAAGGCTTCGCAGAATCCATGTGGAACTTGTGTAGGAGATCATGAATGTACCTTTGTTGGGATAGAAATAGGCCGTTGATAGTAGGAGTGATCTCAATGCCCAAAAAAAATTCAGAGTACCAAGGTTCTTTAGGGAAAACCGGGATGAGATAGTTGTCATGAAATTTGTGAGTTGTGATGAGGAGCTTCCTGTCAGTAAAAGATCATCAATGCAGACAAGAAAATACATAGTTACATTGTTCACATGATAAATGAAGAGAGAAGAGTCACTAGCACTTGTTTTAAAACCATAGTGAAGAAGAAAGTCCCGATGTTCAGTGTACCATGCCTGCGGTGCTTGCCGCAAACCATAGATGGGCTTGCGAAGTCGACAAACATGCTGAGGAAAATCCGAATGAACGAAGCCCGAAGGTTGCTTCATATAGACTGTTTCTTGAAGATGGCCTTGAAGAAACGCAGTGTTTACGTCCATCTGGTGGAGAGGCCAAGCAGAGGTGAGCGCAATAGTTAGGATGACTTTGATAGTCTGATGTTTGACAACCGGGGAATACATCTCCTTGAAGTCAATGCCCAGACATTGGCTATAACCCTTAGCAACTAGTCGGGACTTATAGCAATCAATAGAGCCATCAGGTTTGCGTTTTGTTAGAAAAAGCCATATGCAGCCCACAACATTCATCGCATCAGTGGCCAGAACTAAGTCCCAAGTTCCATTCCGTACCAAGGCATTATATTCCTCAGAAGCAGAAGCACGCCAGTGCGGGTGGCGGAGAGCTTTAGTTATGGTGCGAGGTTCCTCCGTGGCTGGTAGGGGGTATTTGGTGACTTGGTAAATTTTTTGTTTGAAAATATTGTTTTGAGAACGGGTGATCATTGGATGTGTTTGGGTTGGAGGCACAGGGACCGGATCTGACAAAGGTTCAGATGGGAAAGAAGAGTCAGCAGGTGGCGGTGCAGGGGAAGGAGCAGTCGGTGGTGCAGAACCCGGGGATGGTAGAAGTGCGCACTCAGGAGAGGATGGTATCACGGGACGAAACAGGATAATCTGGTGAGGAGTGGTGAGGGGGAAGGAGAGACAGTGGGAACAAAGGAGGGGGATGAAGTTGACAAAGTTGCAAATGGGAATTGATGGTCAATGAACTTGACATGACGAGAAGTATAAATTTTGTTGGAGGTTGGATCAAGACAGAGGTAGGCAAATTGATGAAGAGAATAACCAACAAAGACACAAGGGATGGGTCGAGGTTGTAATTTGTGATCCGTATAAGGATGCAACCAAGGGAATCATAAACAGCCAAAGGCATGAAGATTATTGTAGGTAGGAGCAGAGTGATGAAGGAGTTCATAGGGAGATTTCATAAAGAGAAGTGGAGTGGGCATACGGTTGATAAGGTAGACGGCTGTTAAAGCCGCATGGGCCCAGAATTTTGGTGGTAAATGACTGAAGTGAATAAGGGATCGTGTTGTTTCAATGATATGACGGTGGCGACGTTCAGAGGTGCCATTGAGTTCGGGGGTGTATGGAGGAGTGGTGAAATGAGAGATGCCATGCTTAGACAAGAACAGACGGAGCTTGATATACTCACCACCATTATCAGTATATAATGATTTGATTTTGAAATTAAAGAAATTTTTGACAAAGATTTTGAAGGAACTGAAAACATCAAGAACATCGGATTTTTGACAAAGAGGATATAACCAGACATACTTAGAAAAATGATCAATGAAAACTACATAAAAACGAAAACCATCGACGGAAGGAACAGGAGCGGGACTCCAAACATCGGAGAACAGTAACTCCAGTGGTCAGGTGTTGTGAAGACGTTGAGTGGAGAATAAGAGTTTGTGACTTTTGGCACATTCACAGGAAACACAGGGAAGAGGAAGTTTGGAGTGGCATCGGAAGTGTTGGCTGGACTGAAGATGCATCATCACTTTGTGAGAGGGATGACCCAGAATGTGATGAAGAAGAGCAGGACTCGAAACAGTAGTCAGAAGAGCAGGGGGACAGGAGGACGGCAATTGGAAAGTATAGAGGTCACCGTGACACATCCCTGAGAGGAGTACTTCCTTCGTCCGCAGATCCTTCACCTGAAACCAATTAGGAAAGAATTCCACAGAGACATTATTAGTGGTGCAAAATTGTTTGACCGAAATAAGATTACGAGTGATATTTGGAACATGAAGAACATTATCAAACAACAAAGATTTGGAGGGAGAGAAGTAATGGAAGCTACCAATATGTGTTATTGGGAGGTTATACCCATCACCCATTTGAAGATGATCGTTGCTTGAATATGGAGAGTTGAGGGAAAGATGAGCTAAGTTGTTAGTAACATGGTGGGAGGCACCGGAGTCGAGAATCCATGGGTGAGAGGAAGATAAGGGGGTGGGAAGGTAGTATGGGAGGCAGTTGGGCCAGAGGATGTATTTGGTGGACTGGTTGGCCAGTGGGCAGGAGGGCCTGTATAAGGCAAGGGTGGCCCCGAAGGGTTGGAGGGATGGGAACAACCAGCAAAATGGGCAGAGGGAGAGTGAAAAGCACCAGGGCCGCCGATAGGAGTACCAGACTTGCGGCGATGTAGTTTGCGACACACCTTGGAAGTGTGACCCGGTTTTTCACAGTATCGACAGATGGTGGTGCGATATGAGTGGATCGGGCCCTGTGGAGTGGATTGGCGAGTATACACCGGAGGTGAGTTGAACTGAGCTCGCATAGGTGGACGAGAATACGAGGGCCATACTCTAGTAGCAGCATTGGCCGTGAGAGGATGAGAAGAATCAGCTAGCTGGGATTGCCGTAACAGGAAAGATTCATGATTAGTGAGTTTGTCAAAGAGATCATCAAAAGAAATGGGTTGCTCCCGAGCACGGACAGCCGCACAGAGATCACGATAGTCAGATGGGAGGCCATTGAGAGTGTGGATAACCAGATCGGTGTCATCAACCGGACCACCAATAATGGCGAGTTCATCAGCAATGCCCTTGATGCGTTGAAGATAGGCAATGCCCTTGATGCGTTGAAGATAGTCAGTAATGGAGGAGTCACCCTTGGTGAGATTAATTAGTCTCTCTTTAAGAGACATAAGGCGGGACCGTGACTTATTGGCGAACATCCGAGCAAGAAGTGCCCAGGCCTGCTGAGAGGAGGTGATAGAGCCCAGCATATTGATAATGGTAGCATCGACAGAGGCGGTAAGTGCATGAAGTAGGAGTTTATCCTGCCGTACCCAGTGTTTATAGGAGTCATCAGTCTCATCGGGACAGGGGTGAGTGCCATCAACAAAGCCCATAAGGTCATAACCGATGAGAAGGGAGGAAATTTGTACGCGCCACGTCGGATAGTTTGAGCCTGTTAACTTGAAGATGGATTGCATGTTGAGGAAGACGAGGCCGAAGATACCGTCAGCCAGAAGAGAAGCATCGGGAGCCAAGAGGAGAGTGTAGGATCAAAAAAAAAAATGACTGCAGTTACACTTAGTACTGCTCTGATACCATAAAGGGACAGATAAAATGAAGAATCATGTATATTTCTCTCGTGTGTATTGATACAGAGAGAGTGAATATATACATGAGAACAAAGCAACAAATCTTTACAGAGAGAGAAAAGATGCTAACAGAAAATGAAATAACAGAATATGGTATAACAAATTATACTGAGTCTAGAGGATTCTTAACAACTCTCGCTGGCCACCATATGTTTAATTTATGTATCGCACAATGGTTGCACCGACGAATAAGACAATTAAAGGACTAGTTGGCAGGTCAATGATATAGCATCGTGCAAGTTATTGTTCAATCGGAGTTGCTCTGAACTGTATCTGTAGTTATTTGATATAAAGTAATTATCATTAACAACTGTAAATTTTCTATTACAAGTGAAAAGAGAAAAATTAAATGCAAAATAAGTAAATTAACACCCAAATTTTGTTAACACAATTTGGAACACTTTGGTTACATCTACGAGGCTTTCACCCAATTTAATCATTTTCACTGACAACAATAGTTTGATATAAGGCTTCATTAAACCGACTCATTCAATCCTTGATATTATCTCTCATCTTCACACCTCATAAAAGTAAATCATACCTAATAACATGATTACCTCGTACTAACAAGTGATTGAAATAATAAAAAATATAAACAAAAACACTTAGATAAAAAAGCGACTCTCCAAAAAATCTAACTTCTTTAATAAAAGAACAAGAAATTATCACCAAAAAATTCTGTTGTGAATCTTCAATAATATCACTAAGATATCCCATGAACAGCAGCCACAATGACACCTCAAACCAACAAGAAACATCCTAAAACACAAGCGCTGCAACACTTCCAAGACTTTTAGAAATATTTCACCAAAATCACAATATACGACTGAGAACAAAGTCACGCAATCTTCGGAGGAAATCAGCCAATAAATTTGGACAAAATCACTCAAAAATTAGCTCACAAAAATAATTTTTATATTATAGTCGTTTTTTCCATATAAATCAGGCTTGAAAATTAACACAATAGGTAGATAAAATCAATTGTTGAGTATAGATAAAATCAACAAAAAAAAATCGGGTGTATTAGATAGTCATTATCTACAAAGTACCAATTTCTTGAACAGATCCCATGATGTGACTTAAAAACAAACCCCATGTTACGATGTGACTTAAAAGCCCCAAGGCATTAAATTTGGCAACCTACTCACATTAATAGCACGGCGGATTAGTGGATGTATTAATCGTCGTTGGATTAGTCTTTTTCTTGATTCTCAGCCAATCCTGATAATGTGAAGTAATTAAAATCCCACGTGCATTTCACTCATTTATGTCTATGCCCATGTATTCCTGGCTTTCCCTTCCAAAGCCAACATGTTTGCCGATCCAACTTTGAAATGCGAAGTAACTAAAAGGCGAAAATGACATTAGGGTTGTTACTTGTTAAGCTTAGCTAGCTAGTTGTTACTTGTTAAGCTTAGCTAGCTAGCTACTTAAGTGTACATCGATGATCGATCCTTTCAGAAGAAGAAATGTGTTCCTTAAACTATAATTTTGATTTTCAGCATAATCCAATCATAAAATCTGGATTCAGATTATACGAGTGTAAAGTTACTGCCTTCAACTAATCAGAACAAGGGATAGGCCTAAAATGGTTGGACTCCATGTCATGTTAAATTGAAAAGAAAAATCTTTAGGATATTGATATCTATATAGATCGCGCCAACATCGGCATTTTTTAGATGTCCTACCGCAGAAGTTTCGATGCTTCTCCAAGTAGGGATTTATCATGTGGTTGGGAGGAAAAGATAGACCACACCAGACACACTCCACAAAATGACGCTGACAAATTGATTTTTGCATATGTGAAGTTTCTTTTTTAAAAATTGTTCCTAGAACAGTCTCTTGAAAATTTAATAGAATAATGAATGGTTGATAATAAAAAATTATAAACTTTGTAATATTTTCCCAAACCTTAAAAGATAATATTAAAATATTCCAACTTTAATTTTTAGCAAAAATAATATAATATTAAGTTCTTTGCAAATGTAGATGACAGTGACAAGTTACATTCTACAACTACTCAACAACTGAGGACAAAACACAACAGAATCAAACCAAAGAACAATTAATAGGGATGCCTAAGCTAGCTGCCACTCAATCCACAAAAGACAAACCAATGAGATAAGGAATTGAAAGCATCCTTTACCCCATGGCCGGCCTTCATCGGAGCCACACACATTATATTTGTGGTAAGCATGAATTTAATTATTTAAAAAAATTAAAATATCAAACACTTTAAAACGATTATGAAGTAAAATATATATGAAGGAGTGCATAATTACCTTAGAGTTTTTTAAATTTTAATTTTTAAATAATAAAATTTGTATGTGACACAAAAATAAGATGTTATAGTCACGTTGTAAAATAATAATTTGACGTGAAATAATAATTTGACGTTGCATGCCATTTTATCCATATTAACAAAAAATTTAATATCTAAATATTTCCCAAAAATTAAAAATTGGAGTATTTTTACATTATTTTTTAAGTTTTTACTATTATTACAAAATTTGGAAAAAAGTTTTACAAGTAACTCAATAATGAATAAATTTGTTTGTGCTGTTGAAGTTCAATTTTCGTAAAAATGAAGAATTTTGTTCTCTCGACGTGCATTAAAATGAGTTGTATTCCCAATACTTTGAATATTAAAACTGAGTCAATAATAAAAATTTGAAAACATAGTTACGATCTAAAAAGCTGCAAAACATTTGTCACGACTTAAGAACCATGCATGAACTAAGTACAAAGTCAAACATAAATATTGAGGAAATTGAACGAGGTTTTATAGTGTCTTCCGAAGTCAACTTGGTTCCATTATTTTCAAGAAAAACATTTTTTATTTAATTATTTCTAAATCTCGATTTTTAAAATTGCTTGATTTGTCCCTAATCGTTATCAGATTCTTCCTACGAATTATCATTTTTCTACGTCATGGCATCTTATTCATGTCCTAATCATTATCAAATCATCATTTCTCTAGTCAAGAAATCTTAGTCACACCCTAATCATAAATCAGAATATTCTTATGAGTCACCAATTTTTCCCCACGTCCTGGCAGCATGTCCATATCATAATCAGAAACTTTTTATGAATAACCAAATGTTATGGCATCTTATTCATGTTCATTTATCGTTAGTTACAATCCTTTTCACCTCATTTCATGGAGAGCCCAGATCTTGTTAAATTTTGTAATGTTGGATCTAAATTAACTGAGTACATACAAGTTTAAATGAGGTTCTATCTTAAAACCAATTGATGATAGAAGGAATAACTTATTAGGTTTATATGCATACTCAAGGTCATATATTCTTTCCATGTAGGACAAACTCTCACTTATATTTCAATACGCTCTTTTCATGTGTGGGCTAATTTAAGGCCCACACCTGACACATTTTATCATGTCGAGATGATGACAACTAATTTCAGAGCAATCTACTCTGATACCATGTTAAATTTTGTAAAATTGGACTTAAATAAACTGAGTATATACAAGCTTAAATGAGATTTCATCCTAAAAGTAATTGGTGATAAGAGTAACTCACTAGGCAAATATACATACTCAAGGCCATATATTTTTTCCATGCGGGACAAAACTCCCACTCATATTTCAACAGTTCCTATAAATTCACGCTGCATTGAATATGCACTATAATATATTCTCACTTACTAAATTAGTACATTTACGAAATTTTGACTTATATTGATTATACTGATTGACTACTGAAATGAATACTGAAATATCTAAAAGAAAAAAAAACTATGTAAGGATTCTAATTAGAAAGAGTTAAAAAGGTCAAATTGAAACTATATGTTTAAATATGTAGTTAATAATTAATAATTTTAAAATAAAATATTTTATATTAATTTTAATAAATTAAAATTCCAAACATTTTTACTTTTTATTATAGAAAATTAAAATTTAATTATATAAAATTGAAAGTCTATTTTATGATATGATATTGATAAATATTAGTGCTATATACTATATAAATAGTAACTCTGAAATAGTATTTACTACTTTGGTATAGCCTCCTCTTTAGCATGCATTAATTTCGTATATGACAAAACACATTGTTCGTAATAAACCAATTCATTTCACTTGGTGTATTCTTTTGTGTCCTGCCAAAAGTTTAAGCAATGAGCATTTTTTAGGGGAGCTGGGAGAGGAAAAGGTTAGCAAAGATTGTAATGGGGATTGGTTATGTCAATATAAATGAATGTTAAGAACAAAATGTTTGCATGGTGAATAAATCCCCTCATCTGCAAGCAGGATTTCTAGTTCTAAGAATAGAATTTGAATGGTTAGATTCCTCCATATTCATGATCATACATTCATTAAAAAAAAAAAGGAACCATACGTAAAAGTTGAGAGCTTTTGAGCATTTGAAATTTTTAGCAGATAGGCTGCATTACTACGAGCTATAGAACTTTTTATAGAAATTTACATAAATCGACCATGAGAATGGTCGGTAAATAACTAATAGGATAAGGACAATGACGGAACAATTACTCCATAGTCGACCAATGTAATAACGTTTGCGATGTCTAGTATTGGGAAAAAAATATAAGAATGATATTGATAAGGAAATGTGAGACGCAGACTACCAAAGTTAACTAGGCAAAAACCAGGGACTACGGTTTTAAATCATTTTGAACAATTCCAACTCATACTTCTGTACTGTCAGACAGCAAATTCAGAAGACATTAAGCGCAGTAACACAAACATGGCCGACGTCCTGGCCATGGACTCTCACATCCGCGTGAAATTAATGCTGCCAACCTACTCCCTCGACCTTTACTCTTCTTCAATCCCTTACCTGGCTTGTATTTATATTTATGTTCTTTTACATGTGAAGCAATTATAACACTCCACCATTCTCCACTCCTAGCACAGCGTAATTCTTTTGATGGAGGGTGTGTTCAGAAAATGGTGGGCATTGTGTGCGGTGTTTCTGGTTCTACATTATGATGGCTATAGGGCTAAAGCAGATCCGCAAGTCCCTTGTTACTTCATTTTTGGGGACTCTTTGGTTGACAACGGCAACAACAATCAACTGCAGTCTTTGGCTAGAGCTGATTATTTGCCTTACGGGATTGACTTTGGTGGACCGACTGGAAGGTTTACCAACGGAAAGACAACCGTTGATGTTATTGGTAACTCTCATTCTACTCCTCTCTCCATATCCATATACATTGTCAGCCCTGATTAGACTATTTGATCAACATTCATAAACGTAGGTAAGCTAGTTGGCTGTTGATTAATAACTACAAATCATTCAAGATGAATCAATCATTCTGTTGTATTCAACAGCTGAGCTGTTGGGGTTCGATGATTACATCTCTCCATATGCCACCGCTAGGGGCCAAGACATACTGCGAGGAGTGAACTTCGCATCCGCGGCTGCCGGAATTAGGGAGGAGACTGGCCGACAACTGGTAATAATTAAAGCCGATATATTCACTTCCCTGTAATAAATAAATTAAATAAAAAAACAAACTTCTAAATATTTATGCTAATAATACTAATTACATACAGGGAGGTCGAGTTAGTTTCAGCGGACAAGTGAGGAATTATCAGAACGTTGCTCAACAATATGTGAACTTGCTAGGGGACGAGGACAGAGCAGCTGATTACTTGAGCAAGTGCATCGTCTCCATTGGATTGGGCAGCAATGACTACCTTAACAACTATTTCATGCCACAATACTACTCCACTTCCAACCAGTACACTCCCGATCAGTACGCTGATGATCTTATTCAGCGATACACTGAGCAGCTAAGGGTTTGTAGTTCGGACCTCTCAATTTATTGTTAATTAGTACTAAGGTTTTAAATAATTGGAAGTGGACAATTATAAGTGCCGATCATTATAGTTGTTACATTTGATATAGTCGTGATTACAACTTTAATATGATGTAATTGATTTCAATAGTATCAGCAATTACGATAACTGAAACATCACCTTTGCAATTGTGATTATGAATTGCAACTTAAAACATGATCACAAACTTTACCATGTGAGAGCACCAGCGTTTGATGAATAACTTTCGATTTTGAATAATCTTGATCACACTATGCTACAGATTTTGTACAACTATGGAGCGAGAAAGTTCGTGTTGATTGGAGTGGGTCAGATAGGTTGCAGCCCAAATGAGCTAGCGCAGAACAGTCCTGATGGCAGAACCTGTGTTTCGAGAATCAACGCAGCCAACCAGATATTCAACAACAAGCTCAGGTCACTTGTTGCTGAATTCAACGGCAATACCCCTGATGCCAAACTCGTGTACGTCAACGCTTACGGCATCTTTCAGGACCTGATCAATAACTCTGCGAGATATGGTAACTAGTTTGACACCTTAATCCTTGTCTCTGTCATAATTATAATTTGAGTGTAGTTGGTTTATCTGGGTTTATGGTGAATTCACAGGCTTGAGGGTGACAAATGCTGGTTGTTGCGGTGTTGGAAGGAACAATGGTCAAATAACGTGTCTACCATTTCAAACTCCATGTGCTAACAGGGACGAATATGCGTTCTGGGACGCATTTCATCCGACGGAAGCTGCTAACATTGTTGTGGGAAGGAGGTCTTACAGCGCTGAGTCTCCATCTGATACTTACCCTATCGACATTCGCCGGTTGGCCCAGCTCTGAAGACGGAGGGAGCGGAAGTTGGTCTTTACATGATAAAACTTATTAACTCCAGGAATTGGTACTTTATATGGCAATGTAATGTTGTTTGTTGCTAATATGAAGAGGAAGCTACGTTCCTACTCTTGCATTGTTGTTGTTTTTTCACTTTTCTTAATTGTGAAGTTGATATAAATGGAGTCCTGTCTTAATTATCGTCTGTTACTGCATGGAAGGGCATTTGAGAGTGTTGCCGAAATAATTTGTTTTATAGCGAAGACAGCATGCAATTGTTGATAGATAATTAAGCCAATGATAATTTTACAAACTTGTTTTGTAATTGAAGGAATCAAACAAATTTATTGATCATAGATAGTCTTACTTACACACAATTGGTAGAAATAGAAAATCCTTTTAGCATACCTAACATTGGCTAAAATTAGGCTTTGATTTTTGATGAAAAGAAAGACAAGATTGGAGCACAACAAGAATCCATTGTCTTTGAAATTGAGGCTTAAGTGAATGTTAAAATTTTATATTTGAAATTCTATTTATTTTTAAGACTAATGAGAATTATTAAAATTATCTATTAAACGCGTCATTAATTTTTACGTTTTGGTTCCATTTTTTTAAAATTCTGTATCGACTTTTTGTAATGTTGTGGTAGACTCTTCGGAAAAAAGGGATGTTTTGATCTCTGATATTATGATTTTTAGTAACATGTCAAGTGCTACACATACGCAGCATTCACATTTGAGCTCATCAAATATGAAGTGGAAGAAACTTTTTTAATATGACAAATTAAAGTATTCAGAATAATGTTTTGTTATTCTCAATTACTATTGATTCGAAATGTTGAGCCCCGAACTTTTTCTTGAAAAATTTGAATTATTAAATGCAATTAAATGAGGAATTGGTGGTTTTATTTTCATGTGCAAAAAAAAGAGAGGGAAAT
>JAOSBK010000002.1:22482551-22496412 GCA_027568895.1 Erythroxylum shatona
AAAGTCCTCAAAATTAAACAATTCTTTTCTCATAAATTATTTCTTAATTTCATCAAATTTCCTTAAATTCATAATTTTTCTCACCAATTTCTTTCTCATTTAAATTCATTTTAGTATTTCTAATTTTCATCAAAAGTTCGGGGTCCAACAAGATTAGAGTAAGTGTGTCTTCTAGAATGTTGTAGGTCGTTCTTTTAACTTTCCAATGGTAGTTAGCCTGAAAATTATGGATGTCTGTACTGGAAGTCATGGTCCTTATAAGGGAAGATGCACAAGAGAGGAGTTGCATCTTCTGTCTTTTTGCTTCTTCTGTGATGACGTCATCTCCTTCTAAGTTTTCTTTGTGATGATGACATCTCTTTCTGTGTTTTATATCGTCTATGTTTTTCTTCTTCTACCTTTTTGCTTCTTCTGTGTGACGTCATCTTCTTCTGTGTTTTGATCGTTCCTTCTGTGTTTTATATCGTCTGCCTTTACATATCTTCTATGTTTTGTTCCTTCTAAGTTTCACTTCTTTTGTGTTTTGTTGATGCGTCTTCTTCTGTGTTTTGCTGAAGCGTCTTCTTCTGTGTTTTACTGATGTGTCTTCTTCTGGGTTTTGTTCCTTCTGAGTTTCACTTCTTCTGTGTTTTGCTGACACGTCTTCTTCTGTGTTTTGTTGACGCGTCTTCTTCTATGTCTTCGATGTTTTGCTGACGTATCTTTTTCTGTATTTTTTGCTTCTTCTGTCTTTTGCTTCTTCTGGGTTACTGTTCATAAACTTCTTTTGGGTTACTATTTATGAAATTCTTTTGTCTTTTGCTATCTTCTGTGTTTTGTTTCTTCTATTTTTCCACATGGCCTATCTTCTATTACATTTTCGATCCTTCAAACGATAGAATCTGTCTTCAAGGTCTTCATGAAATTTGTAGATCTTGGAGTTCTCTTTCAAACCATACAAAGAAAACCTAACTCCGATATCTGTAGGGAAAGTTATAGCAATTTTCCCACTTCTTCTATCTTTTTCCATTCGTCTGTTTTCCCTTTTGGTTTCGTCTGGTCCATTTCATCTCTGCTCTTCGAATAGTCAACTTGTTTCATGCCCCATCTGATGAATCTTAATTTATTAGTCGACTTGTGATATGTTGGTCGACTTGTGCTGACTCCAACGGATAGATTTAACAAAATCTTCCCATAATCTTCATGTTTGAATCTCTTGCACGTTGAAGATTATTTCCATCTTGATTTCATAATGATTTATATCTTGCCCATAGAAGATTAATGCTTGTCTTGATTTATTTCAATCCAAAACATCTGAAATAATTTCTTAACCAATTCTATATATTTTATTATTATCAAAACATAAGTAGGATTTAATTTGTCAACCACCATTGGTCCAACAGCGTGTGTGAGATAGATTTTATGGGAGTCAGTAAAGTAAATCACTTGTTAATATAGAATTCACATACAATATATGAAATACACAAAAAGGGGGGTTGAATTGTGTAATCTTTTCGTGAATACAAAAACTTTGATATTTGTTGAAAAGAACTTTTTCAAATGTTAAAGAATACCACATATGTTATACAAAAATAGCTATGTATTCAAATCGCAAATAACTTCTATATACTTATCTAAGAACAAGAGAAATTAAAAGTTAAAAGTTAGAAGATAGACGCTGCGAATTTTATACTGGTTCACCCTAAATCTTAGGCAACGTTCAGTCCTTAGAGTTCGTCTGAGTTTTCACTATACTTCTTCAAATTTACAAGTATTCTTTTTTCCCTTCCACAGCCTCTTCAGGTCTCTTACACAAAGTATTCTTTTTGCTATCTTAGCCTCTCCAGGCTCTTAGCCTTTGCTCTCTCTTACTAGAAAGATATTGTGAGCTTTTTATTACAGTAGAGTTTGATCTCTTGTATTGCACTTTTGAATACAAAATTTTTCTTTGTAAGTAAAAACTTGAAAGCTAAAAAGATTATTCAATCTTCGACTATGACTAGTATTTATAGCCTAAGTCTCCAACTGCTTCTTGATTCTTGATAACTGCTTCTTGCATCTTGATAACTGCTTCTTGCTTCTTGTAGAAGTCGTTATTCAGTTGAGTTCTATAACTAACTCTAACTGACTAACTATCCGACATGCTAAAGTGTCTTCTTCTTTGTATCGTCTGTGTTTTTCACTTCTTCTGTGTTTTCCGCTTCTTTTGTGTTTTCACTTCTTCTGTGTTTTCTGCTTCTTCTGTGTTTTCCACTTCTTCTGTGTTTTTCACTTCTTCTATGTTTTTTCGCTTCTTCTGTGTTTTTTCGCTTCTTCTGTGTTTTCCATTTCTTCTGTGTTTTTCCGCTTCTTCTGTGTTTGCCGCTTCTTCCGTGTTTTCCACTTCTTCTGTGTTTTTCCGCTTCTTCTGTGTTTTCCCCTTCTTCTGTGTTTTTCACTTTTTCTGTGTTTTTCCACTTCTTTTGTGTTTTTCGCTTCTTCTGTGTTTTCCCACTTCTTTTGTATTTTCACTTCTTCTGTGTTTTCGCTACACGCTTAACACACTTATCAAAATAGTTTATTTATTTCAAACATTATTATTATTTGATTATCACCAAAATTAATAAATATGAAGTCTTTTTGACTTAAAAATCTCCCCCTCTTTGATGATAACAAATAATCATAATTTTAGAAAGATAAAAATAAATAAACGAATATTATTCAGATAACGAATAAGAAGACAACAAAAGATATACACATAAATATAAAAAATACATATATGAAAACAAACGTGTAGTCCTATCTTCTTTTCTTGTCTCTGGTCTCCCCATATGCTATCTTTTGTCTGCTTCTGCTCTTCTCCCCCTATTTGTTGTTAATCAAAAATTTTACTGAAGATGCTTCATGATTTCAAAAAACATTCGTTATATATCAGCTCGGATTAACTTGAGGTGTTCTTCAATAGAAACTCGTAAATAAGCCACTTCCTCATGTAGATCACCCATTGAGTCACTCAGATCATCAATCTTAGTATGAATTTCTTCAATCTCCTTAACTAAGGATTCCTGACTCCACTGCTGTGTGTGACTAACTTCTTCCAACACAATAGTAAGATCTTGTTGAGGTGTACTTGGTGGATAGAAGTTTGTAGCAACAGGTATTTCTAAAGGTAAAATATCTAATTCAATGATTTTGATAACAGGAGGTTTGAAAGATTGTTTTCCTTCAGGGAGATTAAGGTCATCAAGTCTAGGTAGTTTTGGAACTGGTTTTCCAAGAAGGTGTAGGACATTTTTAATTGAAGATAAAAAACTCAAAGGTTTAAAGTGCATGATTAGATGCACAAAAGTCTCTAAGTTGAAATTAATACCTTCAACCTTGATAGTTCTGTACTGTCCTTTTGTCACTCTTCGAACTACCTAAAAAGTTGCATCTGTGGTGGAGCGTCCACAATGACTTTCTGATGGTTTTGAAATGTGATGTGAAACATAGATCCCTCTTGATTGAGTTGCATTGCATGCCTCATCTATGTTCCTCACAGCAGGGTACATCTTCTATTTCCCTTTGTCTTCATTGCGTACAATGTTTGAAGCTCTTGGTTGTATATCTGGTATAATCTTGATCAATGTTTTATTTGTGACTGGGTAAATAGCATATCGATCCTTGGACATCTTCATTGGATATAGTTCTGACTTTTCATCTCGCAAAATCCCATATAATCTTCTTTCTTCATGATTTAAAAGATGTATTGATCGATTATTGATCAGTATTGGTTCAACTTGTACCTTGACTAACCTTTTCACCAATTCTCTTATAATAATCGAGCTTTTGCTTCTAACAGGTACTGATTCTTCAATCACCTTCATTTTCAAATCCTCTTTTCTGATAGGTTGAGAAGGACTATGAGATACTGATCTGTGTTCAACTGACTTTGCCTTTTGTTGAACACCAGTTGAAGTAATCTTTTTCTGACTGGTCTTCAGCTTCTTACTTTCTTCTACCAGTCTAGGAGGAGGTTGTTGTTGAGGTTTCTTCTTTTCAAACACCAACTTCCTCTTAATTTCTGTTTCTTTAGTCGATTTTGCTGGTTGTTCTTGCAAAATTGAGATCAAAGATCTAGTCTCCTGTGGTGCTTTCTTAATCTTTTCAAAATCTTCACCAAGAGTCAATCCTTTCCCTCTCTTCTGCTCTTGTTGACGCAAGGTTAACAATATTGGTGACCTTCTGGATTGTTTGGATTTCTCGGAATAAAGTGTCTCCCCCTTTCTTTTCAACGACACTTATTTTTGAGACTATTTCTCCTGACTTTCTTCTCTTTGTGATATCATCTTAGCTTTAATTGATAACTCTGACGATTTATTCTTCTTCTCTTCTATAGACATTCTTCCTATGGATCGAGGCTTTGTCTTCTTTCTGGGTGTAATATTTTCACTCAAGTTGCGTCTAATAATATGCCCCCCTCAGTCCTTGCTTTTGCCATAGAAGCTGTATCCTCCTTTTCTTGAGACTTCAAACCCATTCTACAGATAGTTGATGCATTAATAATGCTTTTTATATTCATCTTCATTCTGTTTTCTCTGTCAAGAAGAATTCCAGAATCTCTAAAGATTCTTGTTAGCGACAGACCATATGGTAAGGAATTATAATCTCTCTTCAACTTCATCATGTATCTTAAAATCAAGTGTGGAAGATTTATAGGCTGATGATTGAGTAAATGAAACAAGCATTGTTCATCTATCGTCGTCACAATGTTCTTTGAGCCTGCTCTTAGTAGAACACAATGAAAAAGTAGCACATGTAGAACCTTAGCCTTCGGAACAAGAGTTGACGCCTTCTTGTCCTTTGGGTCACTACTTCCATAGAGTTGTTGATTGAAATGTGCTTTCTCTACACTGCTTTTAGTCATCCATGAGACACCTCTGTTCCAACACATAGACATTCACTAACTTTCTCGATTAACTCCATTGTCACAACAATTGACAGTCTGTCCACCGTTGATACTAGAGTATCATCTACTACTTTTGCATTCTTTCAAAACTCATATACTTCATTCAGGCATCAAATGGTTCTTAGACATAATGAGAGGGTTGTGAGACAACCAGATAGGTATCTTAGTCTAGGAGAAGGCATAATTGCCACCTCAGACCAAGAAGAAATAGATCCTATTACTTATACACAGGCGATTAATGATGTTGATGCAGAAAAATGGCTTAAGGCCATGGAATTAGATCTAGATTCTATATACACTAATGAAGTCTAGATCCCTGTAAATCTACCACCAGATGTAAAAGTCATAGGATGTAAATGGATCTACAAAAGGAAAAGAGGATCTGATGGAAAGGTAGAAACTTTTAAAGCTAGATTGGTAGTTAAAGGCTATACTCAAAAAGAGGGTATAGACTATGAGGAGACATTTTCTCTAGGAATGAAGTTTATTTCATGTGAAATGGTTCTAAGAGGGGGTAGGCCATTTGGCAGTGTTTTAGGGAAAAATCTAACAAACTAATTAACTAAAGATTGTACCCGACTTAGAATAGGATGGTCTAGCTTAGGCTCATCATCAATGTGCATGGGAATATACTTGGGCAACTCCTCCATGATTGAAGTCTTCTTCTCATTTGCAAGCAAACCAAGTGTGCTAACTTCTCTTTTCTTTCTCCTTTCTCGGGTAGCAAAGGTTTGAGTAGAATTTTTTTTTACCTCCACGAAACAATGTGTAAGTATTTACCCTTCCTTAGTGATGTACATCTTTGTCAAATAACCACGACCTTCCAAGTAGCAAATGGTAAGCCATCATAAGAATTACATGACACCAAACTTCATCTTCATATTGACCTATAGCAAATGGAACTAAACATCTTCTTGTGACTCTAATTTCATGCTTTGAATCTAACCAACTCAACTTGTAATGAGAATCAAGTGGCTTGGTTCTAAGATCCAACTTATCAACCATCTCACTAGATACAACATTCTTACATGCTCCACTGTCTATTACAACTTCACACGATTTGTCTTTTGTCATACACCTAGAATGAATCAAAGATTTTCTTCTCCAATCTTCCTCACTTTTCTCATAATCTAAAACACTCAACAACGCAAGCATCTCTCCATCTAATACATTTGACATCACAAACAAATGCATTATCATCATACAAATCTGATCGTAAGCCATCATTAATATGCAACAAATTATTTTAAAACTCATTTTCAATCTCTTTAATTTATTAGGCAGTCATAACCTTTTTGGTGGGACATTCAGATTGGAAATGACCATATCCTTGACATTTGAAACATTTGAGGTGATTTTTGGCCACACTTTTTATTAGAAGGGTAGACTGGGTATTTTGTGGTGTGAAAGATGTAACATCCTGTCACCTGCGGGGATATTACCTGCGGGGATATTAGAATAGTAAATAAGAGTGTTCGATGAGAGCTTAGAATTTGCATTTTCATGCTTATGCATAAAATGGCATACACATACACATGAATAGTGAATTTTTCTGCACATGAAAATTGTACATGCATTCATGAATAATTTCGAGTATATTTGGACTTATTTGTGACTTTTGGAAAATTTGTGAATTTGGAAATTATTTATATTGGAAATTTTATTGATTAGTGTAATTATTATATTTGTGAATTTTGGTGAATTTTGGATTTATTTCGGAATTTATAGAGTATTATGGAAAATAGGACAAAGAAGAAAAGAAATCAAAAGAAGATTTGGAGATAGTTAGATTGTAAAGATGAGAGTTAAATGGAGTTAGTTTCAAAAGAAACTAAATTAGAGCTTAGGCATTAAGAAAGTGACAAGTGTCACTAACTAAGTGATTTTTTTATAACCTTGTAGAAAGTAAGTGATGATATCTGTGAGTTAAAAGACTAAGTTTTCCTTAGTTTCCTTCTTTATCATATCACCTTCTCCGAAATTCTTTCCATACACGGAGTTTTTCTTCAAACACCTTATGAGAAATTACTTTGCTTTTCCTTCCTCTACCACACTGCTATTTGTCTTTTCTACCTAAGGAAAACCAGAAGTTGGTCAGCTTACACAATCAATACGTGAGTTTTACATGGAGTTAGGGCTTGAAGATAGTTGAAGCTTTTGGAGATTTCAACAAGTAAGTATTGAGAAAATCTTTTAGAGTTATGGATTTATGAAATAAATTTGATGAATTACTGTTAGTTTCACAATCATAGTATTTATGTGTATATATTCCTGAACACAGTGTTGATGGGATGAAAATTTTAGTTATAATGTTAATTTAGTATTTGATGATTATTCGTGATCAGGTGATGGGAAATGATTTTTGAAGTTTGAAATAGCAATAAAATGGTGTATAAGATGAGTGTAGAAAATTAAAGAATAGAAAGGTGGTATGCTTTATTTTTCTGTTTCTTTACTGTGCATGTGTGTGTGTGTGTGTGTGTGTGTGTGTGTGTGTTTACATAGGTAAGTGAATGCTTTAGAGATTGATCAAGAAAATGGTCTTTAAGTGAAGCGTAATTGTAAAATGATGGTCTAAGATGGGAATGAGTGTATAAATGAAGGTTAAGAAGAAAATAGTGAATGTGATAAAATTTTGAAAATGCAGTGAATGGTGTACAGCAGAGCATGAAGAGTCAATTATTGATATTGTTTTTCTTGATGGAACTTGGTTAAAATTGCAATTTAGAGGTAGTGTGAACTGTGGTGAATGAGCTTAGTGAAGTAG
This sequence comes from Erythroxylum shatona, assembly GCA_027568895.1. Lineage (NCBI taxonomy): Eukaryota > Viridiplantae > Streptophyta > Magnoliopsida > Malpighiales > Erythroxylaceae > Erythroxylum > Erythroxylum shatona. Next base: position 22,490,225 of record JAOSBK010000002.1, read on the forward strand.
AGTAGATTAAAAATTGAGGTGTTGGTTTCTAAAACATGGAAGTTGTCTTAAAATTCTGGGAATGAACAGTGAGAGTGGAAATTTTGATCTAAACCTCGGTGATTTTATTGTACTGATCTAGGCATATCTTGACAAAATGGTCTCCATGAAAGTTGTAGATCTTTCTTTTAGCTTTCCATTGATATAAAGTTTGTAAATTTTGTAGTTCTGGATCAAAAGTTATGGAGGTTCAAAGTTGAGATGATGGTGGAGAAGAAGAAGAAGTGGAATTGCACCGTCGTGTTAACTGGAAAAGCATCGTCGTGCTTTTAGATCTTAGGTAAAAGACATGACGGTGACTTTGGGGTATAGTGAATTTACACCCTCGTGCTTAAGCACGATTGTGCATTTGAGATTTTATATTTTACTGAATAGCCTTGCTTCTTTTGACCATAACATCTTCTCTAGGCCTCCAAATGACTTGATTCTTAAACTAATGGATTCCTAACACATGTTTCTATCCCTTCACAAAATTTTGAATTATTCCTAATTTAATGGAGAAAGATGGATCGAATCAAATTATGGAACCTGTTGGAACAGTGAAATAAAATTTTTTTACTAAGCATCCTTCAGTATTTTAATTATATTTGGATCTATAGGATTCCAAATGAGATGCTTTTTAATTTGAAGTAAAGTAGAGACATAGAGCTACAAAGCATATGCAAATGTCGAATTGTGATTCAGTCTCTAAGATGTTGAATTTCTTGATGGAATTTGTAAAAAGTAAACTCTTTTTGAATAAGAACAGTCTGAAAAGTTTTGAGGTATATCTTCCAAATTTCTGAACCGAGTTGAGTGATTTTGGTATCTATAGAAACTTAAGACATTAGAGAATAACTTTTTAGAAGGAAGTGTTTCCTAATTTTTCCATTTACTTTATTAGATTTATTATGCATAGTTGACCTGTATGTATATTAGACAAAAATCAGAAGTGGTCAATAAAGTTGTGTAATTGGTTTCACGCTACTTTTTATTAGTCCAAATTATAAGTGTACATGGTATTAATGAGGGCTTTGATATCTGAATGATTTGTTCATAAGGATCTCGATAAAGTACCCTAGAATTGTCATTGAATATGCATTGTGCATATTGTATAAGTACGTGTGCATTAAGGAATATTTGTACAATTAATCAAAAGTGTGATATTTATAAATGTGTTTTGTATGATATTGAAGAACTCATTGAACGCTAGTCAGACATTGTCAAACCATCCAAGCAATAGCATTTTGGAGCATACTATGAGTCAACCTAGATGATTTCCTAAGATTGATTTTTTTAATTTATTTGATTTGTTAAATTTTCAAAAAAATTACTAAACTATTTACGAATTGTTTCTAAATTTCGGACTTGAAGTCCGAGGAGTTTATTAGTTTGGCATGTATTGGAGGTGTTTTATTTGATATGAAATCCTGAATGACTTTGATTCTCAACGAAAGCTGATTGCCAAACTTAGGTCCGATGAATGTGAAAACTTTTTCTGAGCATTTGTATAAGATTGTTATATATTACATATTCAATATTTGATGCTTTTCATAAAATGCATGTTCAGATAAGGGCGTTGTAACTTGAGTAGCCAGTTTGAAGAGTTTCCATGTAGACCTTTTCTCCATGATTTCTGATTCTACATGTAGAGCTATGCTATATGATTCTGTTTGACTGAGGCCTATGGGCCAGTATTTGTATAAGTTTGGGATAGGCACTCGGTCACAACAATAAGAACAAATGTGAGTCTCATGCATATAACATTCATATAAGACTGAAATCCATGAATGATTTGCAAAGTTGTATTGAGTGATCCTATGTTATGAAATGTTGTGTGAGTTATGATGTTTAGAATGAATATTTGTGCATATGTGATGTGTGTATGTGATCCAGTGAAATCATCAATGATTGTTCACTCATTGAGTTCACAAAACTCATTAAAAATTACAATGAGGTTTTTCAGGTATGAGACAGGAGACCTAGTGCTTTAGACAAGATTTAAACACCCTTTAGAATTTTGTTATGGCTCAGAGATTTGTCAACTGGCCCTAGGAGTGTGGAGTCTTGTATTTTTTATTTTTGGCTAGAACCTATAAAAGGTTTTGTAAATATTTGTCTAAAGAAAACAGTGTAAATTTGGTGTATGAATGAAATGAAGGGTTTCAAAATTTGCTGACTCTTAAATGATATTAGCCATGCCATGTACAAGTTGGATTTGCTTTTGACATACCATTATCATAGGGTATGTACTTGAATGTCCTTCAGGTATTTGGGTATTTTCCTTATGGTAGTGGGATGTTGCATATTGTTTATGTGTTATTGGGTTTATTGTGGTTTAATTCTAGAAATGCATAATTCAGTAATAAACTGAGATGCTGAATCGAATAAAAAATGATTAAATTAGGCTAACTAGAGTTAGGTGATTTAATAGAATAAGAATTAAATCAAATCAGTAAATTGTGTGAAGAGAGATCTTGTATAAGTTTCTGGTAGTTTGTTGGAGAACTTTAGAACTAATTAGGGTTTTGTACAGGTTATTAATTGAGAGATTGCAACTTCTACAATCTGATTAGGGTTTTTTAATTTAGGGTTAATGGTTATAACTTGAGAGAGAGTAGTCACCCTAAGATTTTCTAGAACCAATAATCTGATAATTCATAATCAATTATGTTAGCGTTAATAATAGGTAAAATTCCCTTAGGTTGATTCTTAGGTGTGTGTTGCAACTGCTTAATTATTAATATTTTCGTGATTGATTATTAATTTGAATTGATTGATTGAATTGAATTCTCATTTTTAGTTTAGTTATATTTTGAATTTATGCAATTTGTTCTGGCCATAGATTTTAGGATTAGATTATCCTTTCCCGTGGATTTGACACCTTAGGTTTACGCTAACGAATTGTGCACATGTGGATTATTGAGGGTATTTTTAAAGCTTACACACATCAACACCTGATCAAGTTTTTGGCGTCATTGTCAAGGAGGCGAAGATTAGTTTAGTTCTTTAGTCTAAGGCATTTCCACCATCTTTTATTTAAGAAAAATAGAGAAAGAAGTTTGAGGTATAACGTAGAGACAAATCAAGACATCTTTGAGTGAAAATGAGACATATGAGGAGTTAGATCCCAAGAAGATTTGGAAAGAGCAATGATGGAGGATAGATATTATAGGGAATAAGGAACTTTTGCTATAATAAGGCACAGTATGGTTAGGGAAGTAATGATCGTTATTGGAACATGTACACTCCGGGGTGGCAAAACTACCCAAATTTCTATTGATCTAATAATATAAGGACTCACTTAGGACATTAATACCTATTAGGATTTCAGTCAGATGAGTTCAGTTTATGAGATTCTAAATTGGATAAGATCGTGGATAACCTCATAGAAATGGAAGAAGGCCAGAAGAGAATAGAAGAGCAAATTAAGCAAGTAATGGAAAATCATGCCTCATCTATTCATAACCTAGAGATTCAAGTGAGACATCTTTGTCGTAAATTTTGTAAGAGAAGTATGGAAGACTCTCTATGTAATATGGAAATACATCAAAGAGAGCAATATGAGGCTATTGCACCTAAGAATGGGGGAGAGCTAAAAGGATCAATGGAAAATGAAACTGAACCCTACCTTATTGAAGACAAGAGACGAAGAAAGAAGATGAAGAAAAGAATGCTAGGACTCCCTATTATTCACCAGTTCTTGATATACCATGTGTGAACATCAAAAAATCTTTAGTAAATGTCTATGAAAAGAACCTTATCCTTCAGATTAATGATGACCAAGTGACATTCAATATTAATGATGTATTAAAGAATCTGAAGGAGAGTAGATCATTTAGGATCATTGAGAACAAAAGGACGAATAATAGATGACAACAGACATCGAGTTTGAACAAGCTATCAAAGTCTCTATTCGTGAAGCGAAAGAAGCAGAGGAGATAAGGGAAATGAGGAACAACTAAGAAGCGAAAAACTCATCCACTTATTGAGCAAACTACTGGATTCCATAAAAGATTCAGGGAGTTTTATTATTCCCTATTTTGTTAACAGTTCACTCAAAAACTACATTACTAAGCATAATTGGTTTTCATAATTTTATCAATATTTTCCTTCTAATGATATTGCAATTTGTAGCTTACTTATAGGCTACAAAACTAATGTTGAACAAAAAGGCTGGAAGCAAGCCACTCATAATTGATCCCGACTGAGCTTCCACGGATGCAAGGTTAAGCTAATGACCATAAATTAGCATATTTAGTAGTTAGATTTAAATTGTTCTATAGTTAGGTTTGTTTTAAATTCTAAAATAAGTCTTGAATGATTTGGATTGCTAATTCTTTTAGTTTCTTGAATCACTTATAAGATAGGCAAACACTCTCGATGTCAAGCAAATTTGGTATTCTTATGTTTTTGTTAGTACTTTCTTCTTATGTTTAGCGTATATTGTGTTTTATTCCCCTTTGGTGTGTTTGTGTACCCTTCTCACATTGAGGGAAATGTGTTGTTCAAGTGTAGGAAGGGTTGTTTGTTTTTACCTTGAGTCTAAATTTTGCATATCATGAGATTGTTTGTTTAGGTTGCATGATGTGAATTGTGTGGATGCGTCAATGGTTAGGGCTTAACGGGGTAGATTTAGCCTTAAACATAGCCTTTTAGGTTGCAAAGATTTTTTAGCTCGTGAAATTAGTGACCTAAGTTACTTAGTGCTAAATATGTTGGTTAATTAGGATATGATGTTAATCCATTCACCCTAGGAATTTGCCATACTCATTTATAATTTTAGGCCAATCAAATAAGTGGCATTCTTAGTACGTTTTTATAAGAATGATTAGTTATAAGGTAGGCAAAATTTTATCTAAAAATAAAAAAATTTGTATAAATTTTAACTAAAATAACCATTCCACTGGCCTTTAAGTTATGAATAGAGCTAATAGCCAGTTGAGAATCTGACATAGCTGAGTAAGCAGATTGACACACATCATAAATGCGTAAAAAGACTATAATGATATTCCAACCAAGCAGCTTAATAACAACATGACTTAGTTTAGTAAACATTCATCACAAATGTTTGCCTACGCATAAAAAGACTAGGTTCACGTCCTTAAAGAAAAATCAACAAAAAGAATGTTTTTAAATAAAAAAACTATCAAACTTGTTAGTAGCTTAACTTTTTATGAAAACCTATAAACAAATAGCTACACTTTTGTTTTGACTGAATAAACTCAACATTAAAATTTTGATTTGTTTGTATATTTAGTCCAAGGTGCTTAGATGCAGATTTTGCTTGTTAATAAGTTAGAATGACTTGAAAGATTATGTTTCTGGTTAAATTTTTTCGCTAAGTTGAAGTCATTGTCTCATTATTGCTTATACATGTTTTGTGTTTGCTTGATTTGTTTGATTATTTTTGTTTACTTGAGAAGAAGCAAACGTTTAAGTGTGGGGATGTTAATAAGTGTAAATTGCATCGTGTTTTAGGGCATAGCTCGATATGTGTTTTAACTATTAATCAGATCATTCAGTATGTGTTTAGGTTAGAATCATGTTAGTTTGTTAACTATTTATGTTTTAAGTGTTTTATGGGTTAGTACAAGCTTTTGAGCTTAAATATTATATTTTTTAGGTACCTTGATGTGTTTGTTAGTGTTTCAGGGTCAATATCGAAGAATGGAGGATTTTTGGAAGATATTTAGTGTTGGCCCCCGAATTTTTTTATTGATGATTAAACATGATTTAAATCAATTACGAGGTCTTTATGGAATTATTTTTGTGGAGTTAATTATTATGTTAATGTTAGTAAGATTTTATGATAGGTTAATTGAATTAAAGTGTTAAGGTAGTAAGAATGTTCAAGGAAATTTTTGGTAAGTCACTTAATGATAAAGAAAATAAGGCATATAAAGAAGGGTAAAATGGACATTGCACACTCATTAATGAAATATAAATTGTGTATTTATCTTTTGATGTTAATGAAATATAAATTGTGTATGGATGATGTTGAGTTAAAATTAGGTATATGATAGGTGTCGAATCCACCAAAAATAATTCCCAAACACCAAACAAATATAAATTGCGCACAGTGGTAAATGAGGTCGATCCACAGAGAATGGAATAAATTGATTCTATTCAAATGCCAAAGAACGAATGAAATTAATTAAAAGGGGGTT
>JAOSBK010000002.1:22506246-22517958 GCA_027568895.1 Erythroxylum shatona
TACATATATGTGTGTGTGTGTGTGTGTGTGTTGTACGTGAGTTGATGAAAACTTAGAGATGATTAAGGAAATGGTTTTTAAGTTGACAAGCAATTGTAAAATGATGGTTTGAGATGGGAAAGAGTGTTTAAATGGAAGTTAAGAGGAAGAATAGTGATTTAGAATGGAAGTTGAAAATGCAAAAAAGTAACATAGTACGAATAGGATAAATATAAATTTTTGGCTTTTTATGGTTTTTGATTAAACTTGTATGTTTTGGAGTGGTATGAATTTATGGTGAATGAGTTTAAGGAAATGGAGTGGAAAGACTTGAAATAAAAAATTGAATTGATAGATTTTGGAAAATGGAAGTCATGTGGAAATTTTCCGATAATAGATAGTTAGAGAGTTGAATTTTCGATCTGAAAATTCCATAAATTTTATTTACTATTATAGAGAGATTTTCATAAAGTTGTCTTCATTAAAGTTGTATATCTTTCTCTTAGCTTTCCATTGATATAAAGTTTGTAAATTTTGAGTTCTAGATCAAAAGTTATAGAGGTTTGAAGTTGAGATGTCAGTAGAGAAGAAGAAGGATTCGCAAGTCCACTGGAGTGTCGCGATCATTCATGCGCACGATCGTGAATTTGCAGTACCACTTGAGATGTCACGGTTGTGCATGTGCATGATTACAACCATGCAGGATCCCCGAGAGTTTCACGGCAAGGTCAGATCGTGCATGTACATGATCGCGACTTCCCTGTTTATCCAAAAAGGGTTATTTTCTGAACATACTTTGATCTTTTGTTATAACTTCTAAATCTGATGTCCAAATGACTTGATTATTAAACCAATAGATTCCTAACACATTTTCCTACCTCTCCACGAAAATTGCTAGCATTATAAATTGTTTTAAAAAAGATTGATTGAATGAAAGTGAGAGAATCTGTTGGAGTGGTATGAACTGGTGTTGTTTTACTAAACATACCTCGATGTTTTGATTATATTTAGACCTGTATGATTCCAAATGAGATGATTTTTAATTTGAAGTAAAATAGAGAAATAGGGCTACAAATCATATGAAAATTTCTAATTTTGATTCACTCTTTGAAATTGAAGAAGTTGTATATAATAAACTATTTTCAAATAAGAACAGTTTGAAAAGATTTGAGGTATATCATCCAAATTACTGAACCAAATTGAGTGATTTTGGTGTCCATAGAAACATAAGACATTGGAGAATAACTTTGTAGAAGGAAGCGTTGCCTAATTTTGCCATTTACTTTATTATATTTATTATGCAAAGTTGACCCTTATGTATATTGGAAGAAAATCTGAAGTGGACAATGAAGTTGTGTAATTGGTTTCACATTGTTTTTTATTAGTCCAAATTATAAGTATACATGGTATTAATGAGGGCTTTGATACCTGAATGATTTGCTCATAAGGATCTAAATTGGAATTGTCATTGAACACGCATTCTGCATATTGTATAAGTACGTGTGCATTAAGGAATATTTGTACAATTGTGCAACAATGTGATATTCGTAATTGTGTTTTGTATGATATAGAAGAACTCATTGGACGATAGTCAGACATTGCTGGATCATCCAGCAATAGCATTTTGAAGCGTACTATGAGTCAACCTAGATGATTTCCTATGATTGATTTATTAAATTTTCAAAAAAATTACTTAACTATTTGCAAATTGTTTCTGAATTTTGGACTTGAAGTTTGAAGAGTTTATTAGTTGGGTATGTATTGGAAGTGTTTTGATTTGATATGAATTCTTGAATGACTTTGATTCTTTAACAAAAGCTGAATGCCAAACTTAGGTCCGATGAATGTGAAAACTTTGTCTGAGCCTTTGTATATGATTGTGATATGTATCATATTCAGTGTTTGATGCATTTCATAAAATGCATGCTCAGATAAAGATATTATGACTTGAGTAGTCAGTTTTAAGTGTTTCCATATAGAGCTTTGCTCCATGATTTCTGATTCCGTACGTAGAGCTATGGGCCAGTATTTGTATAAGTTTGCGATAGGCACTCTGTCACAACAATAAGAACGAATGTGAGTCTCATGAATATAGCATTCATATAAAACTGAAATCCATGAATATTTTGCAAAGCTCTATTGAGTGATCCTATGTTGTGCCATGTTGTGTGAGTTATGATGTTTAGAATGAATATTTGTGCATATGTGATGTGTGTATATGATCCGGTGAAATCATCCATGATGGTTCATTCATTGAGTTTGCAAAGCTAATAAAAAATTGCAATGTAGTTTTTCAGGTACGAGATATGAGACTTAGTGCTTTAGATAGGACTTAAGGACCCTTTGAATTTTGTTATGGCTCAGAGGTTTGTCAACTGGCCCCAGGAGTGTGGAGTCTTGTATTTTGTAGTTTTAGCTAGAAACTGTAAAAGGTTTTGTAAATATTTGTTTAAAGGAAACAATGTAAATTTGGTGTATGAGTGAAATGAAGGGTTTCAAAATTTGCTGATTTTTAAATGATGTTAGTGATGCCATATATAAGTTGGATTTGTTTTTGCTCCAACATACTATTATCATAGGGTATGTACTTGAATGCCCTTCGGGTATTCACGTATTTGCTTTATGGTAATGGGATGTTGCAATAATACATAACATTAGTATACAAGGTTTTAGGAGAAAAAGAAGACTAATTACAGTAGATAGTTTATTGGCCAAGATTACGTTAATAAACATTAATATCCTCCCTCAAACTTAAGGTGTTAGTGAAGACGATAACTTGTGTTTGGAGAGACCTTGAAAATATCAAGGTGGATGTGAATTGGTAAAAAGACCAATAATTTGTGCCATAGATGAGATTGAGACAAGTTGTATGGTTTCGTAAAGCACAAGATGACACATAAGATGTCAATCAATCACAATATGTTTAGTTCATTAATTAAAGGCATCATTGCGAGCAATCTACATGACACTATGATTATCAAAAAGAGAGAAACCGCTAAAGAAAGTGTGACACTAATGTCTTGAAGTAATTATCGTAACCATAAAAGTTCAGAGGTAGTGTCAACTAAGGCTCGATATTCTAATTCAATGTTTGAGCAAGAGACAATCATTTGTTTCTTGTTACACCAAGAAATAAGAGATGTGCCAAGAAAAAAATTAATAGCTAGTGGTAGATCAACGATCAGTTGACTCTCTAGCCTAGTCAACATTGGAGTATGCACGTAAATCCAACAGAGATGAATGATTGAAGTGAAGCCCATGAAATAAGGTGCCTTGAATGTATTAGAGTATACGATGAACAATACAAAGTGAGTGGTATGAGGTGCAAACATAAATTGACTGACATTATGAATTGTATGAGCAATATCTAGACAAGTGTCAATAAGATATAAGACTACCCACCAACTGTCAATAAAAATTACCATCACTCAGAGAAGTTCCATCAATGGTAGTCGTATGATTATTAGAGTTAAGTAGAGTGCTAGCAGTCTTAGTATCAGTAAAACTAGCACGAGAGATATGATGAGTAACTGCTTGAATCATCAGAAGATACTTCAAGACCTAAAAATAACTTAGGAGACCTAAATCTTTCATTTCAAATCCCCTAAGTGTTATCACTGATTATTATCATGTCATCAATATATAGAAGGAGAAGAGTGCATCCTTGATCTGTTTTTCAGACAAAAAAAGCATAATCATAAGTGCTAGACATAAAGTCAAGATTGTTGATGGTGGAGCTGAATTTAGTAAACCATGCTCGAGGAGCTTGCTTAAGGCTATATAATGTTTTGCGAAGATGAAAAAATTTATTAGGTGGATAAGCATACCTAGTTAAAGGTTGCATAAATACTTCTTTATGAAGATCACCATTAAGAAAGGCATTCTTGACATCCATCAAAAAAATTCCTAATGCTTGCTTGCTATTGTAATAATAAGATTGCAGATTGAAGTAAGGTGAGCATCTGGAGTGAAGGTCTCCTCATAGTTAATTCCATATTCTTGAGTAAACCCCTTTTTAACCAATTGTGATTTATTTCTTTTGACTAATCCATTAGCTCAAGTCTTGAATTTGTAGACCCATTATAGCTAATAACAAACTTATTTGAAGGTAGGTCAACTTAGTCCTAAGTGTTTGTGTCGGAGAGGGCCCATAATTCTTTCGCCAATGCTTGTTTCCATAAAGGGTTAGAGTTGACCTCACGATAGATGCAAAGTTTATATAAAGAGATAATAGTGGGATAAACGTGGAAGTCTCTAAAACAAATAGATGTTTGTCTTACTTGAGAGGATCGACATAGGGGTTGTTGAGACTAAGTAGATTATAATGAATGAATAGAAGAGAGAGCTATTTATTGAGAATTGAGGATCTACAACTAGAAAAGATATAATAAAATCAAGCATCGATTGTGTTAAGTTGTAAAACGAACCTATAGAAAAAGTATTAGGAACTAAAGGTATGGTAGGATCAGAAAAAAAAAATTGTTTGAGGGTTTGCTGACTCAGAATTTTCGTATTGTGGAAAACATTTTATGTTCCCGAAAAGTGTTATGTTGAGAGATTCACAGGCTTTAAGATAATGGATCCCAACATCTTTATCCTTTATGCTCTATCCCATCCCTTAGAAAACAACATAAATGTGCTCTAGGTTCAAGTTTGGTGTGTTCATGAGGTTGTAATAAAACAAAGCACATACATAAAAAACTTTAAGAGACTGATAATCAAGAGCATGATTGAATAAGCAATCATAAGGAGGGATATTACCTTTGATAGGAGAGGGAATGCGATTTATAGTATAGAAAGTAGTAAAGACTGCTTCTCCCCAAAGGGTCTTAAGATAAAAGATGACATAAGAAGGGCTCGAGTAGTTTCAAGGATATTTCTATATTTGTTAAGCCTAACTATTTTGTTAAGATGTGTTTACATAAAATATCTAAATGATGATCCCTTATTAATTAAGAAGGTCAATAAATTTTGTATCTTTGTATTCCATTGCATTATTAGTCCTAATACTTTAATCTTGCAAAAGAATTGAGTGTGAATCATATTAATAAAATGAGAGCAAATGGAGAATAGTTTAGATCTATGTTGTATTAGAAAAATTTATATTTAGCAAGAAAAATCGTTGATAAAGATCTCATAATATTCATGTTTTATGAGGTGCAGGACTCCAAACATCAAAATGAATTAGATTGAAAGGTGCTAAAGAGATAGAATCATTAAGAGAAAATGGTAAAAAATGACTTTTAGATAGTTGAGAAGGGACACATTCAACATTTGTCGTCTTAACATATCCTAAGTTACTGCTACAGATTAATGACCCTAATTTAGAGATAGAAAGATGACCTAAATGAGAGTGCCATAAATTAGAGGTAACAACACCCACAAAAAGATTTGAAGGAAGCTTTAATGAAGTAAGCTCAAACAATCATCTGACCTTACACCCTTTCCTAAAGATCTTACTCATCTATGAATCCTGTATAATGTAACCACAATTTGAAAAGGATAAGCTAACATTTAAGAGTTTGGAAACAGGAAAGGTTTCAGGTAAATGTAATATGGATGTGTAAACAATACCTATATAATTAAATGCATAGTAGAATTGTCATCAGTGTGAACAACATGTGAAGTAGATGGTATTATTAAAGATTCAAGAATATAAGAATTAGAGGTCACATCATTTCAATATGAAAAAGATAAGTTAACACTAAATTCATATAATTGTCTAACAGAAATAGGATTTAATGAGAGTTTGGAAATAAGAAAGGTTTCAGGTAAGTGTAATATGGATATATGAATAATACCTATATGATTAAATGCATGGTAGAATTATCAGTAGTGTGAATAACGAGTGGAATAGATGGTATTGTTAAAGATTCAAGAATAGAATAATCAAAGGTCATATGATTGCAATAGGTATAATCGAGTTACCAAGAATTTGAGGTACTTGATGTGATAGATAGGGCAGAGGAGGAGACTGCACCAAAATCTGGTGGACATTGTTGAAGAAAGGTGTGGAGGTCCTTTAAAGAGAATTTGGGAGAAGTGCTTTCTTTTGGACCCTCAGTGGTAACAACAATAGTGAAAGTAAGATGAAGAGACTTGGAAGAATTATCTTGTCCAGATTTCTGTTTAAGTTGTTTTCTATATTAAGAGATATGATGTCTGGGTTTTTGAATTAGCCACAAGATCCTTTATACAACTTCTTTCCTGAGTTGTGAGAAGTTTAAGACAAAGTATAAGTTGCAAGTACAGCATTAGTAAATAAGAAAGATTTTTCCATGCGGAGCATATTAAGGTAACTTTCCTCTAAGATGAGCTTCTTAATCACAGTGTCGAGATTGAGTAGAGTTCTTCTATGAAGAAGAGAGTTACAAATGACCTTGAGAGTCATAAGTAAGTGCCATATATGATAACGATCTTGAAGATTTGCATAAATTGCACTAGCATCAAAACTAGGCTAAATAGGATCGTCAAGTGCTAGTTAATCCCAAAGTTCTTGTAATTCAGACACATAATTATGTATCGTCTATCTAGTTGTTGTTGTGTGCGATGAATTATCCTATATAGATAACATCAGTGGATATCATTTGATACAGGATAATAATTTTTCAGGAAATTTCATACCTCTTGAGCTATGTCAAACTATTGAAAGTCAAGTTTGATGGCTTTAACATATGTATTCTAAACTATATTAAGATTTGATGGTTCATTTCATCCCATGCCACTAATCATTCAGTGAATACATCAATATCTTCATCTTTCTTTTAAGTGAGTTTAGTTATTTCTCCAATAACAATACACCAAAGGAATCTCCCCTTAAGAAAACTACATATTTCCTTAGCCCAAAGATCATAGTTGAAGCCATTGACGATGCTATAGGGAAGTTTAAATGCATCATATTGAAATAAGAAAATAAAATAGAAACAAACCTACTTATAAAGATGAAATTGGTTGTTTTGACCACAAAATTAGATTCAAAATGTCAAAAAACCTTAAGAACCAGTCTAATTTGTAGAGAACCTGAATTAAAATATACTAAATTGAGCAGTCAAAGTATCGATCAATTTTTTTGAACTGAATTTAATTGATGGGTCTGAATTGAACTGAAGAGGAGAGCACACATGAAAAAAATAAGGTAACAATAAATGTACAGTTGGTGTGGCAATGATTGCTAACTTTGTGGCAAATGACATGTCAGATGACATGGCAATTGACTAGGATTTTAGATTATGTGGTAGTTGACGTGGCGGTTGACATGACACTAATGTGTTGTTCACTTCTTCTGACTAAACGAAGTCATTTTGCATGGAAGCTAAAAGATTTCATTTAGATTTCTTCTTCCTTTAAACACCAACAATTAGGGTTTTGGAATCCAATGACTTGGGGCAACACTTAAGGGCATGTGGATAGACTTCTGGAGATGATTTTTGCATCATTGTAATATGCTCATAAAGAGTAACAATTGGGTATATGAAAAATTATTTTGAAACAAATTTAATAACCCAGAATACGAAAGCAGAATGTTAAGAGAAAGAATAAAGAAGGCTACTGAATTTTGACTCCTTTTGTTACAAAGGAGACTTTGATACTATGTAGAAATAGAGAGAAAAATAAATGGAGAAATATTCTTTGTATTTCTATGTGTCTCTAATGTGATCTAAATTCACTTATTTATACACTCTAGGTGACTAACTAAATAATAGACAATATTGATGTACATGATTTTACGAGAAAATGAAAGCTAATTATTGTGGATAGTTGACTGAACAAAGACTACATTAATATAGGTTAATGCTTGATATTTTTCTTAAATTTTAATCCTTTATTCGTATGAATTAACCATATTATTGAATAATTCACATCAATTTTGCATGATAACAAATCACATAAGTTAGGATATATATGTGGGTTATATATTAGGGAACACTGCATCAAATATGCCCACACACATTTGAAGGAATCTATACAACAGTTGCCTTAACCCAAGTTCAGAATTATTAGGTTGACGAGATTAGTATTATAGAGATATTTCAGAAACGTATTAGGGAGATTCAAACTCTTCTGTTTTCATGCAACCTTATTGTTAAATCAATCTCTTATCTTGCAGGCAAGTTTTAAGTGGTATAAAAGGTTTGATATAAAAAATCATGGCTCCTAGTCATTCTAAACTACAAAAGTATAATTTAATATTCTGGGAAAAAGAAAGAAAATTGGAAATGGGCAATCGATGTTAATTAATACTCCATCAGTAAAAAAGAATCCGTACATGGTTAAATAATAATAAGAAAGAATCCATTTTCAAAAAAAAAAAAAAAAGAGAAAGAATCCGTACATATTGGGTTTTATGAAAGAGGACATTTCAATGCAGTACAACAGTCAGACAAGTCCTAGCTAGCTAACTAATTCATTAGGTGGGTAGAAGACAAGACATTATTGAATTTATCCAGCCAAACTGGTCTTCATTTCATTAAATCCAAGTTATTGCCACCACTTACCTGTCAAGAGCATCGCAGAGAAGTTTCTTCACTCACAAAGTCGATCCAATTTTTTCCTAAGCTCAATACAGCAATCATCAACAACCATCTTTTTCTCCTGTCTCGTATCTTCAGCCGTCAAAGTACGAACCGGTATCACCCTTTTGACTGTCTATCAACATTTCTACTTCTGAAAAAGTTTCGGTCTTTTCCATTGACAGTTGAAGACATGACATTGCTACTGGTTAAGATGAAGCTGTGGTGGTGGGTTTCGGTTGTTTACATATTGGCAGTTCCGAAGTTGCAAAACTATGGTGTTGGTGGAGAGCTCCAAGTGCCATGTTACTACATTTTTGGAGACTCGCAAGCAGACAACGGCAATAATAATTTCCTCCAGACGCTTGCAAAGGCCAACTATAAACCTTACGGGATTGATTTTCCTGGAGGACCCACTGGAAGGTTCTGCAATGGAAAGACCATATTTGATGTCATTGGTAATGCTCTGATTCTGATATTAATCACATGACATCAAATAAAACATGCTATGTAGCTAGGTGAATCTGGCATAACCTATACTAAGAACACTCCTGCCACATCACAAATTGATGACAATGATCATGTCAAGTTTTACTTATGTCAATATTTTTTAATTTAATTCAACAAAATTTGCAAATGAATAACTATCCATTAACATTAGTTGCAATAATTTTCCCATTTTAAACTTGTTTCAGAAACAAATTTCCAGAAAGCAGCCTCAATCAAAAAGTAAAAAAGTCAACAACCAGTGTACTTTATTTTTTCGTCGGTTAAGAGTTACAGGAGTCCTAACTCAAAAACTGAAAATATATTTATGTATACTTGGGTTGGGCAAGGTATGCACTTGCAATAATATATTGTCTTATGTAATCTCTTCATCCCAATTTCACATTGTATTTAATTTTTAATGGAAAATCTGAAATTCACCTTCACCCAATATCGATATTAGAGATTTAGCAAAAATCCGAGTATTGTTAATTAGCCTACGCTGCATTTTGTTTCAGTTTATCATACATTATACTCTGAAGGACTTAATTGCTAACCTTTTTCTTGTCATTATAGTTAAGTAAAGTACTGAAATTTGGTTTATTCCAGCTGAACTATTGGGGTTTCCTAATTACATTCCACCCTTCGTAACTGCTAGTGACCTAGAAATACTATTTGGTGCGAATTATGCATCTGGATCCGCAGGAATCCGTGAAGAAACTGGACAACATTTGGTAACAAAAATTCCTGACACTTCGCATGCTTACACAATGCAATATTATCGAAGGAGACAAGTATTCAAAAATTAGTGTTCTTGCAGGGTGAGCGAATATCTTTGAATATGCAGCTACAAAATCATCGAACCATAATCTCGCGACTGGTTCAGATACTAGGGAGCAAGAACTTAACTACGCAACACTTAAACAGGTGCTTATATTCGGTTGATATGGGCAGCAACGATTATATAAACAACTATTACAGGCCTAATTACTACCAAACAAGCCAGGACTATACCTTGGACCAATTTACAGGACTTCTTATTGATCAATATCGACACCAACTAAAGGTTAGTAGCCAGTGTTACACCTTTTCTTTTGTCTTCTTTGGCTCATTTACATGGTTCCCATTTATAGAATAGTCGAGTAGGATATGATTAAATTAAGAAATTTTATTATGATATTTCTATAATAATATTAATATCAATAACAAAACTTAGTAAAAGTTTCACTGAAATGTAAGCAATCTTATCCCTACATGGTAGAGATATTGTTTCTGATAGACACATATAGTACAAATTATTATTAATACAAAATATAATTAAATATGTAAAACTAAATATGTAAAAATATGTAATACATTACATATAGAACATGGTAAAAGTTAACAATGCAAGGTAAAATAAGTAAATAAATATATAAACTAGGAAAAAAGTGACAAGTATAAGAATAAATCACGCTAACCATTACAATAAAGTAAATAGACTAAGTAAGAAACTACTTAGGCTAAATAATTAGAAGAGAAGTATTACTTAATCAAAATATTAATGCTATCTATGAAATGAATGAGTTGAAAGAAAAAGTTTAGGAGATTTAAGAGAACAAAAAGACCTCTGAACATGATATCCTTTATTTGTATCTTAGTAAGTTAAAGTTTGTCTATTCACTACAAGAAAACAAGCATTCTGCGACGTTTTTAAAACGTCATAGAATGTCTAAAAAACGTCGCAAAATACATTCTGTGACGTTTTAAAGAACGTCACAAAAAACGTCGCGGAATGTGGTGTAGGTAAAAGTTTTCTGCGACGTTTTATGTAAAATGTCACTAAAAGTTTGCACATTCCGCGACGTTTATAAAAACGTCACTAAAAGTTTGCATATTCCGCGACGTTTTTAAAAAATGTCGCGGATTGTCTAACATTCTGCGACGTTTTTAAAACGTCACAAAATGTGAAGGAATCCGCGACGTTTTTTTGAAGACGTCATGGAATGTCTTTCGTGGCGTTTTTAAAAACGTCGCGAAATGTCTTCCGTGACGTTTTTAGAGTTATTTTTTTAATTATTAATTTTTTATTTTTCGAAAATAATTTAAATTTAATAATTTTTCAATTTTAATAATTTTTTAAAATAACAATTTTTTAAAATCTTATTTGTTTAATAACTATTTAATATTATTTATGAATTTTATTTAATAATTCTTTAATTTTTTAATATAACATTAATTTTAAACTTATTTATGAACTTGGATCGAACTTAATCCAAGTTCGATCGAGTTTGAGTTAATAAAAATTTGGATTTAGAATTCAGGCTTCAAGGTCAAGCCATAACACTTTATGTATCTTCATTTGCCAAGCAATAACACTTGTATATCCATACAAAGAAACATTTGCATTGTATGTCAATGGAAATTGTGCAAAACGAATACATAATGCTAATGGAACTACCTATCGTTTTTCTCTTAGACAAGAAGAAATTCCATCTCCTAACTTAAAAATCTATTCATAATCACCTTCTTAATCTATGCACCATATACAGCTGTTATCCATTCATCTTTGGTTATGCACTTCGGTTAAAATGGTTTAGTTCACCCCCATAAAAATGGACCAGCAACTCATTCCTTCGAAACAATTGGAATTTGCAGTGAAAACTCCACATAGTCCTAGTAGACAAAAGAATGTTTCAGGCAACATGAAGGCACATACTTATACAACTGAATCTTGTCAGGGAAATGAACCAAACAT
>JAOSBK010000002.1:22536912-22548571 GCA_027568895.1 Erythroxylum shatona
AGCTGTAGAGTACAAGTCTGGGTAAGGAACAGTCAACGTTGAATTAGCCTTTAGCGTATATTGGCCACGATAACTAGTATCATCCATGTAATCTCCAGTGCTGCTGAATCCCCAGTTTATTCGGTTATTATAACTCCGTGCAGCACCACCTTCTTCATTGTTGTCACCTTCGTACAAGATTTTCCCATAGTTATTGCTCAAATGGAAATCGGGTCCGCCGCAGTTTATGTGTAATGAACTGTAGTCTGCAGCCATATTGATTGTCAGATCCATGAAGTAGAACAATGTTACCACCGTTTCATTTAAGCCTTTTATAACTTTGCATTAGAAAGAAGATACTTACGCTTGGGGCATTTTGATGTATCTGGGCATGGAAGCAGTGAACTGTTAACATGATATAATAATGTCAGAAAAGTCATAGCGTTTTGCATGCCTGAGACCAGGAAAAGAAACTTACTTGTTGATGGAAGAACTTCTAAAGAGGTTTATGTTTCTGGTCCACAGTGTAGAAGAAGCATCAGCTGCATACACTTGCCAAAAAGCATTAAAAAAAAAAAGAAGCATCGTAACCATACTTACCTCTTCTCTTGACAGTTCGATGGCCATGTTAAATTATTGTAGGAAAGGTCACTGTGAATCAGTAGAAGAAAGTAACTAGAAAATTGAACTAGAAGCAAAAATTGTGGGAATTTTATAAAAATTAAGGTTAAAAAAATTAAAATTAATTCAGTAAAAATATGATTAAATGAAAGAAAATCTATTATATAAAAACGTCCTTATCAATGTGGGACAATTAATTATTGAATTTATCTGAATTGTTAAAAATTTCACATATTAAGAAATGGAAAATGTGATCCAGTAATGCTTTAGGGGGCAGAAACATACATGTTTGTGCCTGAATCAAGGAATGTCTCTGGTATAGTTCCACTTAGCATGTTGCCACTCAAAAACCTAGTCAGAATCAACATGAACTTTATCAAACTAATTTTGATATCCATCTGAAAGTGAGGGTCATTTTAAACTTAATCAACTTGCAACATTTTCTTACGCAAAACTCAAGTTTGTTACGGCATGAGTAGGAATTCCCCCATCCAGCTTGTTGAAGGTTACATCACTGCAAAAGATTGCATGCAGAAAACGAACTTATTATGCGATAAAATTATTGCCTCTTGAAGGCGTTATGAGATGAGAGCATCCATGCATGCTCAAGATAGTCAATCACAAATTTAGATATGGCTAAGCTTTGAATACTGTTCTGCTTATTTCATTTTCTATTTTCTCCCTATGTCTGGTTATTAGATAAAACTACTTGCCCGGTATGCAGTAACCAACTAGAACTGTCGAAAGTTGCATGTTACGTAAATAATCCAACAACTCCAATTAAAACTAAGACTTACAGCAGTGTCTTTATTGTCCAAACATCTTCTGGGATTGGTCCATACAAGTTCACATTTCTCAGTACCCTTGTGAGAAAAACAAACTTTAGTTGAATAATTCTGAGTAGAAAATATTTAAGATTTCTAGCATTTAACATACAAAGTCTTCATCTTTTCAGGCAGCCGGGTAGGAAAATGAAATTCTATTCCTTCAACATCAGTAATCCTCCTGCACAACAAAAAGTTTTAGGGAATGAGCTTACCCTTTTTTGTTTCCAGTTCCATTCTTTCTGTTTGTATTCATCAGTATTAAATTAAAGCACTTCTACTCACAGATCAGTTAAATTTTGTAATTGAAAAATGCTGGGAGGTATGGGCCCTTTCAGTCCACTTGCATACATTTCACTTCATCAAAAGGACGTATTATTAACTTCAGAATATGCAAAATGCAGCATGAGAAAGGAACCAGAATGCCAGAGATGAATGTCTCACAGCCTGTCAAGGTGAGTCCAGTTCCCGATGAAACTAGGTATGGTACCATTAAGGATATTGTCACTAATACGACTGCAAAACAAGAAATACAGGGACTGAATTATGTAAACTAACCAGAAAGTTTTTGAGTAATACTATCAAAAGCTGAGCTAGTGCATACAAGTTTTTAATGCCTTGTATGTGTGCAAGTTCCTCTGGTAACTCTCCTTCCAACTGATTAGAAGAAAGGATTCTGTAACCATGTGATCGTAATACCGGAAACAAATGTCAGTACATTTACAACGATGTGTTGAAATGATGGAGTGCATTTCCCATACAAACTTCATCTATCCATCACATTCCAACATAAAAACTACTACAATAAAATGATAGCTAGAGCAAATAATGTTTCTTACAGATCTGTTAGGTTCACCAATTTCCCAAGGTCTGAAGGGATGGCACCAGAAAATTGATTGGCCTCAAGGCTCCTTGTTTTATTGCCATTCAATAAGAGAAAAGGAAGAGTAAGCTTGTAATCAAGTTAAACCTGAAAGAAGCAACCGCAGTTCATGACATACAAGTAAGTGAGGCTAGGAAAATTTCCCAGGTATCTTGGAATACTTCCTGACAAGCGGTTGGCGGTGAGTGAGCTGCGTAGTATCGATCATAGGTTATAGAAAAATTAAACGGAAAGTAAAATTTATATGTGGCAGCAACAGGCAAAAAGGGTCTGGTTGCGCTTACAGAAATTTCAATTTCGGCAGTTCAGTCCATTCAGCAGGAATTGTCCCATTAATATAGTTACGAGATAGGTCACTGTCAAAGATAAATTTCACAGCTGATTAATTTTGAATAAGCAACTCAAAAACAAAATTTTTCTTAAGGAGTTTCTGACATGATCATATCTGCTAAAAAGTGAAAACTTTACAATCAGCAGAGAACTTCAGGTAGAGCAAAGGATAAGAGTTCAGAACATCTAAAAGTACACAAATCTAACAGTGTGTCTAAGCAGACTATGTCACATGGTCAAATTACGAACACATCACCTGAAGCAATCATTACATTATGCTTAAAGTTATGCAGTTTCTCCAAAAATTTTACGGATTTTTTTGCAACTAATAGATAGGATGAGAACATGTTGAAGCTGACAGTTAAGTATCTTCCAATTGCAAAATCAAAACCACTCATGCTCATCGAACTTGACAATCGGAATGAGAAATGCTCACAGTATTGATTACAAGAAAATGAAGATGTTTCTTACATTCTTTCAAGATATTTAAGGCTGGACATTTGTGGTGGGAGCGTGCCTTGATAACTGTAACTTTTGATCTCACTGTAATTGCAAACAAGTGCATAAGTCCCTAAGTACATGTAAGAAGAAAAGGTTCGCATATGATATTTTCCCTTGCAGAAGAAATGTTAAAGAAAATAAAATTCTCAATATAGAAAGCTGGAAGAAGTTAATATAATTTGTATCTCGTGTTAGAGAATATATAAAACCAATTGAGTTGACTCCACATAACAGCTTAAGCTATTATGGTGAAACGATTGCTTAATATGATATAAGAGCCCCTATAACCAAATAGTCACGAGTTCCAATCCTACCACCTATTTATTCTAATTAAATTAAGCACAAGGTAAAGTAGGTATGTGCAAATTTCAAGCCCAAAGGCCTTTCACTTGAGAGGGTGTGGTAGAGAATATATAAAACCAATTGAGTTGACCTCACACAACAGCTTAAGTTATTATGGTGAAATGGTTGCTCAATATCTGAATCGGAGTTGAGAATATATAAAACCAATTGAGTTGACCTCACACAACAGCTTAAGCTACTATGGTGAAACGGTTGCTCAATATCTGAATCGGAGTTACTAGTTTATCCAATGTGCAACTAATATTATTATCTATAGAAATGAAGACACCACTTGACTATCTTTAACACTGGTATTTGAAGTTTCAAGTTTTGAACGGAGTTCGGTAAATGCAATTCTATGAAGAGAGTTGATTGAGAAAATATATTATCTTTGACTTGGTATTTCAACTGCATTCTTATTCCTTAGTCCTATCTAATACTTCTTCTCAGATAACATAATGCTCAAATTTAATATTTTTCATCCTTCATGGAAGAATGGATTAATAAAAGTTTGATAGCACTTAAATTTATCTTTATAAATTGGAATCACTTTGTCAGTAGGTACATCGAGATATTCAAAGAATCTACGAAGCCAAATATACTACCAAACCATATTAGCTGAAACTTTATTTCTGTGCTTTTTGCAGTATATTGTTCATGACAAAATCTTACTTTCATATCAAATAAGAAAGCTTTCTTTTCTTTTTCTCTATGTCAAACTTCTTTCCGATAATTAATATACAAAATTTTCTTTCTTTAAGATTTAACATATTTGAGGGGTATCTAACTAAATTTGACAAAAATGTATGAATCTAACATAAAATCAATGGGGCAATGATAAATTTGATTAAACTTGAATTTAGACTCACACCTAATAAAAAGATTTTAGGATCAGGATGCCCTTTAAGTTAGGGGTATCCACTTTAATCCGATATAAAGTTGGTATAACCTAACTTAACAAATTAAATTCGATTTGAACCAAACTTAGCCAACCGAATCTAACCTTGAGAAAATATCTCACCTAATTTTATCTCAACTCCTTGTATCTACTTATATCTTTAGTTCTTATCTTTCACAAGAATTATTTGTAATATTTTTATTGTTATCTTAGTTTTATATTTATCACATGTACTTTATACATGTATATAAGAATAATGTACCTCAGCAATTAATCAATGAAAAGCAACTTGAATTTTTATTACATATCAAAACTTCTTTATAACTTATTCTTATAAGTCCAATTATTCTACAACAACCTGGTCAACCAAACTCCTTATCACAAATCCAAACTCGGTATCAAATTTGTTAGAAATGGGGTCACCTTGTTGCTCATTATTGTTTCCACTGCTTCTAATCATGGAATAGTCAACTTAAGTCTCAGTATTTTGCTAATACACTCAATACAACTTTTTCAGCTCTGAATATTTAAACTCCTACAGCCAATTCTTACTACAACTCATATGACTCCTAACCTTTAACTTATGGACTCAGTCCAATCATATAAAGGATCGCATCAAATGGTTTTTAGTAATGAGTACACCCTTCCTATTTTCTCTACTATATTATTATCTTTATCTATCCATATTTGTCCAATTCATCTTAATAGTTTTCTCATTGTTTCTCACCTTACTACTAATATACTATCTGTTGATAAATTTGTTATGGATAATTCTTGTATTATTGAATTTAACCCCTTTTATTACATTGTGAAGGATCTCCACACCAAGACACCTCTCTTCACATAACCCATCTACTACAATCTTTGTTCACTGAAGCTTCCTTGCTATTTTAGAAATTCTGTTGCCTTTGAAGTCACTTTTGTTATTCTTGACTTATAGCATCAACCTCTTAGTCTTTTATGTTACTTTACACTTTCTAGATTGTCTTCCTATTTACTAATAAAATCAAAATTTATCACTTTTTTTACATCATATTTTCAAGGAAAAAGTGTTTGTATACCATTTTCATTATCTACTCCTTTAAAACTTATTCACTATGATACTCAGGGACCTTTCCCATCTCTATCCCTTTATAGTATTCATTATTTTATTATTATTTAGTGATGTTAGTCACTTGATATGGCTTGTTTCATTAGCACAAAATTCTTAAGCTATATTTTGGCTCCAAACTTTCAAAACAATCCCTAAAAACCTTTTCTCCATTACTATCAAAACCTTCTAAAGTGATGAAACGCTTGAACTAATTAACTAGAATTACTCTTCGCATTTGACACCCTGCAACTCCTCAATAAAATGGCCTTACTAAATATAAAATATACCATATTACTAAAACTGGTCTCACACTTTTACTTTATGCCTCTATTTTCAAATCCTTCTGGCTTGAAGCATTCACTACTATTGTATATTTTATCAATCTTTTACCTACCCCCATTCTTTATCATAAATATCTACATAAAATACTTTTCCATATCAAACTAGACCTTACGTTTCTTTGTGTCTTTGGTTATCTCTTTTTCTCCTTTTTAATCGCTACTCGTCCTAACAAACTATCCCCTAAACATATTCTCTGTATCTTTCTTGACTATTTCTCTCAATACAAAGGTTATCAATGTTTTGAACCAACTAGTTCCAAAAATTATATTTCTCAACATGTTCGATTTCTTGAACATGTTTTTTTTTGCAGTCCTCTAGCCACCTCTTTTTTCCATCTTTACCCTCTTAAATTTCTTTAACTTTACCCTTCTCTCCACCATCTTTCTCTCCCTCGACTTCACACTATTCACCCTTGTCCCAATAACCAAACTCTCTTCCCATTATCCATCCCATGAACACACGTACTCATGATATCAACTACACTCCTTGTAATTTTCCCAACTATATTACTTTCGTCATATTTACATAAATCTCTCTTATTCCTAATCCCACATCCTTCACTTAAGTCAACAAAATTTTCTATTAGCGTCAAGCATACTTAATGAGTTCAAAGCTCTCCATCACAATCAGACCTAAACTCTTGATTCTCTCCTCCAAACAGCAAAATGTCATCTTAATGACACTATTGACCCTTATAAAGATCATCTTGTTGCCAAAGGGTATCATCAAACTCCTGGTGTTGATTACACTACTACTTTTAGTCTTTTAGTTAAACCCACCACTATCTGTATCATTCTTTGCTTAGTTGTTTTCAACAACTGGGTCATTCTTCAACTTGATGTCAACTATGTCCTTCTTCATGGCTTTCTCTCTAAACCAGTTTATATGTCTCAACCTCCTGGTTTGATAGATCTAAACCATCCTCATCATATCTATCAGCTCCACAAAGCCCTATATGATCTCAAATAAGCTCCCCGTGTCTAGTTTCACCGACTGAGTTAAAAACTCCTTGCCCTAAATTTCTTCTCCTCCAAATTTGATACCTCTCTTTTAATTTAGATAACCTCGTCCCACATCACCTTCCTTTTGGTTTATGTGAAAGATATTTTGGTCACTCTTCTGCTTCTTTCATTTCCTCTATCACTGATAATCTCAACTCCTCCTTTATCAAAGACTTAGGTCTCACGCATCATTTTCTTGGAATCGAAGCCAAACATACTTCTAGTGGTCTTTTACTTACTTAAACCTAGTACATCAAAGATCTTCTTCTATGCATAACTTTTGACAAGTTTAAACCTACACCCACACCTATCACTCCAACTCTCCCACTTTCCAAAAATCACAGCACACAACTTCTTGATGATCCTCGTTCTATGTTCATGTATTGTATATTTCTTGGTCCTAATCTAATTAGTTGGAGCACCAAGAAAAAACCTACATTTGCAATACTTAGCATTGAAGATGAGTAAAAAAACATTCCTCTTGCCTCTAGCTAACTTTGTTAGATTTCCTCTCTTTTTGGAGAACTTGAATTTTCTCACCTTATGCCAACTCTATGGTATGATTACACTGGAGCTGTCTTTCTTGTTTCAAATCTAATCTCTCATTCTCATATCAAACACATTGAAATTAATATTCATTTTGTTCAGGATCTGGTTGCTTGTTAGACCATTCACATTAGACATGTTTCATCTCTTAATCAAATAAGTGATGTCATGACTAAAGCTTTGTCTTTAAGACAATCTGACCATTGCATCTGATAGTGTGCTTAAGGGGAATAATAACATATCTCACGTAATTCTATCTCAATTGCTTCTATTTACTTATATCTTTAGTTCTTATCTTTCACAGAGATTATTTGTAATCTTTCTGGTGTTATCTTAGTTTAATATTTATCACCTGTACTTTATACATATATATACAATGAAAAATAACCACAATTTCATTACTTTTCAAACCTCGATCAAAACTTATGTTTTAATGCATCTTTAATTTGATCCAACAAAGTCAAGATCGATCAGGCTTTCGATCGAGTTCTAGTCTTATAGGACATGGGTTTAGTTAATCCATTACATCCACATTAGTAAAACTATTAAAATGAAACTCCAAGACCTAAAAAATTAGATTACCTAAATCTTTCATCTCAAAATGTTGATGTAGAAAGGATTTAAGAGTGGAAATACTAGGAGTGTTATCGTTAATAATTATCATGTCATCAATATAAAGGAGAAGAAGAGTGTATCGTTAATTCAATTTGCAAATGAATATAGCATGATTATAGGAGTTGAATTGACAACCAAGAAGACTAATAGTGGAATTGAATTTAGCAAATCAAGCTCAAAGAATTTCAGTCCATACAAGACATTTGAAGACAAAGAACTTTGTTAGATGGATGATCATAACTAGGTGGAGGTTACACATATACTTCTTTTATGAGATCACTATTAAGAAAACTTTTTTTACTTCCATCTGAAATAATGACCAATACTTGCTAGCAACAACGGCAATAAGATAATAAACTAAGGTTAAACGAGCTATAAGTGCACATGTCTCCTTATAGTCAATACCTTACTCTTGTGTAAAACGTTTAGTAATAAGTCTAGCTTTATATTGTTAACTGATCCTTTAGATCTAATCTTAATTTTATCGTCTCATTTGCAGCCAACAATAGACTTTCCTAAAGGTAAGTCAACCATATCCTAAACATTAATGCTAGTAAGTGCATACAAATCCTTTTCCATTAATTTCTATCATAGAGAATCAACTTTTGCCTCACGATAGGTGCAGCATTCATATAGAAAAAAATAATATAATAAAACATCAAAATCATGAACACAAATAAAATTTATTATACGATACATTTAACAATAATTACTAAGGGATCAAAAGAATTAAAAAAATAAACTATTGTACTCTAAAAAAATGAAATACCACTATACTATTTTTCAACAACATTATTACCTAGAAAAGAGAAATAACACTTCTTTTTTATTAATATTATGGTCTAGAGAAACTAAAACATCTCTTACTATTTGCAATAATAAAATTATTTTTCTTAACAAAAGAAAAATAATTTAAACCTCACTACAAATTCTATCACAAGTCTAAGTAAAAGTACGATGAAGGCACACGACAGCTTCATTGAAGACAAAGCATTCTCTTGCATCTCTAATTTGAAGGATCAAGAAAATTCAACAGTTTAAGTTAAATTTGACCAATACAGAAACAAACTGGTTTACCAATATAAGTAATAGATTCAAGTTCAACATTATTATCAACATCAAAAGTCAGAGCTCTAAACATATTTGTGCAAACTAAACGACTGTGCTACTATTATGTCATAACATGTATAAACTAATCAAGTTAAGGACTTAGCGAGAAACATAAACTTACACGAGAAAGTGTAATACAAGGAAATTAAAAGGGGACTTACAAGGTGGTAATATGACAGGCAGTATCGTTGACGGGACATTCGCACGTTATGGTGTTTTTCTCCCCATTATCAGGTACCTTTATAGCTCCAAATTGACAGTCCTCTTTGAAACTGAACCGGCTAACACCAAGGGTATTTAGGATCAATTTTAATGCTTGTACTGCAACATTTACAAAGAAAAAAGTAAGTTTTAAGGCATGATTTTCTGCACATTTTGTTCTTGTTATATACTTGATGTTACTCCACTTTTTTCTTTTTCTGTATCAAATAATTATTTTTCCTACCTGAATCAAACCCTTCTTTTTGCATAAGTTTAATATATTTGTTCAATTCAACTACAATTTTTATTTCTGTTAATATAATAGATTGAACTACGTGATTTCTTGTATATTCGACATGATATATATATATATATATTAGAACCGATTAGGACAATGAATCTAACGTATAAAAGCTTCAGAAGGACGACTATAAACTCAACATACTAATAATTAGTCTCAGGTTTTGGAGTAGAATAGTCATAGTCTGCCGTAGTAGTTCAAATGCTAACCATTCTTGGAAACAACTAATAGCAGAGGGTCAGGTTTTATTTATTTTTAAATTCAGTACAAATTTATTTGTTTGAAATTTTATTTTCTATTTGGTTCAAGTTATTTTCTAATTTTTATAACTTATGAAAATTATAAAATAGCTTTTTATTTATATTTTTTCATATTCTACAAACTATATATATATTATTTAATTATTATTAGTGATAAAAATTATACATAATTTAATATAAATCATATACTTAAATATTTCAATATTGATTATTCATAAAATTATAAATAATTTAATTTAATTTAAATAATTAATTTTGAAATAAAATAATTTTAATTTAATTGTCATTAAAATAGAACTTAAATTTAAATTTATATAAATGATAATTAAATTTTTTATAAATTAAAAATATATATTAAAATAAATATAAAATTTTAAATATAGATTCAATAAAATATATGATTTTTTACTAATAATATATCAACAAAATTTAAATAATTTTATTTATTTATTTATTTATAAAATAATTTTTATTTAAGTTTTATTTAACACATAATTTTATGCGAGACTAACTTTCCTTCTCTGAGAATAGAATATATTTTTTACAATTTTTAAGGTAAATTGTTTTAAATGTTTTAGTAAAATATGAAATATATTATAACTTTATTTTTATAATATGTTTAAATTACATATCGACACTTATGTATTCTAATCAAATGTTGAATTGCTATTATTTTAAAAATTAATATTTAGAATAAAAATAATTCACCTTAAGTAAACAATTAAAATTTATTTTATGATTTTTAAAATATAAATTTCAAAAAGTCATAAAATGAGAAATATATCTAAATTTCATAGTGATAACACCTATTTGAGTACAGTAAGTCCGGTGAGGAACAGGAATACATAAATATAGTTTTTAAAGATTGTGATAAATAGAATTACAAAATGAAACGCGTAATATATTTAATAAATTACTAAAATTTCATAATATTCAAAATAATATATCTTAATTTTTGTAAAGAGAGTGATCATCGCCCCGTAAATGACAAACTGTTATTTGGTATTAAGTCAACTGAAGTCAAGCGTATATTTCGTTTTGTATAAGCTTGACTTGTGTTAATAAATTTTATTCATCTTTCAAAAATAAAAGTAACTCAAGTTTACGTACGATCGATTTGTTGACATCACAGACAACAATATTTGCATGTAAGAAACTTTGGTTACAGGCATATGTAAAGATATGGATATGACGAAAGAATTTAAGCATCACCAGGTGAGGTCCTTAAATACCTTCCTCTGGATCCAATTGACTGTCTTGACATGTTATAGAACTGATAAAGGAGCTCAGAGTAAGCAAGCCAAATAGAAGTAAACAGCGGGTAGAGAACTCAACCATTGCTGCGAAGTTGGTGCCAGAAAACTAAAAAACTGATGAGGGAGATTTTTGCTGGTTTTAGTTGAAAGATACGAGTCGACAAGACTTCGCATATAAATAATTGGTCAGAGTTAGAGATGGTGATTAGTGTCTCTTTGCCACTGGCTCTGTGGTAGTTGGCTTTATCCGTTGGAATTTGGAAAGTTCAAACATTTATTGATTTTGATAGCCTCCGAACACAACTTGGGCTTTGTATACGGAACAGTATCATTTGTCAAATTTTATGATGTCTTATTCTATCCTATAAATCTCAGTCATTCATTTATGTGGATCCCGCATTCATTTATGCAAAACTCACGCGTAACTCATATAAATAAATGGCTGAGATTTATGGGATAGAATAATATGTTGGTTTATACCCTACAGTCAATCGATTTGGTTGTAGTTTAGTGACAAATTATTTAAAGGCATTCTTTATCTTGTACATGTTTAGAT
>JAOSBK010000002.1:22558537-22568601 GCA_027568895.1 Erythroxylum shatona
ATGATCACTTTATGGAATCCTCACTTAAGTATTTAACCTATACTAATAAATGAAACTTTATGCAATTTTGGTGGATATGTGGCCAAATGAAAAGGTAGAATCCATATATAAAATTTTTCAACTCATAACATAAATATAAACATTATAGAAATATGAAATCCATCAAATTATATCAACAAAACTAATGAAATATATAGCATATATGGTTGATACTTTATCTATTCCTTATAGTTTGTAAACAAACAATTAAAAAACCACAAAATAAGTTCATCACATATGACAAAGCATTTCATTGAACACATTGAGTGCACAAATTTTTCAACCCTATCTAAACACAAATTAATTACATTTTCCCATTATTTACATGAAAACCCTAACACAATAATACTTAAACCCAATTAAACAACACCAATGCAATTAACTCAGTCCAAAAAAGCAAATTTCTAATCAAAACCCATGGTTTACCTTCAGAAGAGGTGGAGGAGATGATGCCCTTATCTCATCGCCGGAGATGACAAGAAACACCGACTGGAGACGCTCCACATGGTCGGAGGAAGGATGACAGTCAATGTCGGAGGAGGAAGATGGAGGAGAGGATCGAGCTGCATCTGAAGAAATGAGGAAAAGGTTGCTGCGCGTGAGGAGAGGCGGGGAAGGAAGACTGGGTGTTTTAACTTAACCAAAATGACGTCGTTTTGGATAAGTTCAGAATGTTAGTTAACTTGGGCAAAATGATGTCGTTTTGGTTTAAAATGAAAATGACGTCATTTTCGTCAAGTACAACAGCGTTCTTAACTTGACAGAAATGACATCATTTTGGTGAAGTTAAGAACGTTGTTTAAATTCACCAACACAATGTTGTTTTCATTAACATTACCGACGGACCTATTTCTGTCGCCAAATATTTCCTTATCCACGATAACTTTACTGACTAATTATGTAATTCCATAGCAATTTATCGACGATTATAGTTACATCGGTATATTTCTGTCGCTAAATTTTGCCGAAAATTTTTCCCTCCAAATATGGCAACGGGCATTTGTTCCATCGCTATATTAGTCAAATATAGCGACATTTTTGTGTGTTTCGTCACTACTTTCAAACAGAAAAGATTCCGTCGGTAAGTTTCCATTGCTACTTGACAGTTTTTTTTGTAGTGTACGAAACCCTACAAAACCAATTTTTGGAATACTATCCTAAGAATTGCATATGGGCTATGCCTGGTCAGATGACGTATGGGGGGATAACATCACCAAGGTACGTGACATTGTTTATACTAGTGAATCGAGAAAGACTCTTCTTGTCGTGACTCCTAGGTTTGTGAAATATTTCACCGATAAGCCTCAATGCAACTAAATCACGGGTTTTCAGCCTATATATTGTTCAAGTAGTTTATAGAACATATCATCCATTAGACATCAAAGATAAACAACGATTAATTGTAGTATAGATTCTAAGTATGCTAGTCGAGATATAAGCCCTTGGTCTCTATTTGGGCAGCAATTCTTGAGGCTTGCCTCTTAGTAATCTACATTACCCAATCTTTCCCTCTTTAATCAAAGACCTCGAACAAGATCTATAGTCTAAGATTTTATGATTCATATGATCTTCGTAAAGAGATAAGTGTAGAGAATACTTGTCTTTTTGTATGACTGTAGCTATATTATTTAAATCAAGCTTTTAGGAGAGGGAGAACTTAGAAAGAAGCCATAGGAAGAAAAACACACATAATCTTTTTATTGATTTTTTTATTTCTAAGTATAATGAAGGAGATGCCTTGCTTTTATAGACTAAGTTGTCACCAACTTGGTCTTTTTACCAACGAACCATGTGATACTTAGTTGTATATGTCGCAACTAAGTCAACCTCTCCCTCGAATGCTAGAAACAAAGCTAGCACAAGTTAGTAATGATGCAAGATAAAACAAAAATAAGAATGAGGAAACTTGGAGAATGCTTTGATTGCTCAAGAAAGCTTCATCAGGTTTTTGCTAAGAACTTCTATGCCTCCTACAAATGAATTTCCTTGGGTATTTACAACTTTCCACCTCTTTAATAGATGACTGAGATTTATTTGATCCTAGGGCTAACATTTACCATCTAGAATTATCTACAACTATCTACATGTTCAAGTATAATCTACAATTATCTACAAGGTTCTAGAGTCTTGCACCCATCTTTAGACTTGTCTTGAACATGGAAAAATAATATGGAATCTTCTAGATAATTCTAACTTAGCTTCTCCATTTTGTGCGAAATTTTGTAGTGTGTGACATTCTCCCCCACTCTTTCAGGCGACGCCCTCATTGCATCCTCCTTATATTCCTCGATCATGTCCTTAGAGTCCCATAATGTGAACTCGTGCTCCCAACTCACCTCACTATCGGGCAATCCCTTCCATTTCACAAAGTACTCTATGTAGTTTGGATGGGAACTCCTCCTCTGTAAAACATAATGCGTCAATATGTTCCCTACCTCATACTCGTGAGAAGTAGTGATGGCGTGAGTGCTCTCCTCGATTTACCCCTACTTGTGTCCTCCTTATCGGCATAATATAGTTTTAGGAAGCTCACGTGGAAAACTTGATGCATCTCTAAATGTGATGGCAATGTCAAACTGTAGGCTAGCTTGCTAACCCTTTTCTCCACGAGGAAAGGGCCTTCATATCGCCTTATCAATCCATTATGCACTTTAGCGAACTGTTGACTTTGAAGGGGAAGGAACTTCACCATCTCTAAGTCTCCTTCCTCGAACGCCAAATGTCTCCTCTTTGTATCGACCTATTTCTTCATTCGCTTAGCAGCCCTTGCCAAGTGTGCTTGTGTCATGTCGTTCTTCTCATGCCAACGCTTGGCAAACTTAAATACGACAGGACTTAGATGTTTGTACCCAATCACCAAAGTTTGAGGAGTCATTGGTAGTTGAACTATGGCAATCTCGAATAGACTAGCTCCCATTGACTCACACTTTTGCAAATAGTACGAGAATTGGGCAACATCAAGCAACTTTTCCCAATCATGTTGGTTGGCAGTCATATAATACCTAAAAAATAACTCCAACAATACATTCACCATTTCGATTTGGCTATCAGTTTGATGATGAAAGCTTGTAGAGAAATTAAGCTAAGACCTCAATAACTTGAACAACTCCATCTAGAACCTCTTAGTGAAGTGAGTATCTCGATTGCTCACAATTGTCTTTGGTATACCCCAATACTTCACCACATGATGAAAGAAAAAGCTTACTGCATCCTAGGTCAGGAATTTTGTCAACACTAAGATGAACACTCCATACTTGCTAAATCAAGCTACCACCACCATAATGCTGCTACATCCCTTGGACTTTGGTAGACATGTGATGAAATCCATGGAGATGCTCTCCTAAGACTTCTTTGAAATAGGCAATGATTCTAGCAAACCAATTTGCTTATGTTGATTCATTTTGTCTTGTTGGCATACATGAGGCAATGATTTTAGCAAACCAATTTCCTTATGTTGATTCATTTTGTCTTGTTGGCACACAAGACAAGTCTTCATATATAACTCAATGTCGTCGTGCATTTGAGGCCAACGTACGATGTGCACCAGGATGTCCTGCCCATTTAGAGTCATGACACTCCTTAATGATTTCCTTCCTTAAGCTTTACCATTTTGGCATGTACACTTAATTGCCTTTGGTAGTGAGCACCCCATCCTTAAGTCAAAATTGGTGTGTCTTCCCACAAATTGCCAATTCCATCAATCTTTAGGCTTGTGGGTCATGCTCAAGTCCCTCTTTGACACGATCCACCAAAGGAAAACTCAGAATTGTGATGGCGACTAGCTCTGCCTTCCCACTAAGTGCATCGGCTACCACATTGGCCTTGCTTGATTTGTACTCTATCACAAAATAAAACTCCGACAAGAAAGTTTGCCACCTAGCTTGCTTTGGTGTAAACTTCTTTTGGTTAAGGAAGTAATTTATGGTAACATTTTTGGTCTTCACAATGAACTTGGACCCCAACAAGTAATGTCTCCAAGTACGCAAAAAATGCACCACCGCGGTCATTTCCTTCTTTTGGACCATATAATGCGCTTAGTGTCATTTAGCTTACTACTCTCATAAGCGATCAATGTCCATCCTACATAAAAACACCACTAAGTGCAAAATTAGAAGTATCAGTTTGTACCTCATATGCCTTGGTGTGATCGGGAAGACATTGTTATGAATAGATTACAGTATTCATAACAATATCTTCATCACATATATAAAATATTATTTGATACAAAGAGAGAGAGTGTAAGCCACTAGTATCATAATCAGAATTTGTTATATTCATGTCTTTATCATATTTTTCCATGGTTTGGATAAAATTGTCAATTATCGTATCAGTCAAAACATGAGGCCAAGAGTCAAAAGAAAATAGGTATTCATTTCTTCCTTGATTGTATGGTTTGAATTAAAGTTCTTGGAAGTTATTTACTTGGCCCATATATTATGATTGACATGAATGTCTATTGTAAGACATCTCCCTTACAAATCTTACCTACAATGATTAAATTTCATCCTAGTTTTAGTGCTTATACTGATATCAGAAATGTGTTTGAACTCATACAACTGCTACATCCATACAAAACCCTACGGAACCAATTTTTGGAATACTATCCTGAGAATTGTCACACGGGCTGCGCCTGGTCAGATGACATATGGGGATAACATCACCAAGGTATGTGACGTTGTTTATATCAGTGAATCGAGAAAGGCTCTTCTTATTGTGACTATTAGGCTTGTGAAATATTTCACCGATAAGCCTTAATGCAACTACATCACGAGTTTCTAGCCTATATATCATTCAAGTGGTTTATAAAATAGATCATCCATTAGAGATCAAAGATAAACATTGATTAATTATATTATAGATTCCAAGTATGTTGTTGAGATATAAGCCCTTGGTCTCTGTTTGGGCATCAATTCTTAAGGCTTGCCTCTTAGGAATCTACACTATCCAATCTTTTCCTGTTTAATCAAAGACCTTAAATAGGATCTATAGTCTAAGACTTTTTGATACACAAGATCTTTGTAAAAAGACAAGTGTAGACCATACTTGTCTTTTTGTATGACCGTGGCTACATTATTTGAATCAAGCTTTCAAGAGAGGGAGAACTTAGAAAGAAGCCATACGATGAAAAACACACATAATCTTTTTATTGGTTTTTTTTCTTCTAAGCATAATGAAGGAGAGGCCTTGCTTTTATAGACTAAGCTGTCACAGACTTGGTCTTTCCGCTAACAAACTGCGCGGCAATTAGTTGTATATATGGCAACTAAGTCAGCCTCTCCCTAAATGCTAGAAACAAAGCTGGCACAAGTTAGTAAAGATGCAAGATCAAACAAAAATAAGAATGAGAAAACTTACAAAATGCTTTGATTACTCAAGAAAGCTTCATAAAGGTTATTGCTAAGAACTTCTATGCTTCCTACAAATGAAGTTCCTTGGGTATTTATAGCCTTCCACCTCCTTAATAGATGACTAAGATTCATTTGATCCAACAGCTCACATTTACCATCTAGAATTATTTACAACTATCTACATGTTCAAGTATAATCTACAATTATCTACAAGGTTCTAGAGTCTTCCACCCATCTTTAGGCTTGTCTTGAACACGGAAGAATAATATGGAATCTATTAGAGAATTCTGGCTTAGCCTCTCCATCTAGTGGGGAATTTTGTGGCACGTGACATTCTTTCCCACTTATTTGGGTGATGCCTTTATTGCGTCCTCCTTATATTCCTTGATCTCGTCCTTATAGTCCCATAATATGAACTCGTGCTCCTAACTTACCTCACTATCGGTCAATCCATTCCATTTCATAAAGCACTCCACGTAGCTTGGATGGGAACCCGCCCTTCGTATAACACAATGCGCCAATATGTCCCCTACCTCACGCTCGTGAGAAGTAGTGACGGCCGTGGGTGCTCTCCTCGTTTCACCCCTACTCGTTTCCTCCTTGTCGGGATGATATGGTTTTAGCAAGATCAAATGGAAAACTAGATGCATTTCCAAATGTGACGGCAATGTCAAACGGTAGGCTAGCTTGCCAACCCTTGGTAAACTTAAATGCAGTAGGACTTGGACCTTTATACCTAATTGCCAAAGTTTGGGGAGTCATTGGGAGTTGTCCTGTGGCAATCTCAAATAGACTAGCTCCCTTGACTCACTCTTTTGCAAATTGTATGAGAATTGTGCAACATTAAGCAACTTCACCTAATCATGTTGGTTGGCAATCACATAATGCCTAAAAATAACTCCAACAATGTTGGTTGGCAGTCATATAATGCCTAAAAAATAACTCCAGCAATGCATTCACCCTTTCGATTTGGCTATCAGTTTGAGGATGAAAACTTGCAGAGAAATTAAGCTCGGACCCTAATAGCTTGAACAACTCTATCTAGAACCTCTTGGTGAAGCGTGTATCTCGATCGCTCACAATTGTCTTCAGTATGCCCCAATACTTCAACACATTATGAAAGAAAAGACAAGTCGCATACTAGGTCGTGAATTTTGTAGGCACTAGGATGAACACTCCATAATTGTTAAATCGATCTACCACCACCATAATGCTGCTACATCCCTCAGACTTTGGTAGACAAGTGATGAACTCTATAGAGATGCTCTCCCAAGGCTTCTCCGAAATAGTCAATGATTCTAGCAAACTAGTTTGCTTATGTTGATCCACCTTGTCTTGTTGGCGCACAAGACAAGTCCTCATGTATAACTCAATGTCGTCGCGTGCTTGAGGCCAGTAGTAGGCACTCTCTATAAGTGTCATCATAAGATGTGCACAGGATGTCCTACCCATTTAGAGTCATGACACTCCTTAATAATTTCCTTCCTTAAGCTTTACCACTTTAGCACTTACACTTAATCGCCTTTGGTAGTGAGCACCCCATCCTTAAGCCAAAATTGGTGTGTCTTCCCACAAATTGCCAACTCCATCAATCTCTTGGCTTGCAGGTCATGTTCAAGTCCCTCCTTGAAACGATCCACTAAAGGAAAACTCAAACTTGTGATAGATGCTAGCTTGAACTTCCCACTAAGTGCATCGGCTACCACGTTGGCTTTGCTTGACTTTTACTCCATCACAAAATCAAACTCCGATAAGAAAACTTGCCACCTAACTTGTTTCAATGTCAACTTCCTTTGGTTGAGGAAGTAATTTTTGGTAAC
Organism: Erythroxylum shatona; assembly: GCA_027568895.1. Lineage (NCBI taxonomy): Eukaryota > Viridiplantae > Streptophyta > Magnoliopsida > Malpighiales > Erythroxylaceae > Erythroxylum > Erythroxylum shatona. The sequence goes on from JAOSBK010000002.1 coordinate 22,565,745, forward strand.
ATTGTTGATCTTCACAATGAACTTGGACCCAATAAGTAATGTCCACAAGTACACAAAAAATGTACCACCATGGTCATCTCCTTCTCTTGGACCATATAACGATGTTTGGTGTCATTCAGCTTATGACTCCTGTAAGCAATCAGATGTCCATCCTGCATCAAAACACCACCAAATGCAAAATTAGAAGCATCTGTATGTACCTCATATGTGTTGGTGTGATCGGCAAGGGCCAACACTGGTTTCCATCACTACTTGTTTCAATACTTCAAATGCTCTTTAACACTTAGCATCCCAAGCCCAAAATCTATTCTTCTTCAAAAAATTGGTAAATGGAGATGCGAGGGAGGAAAATCCTTTGATGAACTTACGATAGTAGTTAACAAGGCAAAGAAAGGAATGTAACTTAGACACCTTCTTTGGTGGTTCCCAATCATGTATGGCTTGCATTTTAGACTTTTCTATCCTTAGCTTGCCTCCTCCCACAATGTGCCCTAAAAACATGACTTTATGTTGTGCAAAAGCACATTTCTCCTTCTTCACGTACAACTCATTTTTCCTTAAGACTTGAAAAACTTGTTGTAAGTGCATAATATGCTCTTCCATTGTTTTGCTAATTAATAATCTACTTTTACAAAAACATGAGAGAGAAGCCTGAATTTCTATAGCTTGCTTGACTATCGGTGTCTAAGTTCTTGTCCTTCTATGGCCTCTTCTTCTTCGTCTTCTCCTTCTCGTGTTCCTCTAACCACCATCCCTTCCCTAGCACCCAGACCTGCCAATTTGACCCATTCCACAATCCCTAACATTAACCAAAATGCAAATCCAATCCTGCAAAACCCCAACCCCTTTCAAAAAACCCGATAGCTATGGCTATAATGCAATCTCCATTGCCCTCTTTGACAACTCAAATCTGAACTTTAAAACCTTCCTCGATCCCTAAATAACCCAATTGTGTGAAATCATTGGAGCATATGCACCCACCCAGAACTTGGAAATCTATGGTTTCAAATGTAGTGGAGGAATTAATGGATGCCAAAACTTTGGCCTATTACCCTCCAGAAATTAAGGAGGACAAGATATTTGTTATCCCTTCGCTGGAGATAGCAAGGAAGGCGGCAACCCAGCTCAGGAATGTGTTGATTGGATTTTTCATTAGTAAGAGACCCACATACCCTGTAGTTCAGAGAGTTCGTTTTAAAGCATGGATAGCTTTTGGTTTATCAGATACGTTGATTACTAGCTCAAATAAATTTTTGTTTAAGTTCAATTTAGAAGAAGGAATGAATTTGGTGTTGGAGAAGGGTCGTTGGCATATCTAAGGGAAGCTGTTACTTTTAAGGAAATGGAGTTTGAATGCTGGTGAACAGGAAGAAATTAGGTATGCTCCCCTATGGACTAGGTTTCATAACGTACCCTATAAGTACTGGAATAATGAGGGATTGGGTAGAATAGCTAGTGCAATGGGGAAATCGCTCCTAATGGATACCCAGACAGCTAAGATAATTAAGGATCAATATGCCAAAATATGTGTGGAAATCGATCTAAAGAGTAATTGGCCAATGGGGTTTCAGTTGGCAACCCATAGTGAAGAGGGACTAATTACATTCAAGGAAATGTAGACAGTGAAGTAAATCACGCGTCAGTATAGACTTTATATTCAATGTACAAAAACCACAAGAAGGGGGGGGGGGGGGGTTGAATTATGTATCCTTTTGTATGAATACAATCCCCTTTTTTAAAATTCTTTGAAAACTTGCTTTCTCAAAAACTATTGAGTAAGAATCACGATATATTGCAATTAACTTCTGTATACTTGTATAAAACAATAGAAATTAAATGTTGAGAGTTCGGAAGTTGACATAACGATTTTATCCTGGTTTACCCCAAACCGTGGGCTACGTTCAGTCCTCATAATCCTTTTTGAGATTTCATTATTCTTTTCAAACTGAACAAGTATTCTTTTCACATAGCCTCTTTAGGTCTCTTACACCAAGTATTTTTTTTCTCACTTAGCCTCTTCAGGCTCTCAGTTTTTCTTCTCTCTTACAGAAAGATATTGTGAGCTTTGTTACAGAAATGATAGCTCTAGTGTTTCGCATAAATACAGTGTTTAAAAAACTTAAGATCAATATCTCAAAGCACTAATTGAATTCACTAGTTTTTTTGCTAAAATTTTTTTAGTCTTCGACTCCGACTCGTATTTATAGCCATTGTCTTCAACTGCTTCTTTCTTCTTGTTTCTTGAAACAACAGTTATTCAGTTGAGTTCTGTAACTAACTCAAACTGATTAACTATCTGACGTAGTATCGGTTCTTCGTCTTATGTCGCTTCTGTCTTACTTTTGCTTCTACTTCCGTCTTAGTTTCTTCCGCTTCTGTCTTAGTTTCTTCAGTCTTACTTTTGCTCCTGTCTTAGTTTGCTTCAACTTCCGTCTTACTTTTGCTTCTGTCTTACTTTGGCTTCAGCTTCCGTCTTATTTTCTTCTGTCTTACTTTTGCTTCTGCTTCCGTCTTAGTTTCTTCCGCTTCTGTCTTACTTTTTCTTCAGCTTCCGTCTTAGTTTCTTTCGTCTTACTTTTGCTTCTGCTTCCGTCTTAGTTTCTTCCGTCTTACTTTTGTTTCAGCTTCCACACTTCCACTTCAACTTTATCACTTTCTAATATTATTATTATTTGTTTTTCATCAAAATTATTTAGACGTGAAGTCATTTAGACTTAACAATCTCCCCCTTTTTGATGATAACAAATAATCATAATTTTAGAAAGATAATCGAGTATTATAAAAAAAATTTATAACTATACTATCTTCTTTTCACTTCTCTTCTTTTCTTCTCCTCTTCTCCCTTTCTTTCTCTTCA
>JAOSBK010000002.1:22595570-22608160 GCA_027568895.1 Erythroxylum shatona
TGTATGTATATGTATACATACATATACATATATACATACATATATATATATACACATATGTATGTATGTATATGTATGTATACATATACATACATACATATATATATATATATATGTATATTTCTCTAGCTCTTAGGTGTAAAGTGTCAAATTACATAAGATGTTGGAAAGGAAAAGAAAAGTGAAACTAAACAAAAAGTAGCATACCTAAAATCTTTTATAAGACTCCTTCAAACATGTTGGACCTTTTCAATACTTTTGATCAAGAAACTTGTAGACTGCATTACAAGCATGAGAAGAAAAAATAGACTACATAATAGTTAAAACATCATTAAGTATATATATATATATATATATATATTAGAAACATTACACACATAGAGTTCTCATTATACATTGCTCATCTGCGATTTTGCTTACAAATAGGAATGATAAGAAAACTTTTGGAAATAATAGGATGATGAATTTTGAACTAAGAATAGATATATCATCTTCCACGTTATTGGGTTTCAGGCTTCTTTCTTTTGCTAGGTTTTGATCCACCTTAGAGGCTATTTAAGAATATGCATTGAACAAGAGTTTTCTTTTGACATGCAAGTCTCAAAACTCTAACATATTTAAATTTTGGACATTCTTTGATTTTCTTGAACATTTTCTAACCTCAAGTATTTATATGTTTTTGTCAGATGGATGAGCATATTCCTTCAATTGAGAGTTCTAATCCAGTACTGGAGGTAGAAGTGGAAACTTCTATTTTGACACTAAGTGACAATAAAATTTCAATTAGAACTCAAGTTAGTCAACATAAAAGTGAAGTTTGGAATCACTTTAAGCAGACCATATCGACTGACGGAATTGAAAAAGCAGTGTGCAATTATTGTCAAAAGTTATATTCAAGTGATTCAAAAGGTGGAACATCTCATTTAAAGGTACATATGGAGTCAAGCACTAGAAGGAAGATGGTTTTAGGAGGTCAATCATTTTTGACTCTAGCCTTATGAAACGAAAGAATGAAATGAGAGTAACAACTTTTGACAACCATAGATCAAGAATTTTGATGGCTAATATGATTGTTGGAGATGAACAACCATTGTCTATGGTTAAAAGCAAAAGATTCAGGATATTTCTTAATTCACTCCAACTGATTTTCAAGATTCCAAGTCGAAATACATTGAGGAATGATATTTTCAAAATTTATGAGGAGAAGAAGAGAAAAACATTAAGAGCATTGTCGAGTGTTCAAGGATAAATTGTCATAAAAATGGAGTGGACAACTGATAACCAAAAGAAGGGTTACATGGTGATGACAACCCATTATGTTGATAATGATTCGAAGTTATGCAATAGACTTATAAGGTAATTTATATTCTTTAATATTGTTATCATTTACTTTTTTTATTATTTTATAAATTTATGATTCAAGTTAGTATGCTTTTTCATGATAGGTTCATTTATGTGTCGACACCACATACAAGTACAAAATTGACAAACTTATTGAAAGATTGTTTGACGAATTTTAACATCGATAATAAAGTGTCCTCCATTACAGTCGATAATTGTAGCACAAATGATGCTATGATTTAGAGGTTAAAGGATAAGATGCTTGGGAGCTTATTAGTTAGAGGTAAGTTATTTCATATGCGTTGTTTTTTGTATATTCTTAACTTGATTGTGAAGGATCGGTTGGAGACAATAAAGGAAGCAATAGAGTGTATTCAGAATAGTGTTTTATATTGGAGTGTAACTCCTAAAAGAGTTGAAAATTTTGAAGATGGTGCACAAATTTATGCATTCCAAATTAAAGACGTTGGTTTTGGATTGTCTTACTAGATGGAACTCTACCTTTAAGATGTTGGAACTAGCAATCCCATATGCTCAGCTGTTTATTAGACTAGCTGAAAGGGATTCTTAGTATACCTGTGTACCATCAGAGGATCAGTGGGACTTGGCTAGAAAACTTTGTTTGAAGTTGAAATTATTCAATAATTGGTCTAAATTATTCTTAGGAACCAAATATCCAACTTCGCACTGTATCTTTAGCACTATGTCCAACATAAAACATGTTTTATCATTGTGGATGCTTAACTCTAATGTAGTGATTCGGACTATAGCAAAGCGGATGGCAGAGAAGTTTAATTCTTATTGGTCTAAGGTTGGAGATATTGTTGCATTATTATATATGTTGGACCCGAGATATAAGATGGACAGGGTTGAATATATTTATAATGCATTGTACAGTGGTGAAGCTTAAGAGCATTTACATACTATGAAACAATTATGGTATCAATTGTTTAATGATTATCAAGTTAGAATGCAACAAACTCATGATCAAGACGAAGACAGTTAAACTCAGACTTTAGTTTCAAGTTTAACCTTTTCTTTTGAACAATTATTGACAGATTCTTTTTCAAAATTTAATGATTATCAAGTTCGAATGCAACAAACTCATGATCAAGATGCAGGCAGTTCAACTCAGACTTTAGTTTCAAGTTTAACCTTTTCTTTTGACCCATTATTGACAGTTTCTCTTTCAATTTTTTTAAAAGAGAAAAGAGCTAGGATTTCTTATAATACGATGGAGTTAGATAAATATTTTTCCGCAAATTGTGTTCCTGAAATTGAAGATGAGTCGTTCGATATATATTTGTCATAGTAGAAGATGTCTGCATAGAATTATTCGATCTTACAAAACATTGCTTTAGAGTCTACATTTATTACAAGTGGTTGAGTCACTACACCTCATCACGGTCGACATCATTATTACACTATGAAAGCCCTTATGTGTGCTCAAAGTTGGTTAAATAATGAAGATATTGATGGTAAATTCTTTTCTTTTAATGTATTATTTTATCTATATTTATATTATCTTACCTAATATTGTGTTTTTTATTTTTCTACAGGCACATGTATTAAATTGGAGGGGACTAGTGAAATTATTTGACCAATTGAAGGTTATTTTGATCAAATATATAAAGATGAAGGTATTTTTAATTTTTATTTAATCTTACATTAATAAATATTCTTTTTATTTAAATATTATGTTACTAAATATAATGTTTGTACATACAGATGATTGGATCCAAACTATTGACGCTCTTACCAACAAGTACAATTAGTCAATTAGATGATGCTCTCTCAGTCTCCACTCCTCAGTCTATCCAACATGATATTATCTTAATTTTGTTAATTGCGTCATTTCATGTAAAATGATTTGGATAATCATTCATGTACAACAAAATTTTCTATAGTTAATGAATTTGTTTTTTTTTATCAATTTTATTAATAAATTATTTAAGTAAATTTAAAATTTATAATTAATTGAATTGAAATTCTTACCTATAACTATTAACTTAATGGCTTTTCATAGAAATTTCTAAATCAATTGAATTAAAATTCCTAATTAATCATACCAATACATACATCTAAAAGTTTTAATTTTAAAATATATTTTCTCATTAATGATATGCAAATGTATGTAGCAACCTTAATCTAAACCTGACTTAATGACTTTTAACACAAATTGTGTTAATATTTAGATCATTTTACCTAAAATATTACTTAAAACATTAAGAAGCTAGTGAGTGATGTTACGCTTTCATTTAATAACTTATAGTTTTGTTCAAATAAAATATTAAGTGATTTAATATTTAAAGATATAAATATTTTGTAATTTAATATTCGTAAAATTAATAGCTTTTTCTTTTTAATATATACTCTAAGTCACAAAATTCTAAGTCACAATATTAAATATACAACATATAATTATGATATAATAAAGTTGAAAATTTTATAAATTTTATGAAATATGGTATGCTTATAATACTCTAAGAACGAGAACGATTTAAAGTAAATCTTATATCAAGGTTTCGAGCAAGGAGTTACTCTCAACAAACTTTTAATTAGAGTGACTTAGGAATGAATCTTTTGATATTAGAATTTAAAAAGGAAAAAATATGAATATAAATTTAGATTAATTAGAATATAATGATTTTAGAAAAAAAGTAAAAGAACTATTTTAAAAAGAAATAAAAATAATAATTTATAAAAACATATCACAAGTATTTATAAAATGTATCCTAGTTTTAATAAACTAATAGCTATATTCAATATAAGATCCTATACGGATTTGTTTTTATAACTCAATTACTAGTATATTGTTTTGAAATTGATACATTAGGATTAATAAAGTGATTAATTCATTTAAGATTAATATAAATACATATATGCATAATGTATACATTGTGTAAATATGAAAAATACAATAAAAAAGTTTAAATGCATTAAAATTAATCATGATATTAATTAATTTTTTTAATATGTGTAATAAAAATATAAAATTTTACAATGATTATTTAATAATAGATATAATATAAAAGAACAATAATATTTATACAACTATACAAGTAAAAAAATCAACAATAACTAAAAGTACAACTAACTACTACATCAATTAAGAGTTTTGTACATAATTCATAAAAACATTAAAAGTTTGAAAATATTATATTATAAACTTAATAAACTTTTTTAAAAATCATATTAAAAAGAAATATAATAATTTACTAAAACCTTAAAAATAATATTTCAAATAAATTCATTGTACCTAGATAATAACTTTTTTACATTTACATTATAATTAATTGTTATAGTGAAATTACAAAATTAAAATTAAATTCTCTTGTTTGTAGGGAATAACTATGGCAACATTATCATTGCTACTTATTTTTAATAAATATATATTTGTTCTCATTTTATATCTTTTATTTTATATAATTTATAGGTAATTTCATCTTACACTTTACTACAAATAGTTATACAATAATTTATAGTTTATGAATTTTAAAAAATACAAATACAACCTTTTCAAATTCTCTTAAAATAAATATATAAAAATTTTAAAAATTTATTAAACGACTGGGCTGACTGAGGCCCGACGGACTGCTCATGGTTTGACGGGCCACCCAGGCCAGGCCACGGGTTGGATCATTCTTGCCCGCCTGAAATTTTTTTGTTGGATTGGGCCGGCCCATTGATGGCCCGATCGCAGCCTGACTTGTTGACACCCCTGTTGAAAATTCACAAAAGAAATTATCTCATATCTAAAAGAGACATAAGAATAAAGTAATTTCTTTACAAAGATAAGGCTTATAACGCTACAACAAAGAAGATAATTGACTATGAAAAAAAGGTAGCCAATTGTTTAAAAAACATTACCTATAGTTATTTGTGATGTTTCAATTTTGTAGCATAAAGCATCGTCAAATTGCCGTAGCTGAATATTATAGGCCATGTTTCTAGAAATTGTAGTCAAAATGTATTAGCTATTTTTTTTTTTGTAGCTGAAGGATTAAAAAATCTAAACTAAAAATCAAATATCAATCAATACTGGCAGGAAAACTTTTAGTATCAAATGATTGGTAACGAAAATAAAACCTAGATAATAGTTTTTGGCTACTTTTTTCCTATAACTATATAGTATTAGCTATGTATTTATAACATACTAAAATGTTATTTGCTATGTGTTTCATAATGTAGTGCAATGTTATTTACTACATTTTTATAGCATAGCGAAATTTTGTTTGTTATGCCTTAATAATGTAGGGACATGTTATTTGTTACGTTTTTAATCCATGATATTGAACAATATCAGGTTTGCAAAGCTTGTTTAAAAGCGAAACAAATTAGAAGTAGCTTCCCTCCTAAAAATATTATTTCTACTAACTAATCACTTGAACTTGTACATAGGGATTTATTTGGTTCTACTAGGACTCAAAGCTTTGGTGGTAAACACTATGGTTTTGTTATAGTAGATGATTATTCTGGATTTACCTGGGTTTATTTTCTATCAAATAAGGATGATACTTTTGAAGTTTTGCATAAAAATTCAGATTGAAAAAGAGTACTACATTACATCAATTCGGAGCAATCATAAAAGAAAAATAGATAATAGAAAATTTGAAGATTTCTGTAATGAAAATGATATAACTGATAACTTTTCATGCCCAAGGACTCCTCAACAAAATGGACTTGTTGAGAGAAAGAACATGACTCTTGTTGATATGGCTAGGACAATGCTGTGTGAAAGTGGCCTACCTCATGATTATTGGGTAGAAAGTGTATCTACTACTTGTTACATACTTAACATATGTCTTATAAGACCTATTCTCAAAAAGACCCCTTATGAGTTGTGGAATGGAAGAAAACTGAATGTTGCTTACTTTCGAGTGTTTGGCTGCAAGTGCTTCATATTAAATAATGGAAAAGATAATCTCAGAAAATTTGATGCCAGATTAGATGAAACTACTTTTGGGTTACAGTACTGCTAGTAAAGGATTTAGAGTTTATAATAAAAAAAGAAGATAGAAGAATCAATATATGTGGTATTTGATGAAACACTACCTTCAATAACAACAACTGATTCAGATGATAAAAGGCATCCTTTTGTTCCTGAAAATATGTCGTAAACTCAAACTACACCTATAGTACCTTTGGAATTACAAGATTAAGAAGGTCCTTTTGAAACTAGGACAGAGTAGACTTTTTCTCTATACAACGAAGAACTCCAAAAGAATGGAGAGGTCTTAATACACTTTAGTCTATTCTGGGAGACCCATATGAAAGCCTAAGAACCTGATCATTTTTTTAAAAAATTATTCCCTCATTTCAAAATTATAACTAAAGACTATTGAAGAGGATCTTACTGATAAAAATTGGGTTTTAGCTGTGAAAGGCAAACTAAAATAGTTTGACAAGAATAAAGTTTGGAATCTAGTACCTCGTCCATAAAATAAGTCAGTCATTAGAATTCGTTGGGTATTTCTAAACAAACTTGACAAAATGGTAAGGTGGCAAGAAACAAAGCCATACTTGTAGCTCAAAGTTATAATCAATAGGAAGGTATTGATTTTGATAAGACTTATGCACCTGCTTTTAGATTAGAATCGATTAGAATTTCACTTGCTTTTACATGCTATAGAAATTTTGAATTATTCCAAATGTATTTCAAAAGTGCATTCTTCAATGGATATATTTACGAAGAAGTGTTTGTTAAGCAACCTCCAAGTTTTGAAGATGAAAACCATCCTGATTACGTGTTGAAGTTAACTAAAGGTCTGTATGGTGTAAAGCAGACTCCTCGAGCATGGTATGAGAGGTTAAGTAACTTTCTACTTGAGAATAACGATGAAATAGGAAAGGTAGATAAAACTTTATTTATTAAGACAAAAAATGATTTACTTATAGTGCAAATATATGCTGATGACATAATATTTGGTGCTTATACTCCATCCTTCTGTGAATAATTATGAGCTTTAATACAACAGGGGTTTGAAATAAGTATGATGGGAGAACTATCTTTTCTTCTTGGGTTACAAATTAGGCAAATAGAAAAAGAAATCTTCATTAGTCAAGACAAATATATAAAGGAACTCATCAAGAAATATCATTTTGAGAACTCCAAACCGATATGTACTCCTATATTGCAAGTAAACTTAACAAGGATGAAGAAGGCAAGGCTATGAATGAGACAAAGTACAGATGAATGATTAGATCACTAATATATCTTACAAGCTCAAGACTAGATATTATACTTAGTGTGTGTCTTTGTGAATGCTTGCAATCAAATCCAAAAGAGAGCCACCTTCAAGCAGTTAAAAGGATCTTTTGCTATCTTCTTAGAACTATGGATTTTGGATTATGGTATCCAAAAACTGATTCTTTTAACATAGTTGGCTATTGTGATGCAGATTATACAGGTGATAAAGTTGATAGGAAAAGTACAAGTTGTCACTGTCAAATTTTTGGAGGATGTCTAGTTTCTTGGTCTTGTAAGAAAGAAAAATTGCACAACGCTTTTGACCACTAAAGTGGAATATATAATAATTGCTAGTTGTTGTGTTCAAATCTTATGGATGAAACATCAACTCAAGGATTTTTCTTTGAACTTTAATCATATTCCTATATTAAGTGACAGTACAAGTGCAATAAATCTTTCTAAAATTATGTGCATCATTTTAGGACTAAGCATATAGAAATCAAATATCATTTTCTTAGAAATCATGTTTTAGAAGGAACCATCAATCTTTTGCATATAAAACTGAAAATCAAGTAGTTGATATCTTCACTAAGCCACTTTCTGAAGATAGATTTTGTTTGTTAAGAAAAGAGCTTGGTATATGTAGATTATCTGATATTAACTCTGTATGAAGATTCTATGTTACGTCTCTTTGCAGATATTAGCAGGCTCCTTCTAATCTATTTTTTGGTAGGCTTCTTTTAGTTTAGAAGGCTCCTCTTGGTTTAATAAGGTATAATACACATGTCATAAAAAGGCAGTTACTAAATAGTGTCATTTTAGTTTTTAAAATGCATGTGTTATTTTGATAGCTTTCCGTACGTGACTAACAAAAGGTACGCAGACGATCACACCTCCTCTAATAACGTGTATGATTGTTCATCTTCACATGAAATCAACACTTAAGAACCGTTTAGTATATCTTAAGAACATTTCTTCCTTATACTAATCTCATTGTTCTCAGAAGTGCCATTTTTCCTCTTTAGACCCTAACTCTCTATTTCTTCTTAAATCACCTAAATCTCACTAACTTACTTGAAATAGCATGAACAAAGTCTAAAGGACAGAAGAAAACTTTGACTCTCACTACCAACCATGGCGAAACTCTCTACCATGAACAAGAGTCTGAAACTCTTATTTCTGAATCGTCTTCTCTATCACAACTAGTAAGATCCCTAAACACCCATACTTAACCTGTTTCTGTCAGCTCTATCAAAAGACCTCATGTTCAAGAAGCATCCTCTTAGGAGACTCCATATGAGAGAAAGAGAAAGATTTTGGTGATGTTACCTCTTCCTGAAGAATTAAATTCTGATTCATCTTTTGGACACAATGAACCAACGATCAAGCAGCAATATGTCTCTAACTTAGGTGAAGAAAGTTTTGATGACTCAAACGTTAGCTTATTAGAAAAAGAAGAAGAAGAAGAAGAAGAAGAAAAAGAAAAAGAAGAAGAAAAAGAAAAAGAAAAAGAAGAGGAAAAATCTTCTAGGGAGGGGCAACTAACGAGAAAGGTAAGATTTCATTCTCCTTTTAACTACTCTCACTCTACCTACTCCTTTTACTCTGTCTTTCAATACTTTCGCACCACCATCATCAGCTACTCCTCAATTGGTTACACAGGTAAAAAATTGCTTAAAGGACACTGGATTGTTAATGATAATGATTCATATGAAGAACCAGCTAGTTTAGTAAGGCATCCAAGAAACAAAGGAAGTGTTGCAAAGTAGGCTAAAAAAGTTTTTGAAAAAGAGAAAAGCCTTGATGCTGAACCAAGTGAAGAAGATGAATCTTAGAAGAGAAAAAAGAAGAAATAAAAGAAGGCAAAGCGCTTATAGTGGAAGAGAATATTGAAGACCCTTTTGTTCAGAATGAACTATCTTATAAAGAAATGTTGTTTGAAGAAATTTTGAAGACAAAGGGGTCAAAATCAAAGAAACACAAGAAAGGAGAGTCTTCAGCACCGATCAAGATGTTTCAGTCAATGGACGCTGAAGGATAGTACAAAACGCGCTATAAGAAGCGAAAGGTGGTTGCTGGACATATTTTGTCTCCTCTCCTGTTTGATAACATTGTTATTACTTTTTTCTTATTTTCTTACTGTTGGTTGGTAGAATTTTTTGAATTTGAATAAAACAGTGTGTGATGATTTAGTTAGATCATTTTATATGCATAATGAGAAAAGATGAGATCAATAGGAAGTTGGCAATCGTCTCTTAGGTATGTAGTGTGAGATTTTAGTTAATGAGAAAATCTATGGAAATATATTAATTATAATTCTCATAGGTAGAACTGATCTTCCTTTTCATAAGTGGGACATTATTGATCTTGACCTAGGTGAAGTTGTGAGTTTATTTTCCTGCACATTGAGAATACTCATAAAAGGAGACCTTAGTGTAGAAATTTAGACTTACTGCCACGATGCCCTACATCGATATTATCTACTTCCAGTTTTTGAAGGAGTAGTTTAGTGGAAAGATGTTGTCTCCTGGACACATACGTTGTGTATAATCTAATGAAGGGAAATAAGATTAACCTCCCAACAATGATCCTATGATTTATGGTGGATAAGGGAAGTCATAAGAATATTGCTATTGGTCTGCCTTATGAGATGTTACTCACCAAGATTTTCACTCATTATGAAGTGTCTTTTGATCATTAGGATTAGTATGAACCTACCAATATGAACCTCCCAAGTTTCATTCATCTATTCCTTATCAATTCAGATGTAAGATGAAAGATATTGTATGGGTAGAGAAGAAAACAGAAAGAGTAGCAAACGTCTTAGGTCCTGCTCCACAGAAATCGACCCCTGTCACACTTTATAATACAAATGATCTGATCCTTCAATAACTGAGGGACATGTGATATAATCAAGATCAAATGCATGAACATATAACAAGGATGCAAGACCAATTCAATGACATACAACTCCTTTAAACTATTATCTTACATGATTAACACACTCTAGTTATTTTTTAGATATGCTAACAATTTTTTTGTTAATGCCTAATGTTTACACTTACATATTTTTGCGTATTTCCTTATTTTTAATTGGTTATCTCTTTTTGATAATGACAAAGGGGGAGAGTAGGGAGAGTACGTACTTCGTTGAAATACTTTGTTTATACTGTTAAATTTGATGATATATTTCTAAAACCTTTGTTGTTGAAATTCTCTTATTATGATATCATTTATGATAGGCTTCTACTACTTAGTGGTAGTAAAAGGCTCCTACTAAATCACGGTTATTAATAAGGACTTATAAATTATAGGTATCTTTCAAAACCTCTCTAAACCATTTGAATTTTTAAATATTTCTATTTATTAGTTCTCGTCATTAAAAAGGGGGAGATTGCTTGCTCAAGGTTTGTTATTAATGATTTTAATGATAACTATATAATATTTTAAAATTCAAATTTGATTTATTTGAATAGGTAATGATATAATTTTGCAAAAGAATGTTTCCTTTCTTACAGAATCCTTCTTAATGAACTTACCTTATTTATTAGAAATGTTGTCCTGGCCACATCAACAAGAATCATATTCTTTCTCTCAACAACTCCATTTTCTTGAGGAGTCCTTGGGCATGAAAAGTTATGAGTTATACCATTTTCATTACAAAAATTGTCAATTTTTATGTTATCAAATTGTCCTCTATGATCGCTTCTAATTGATGTAATGCAACACCCCTTTTCAATCTGAATTTTTCTGCAAAACTTCTCAAAAAAATTCAAAAGTATCATCCTTATTTGATAGAAAATAAACTCATGTAAATCTAGAATAATCATCTATTATAACAAAACCACAGTGTTTACACCAAAGCTTTGAGTCCTAGTAGGACCAAATAGATTCTTATGCACAAGTTCAAACGGTTGGTTAGTAGAAACAATATTTTTAGGAGGAAAGCTACTTTTAATTTGTTTTCCTTTTAAATAATCTTTGCAAACCTGATATTATTCAATTTCATGGACTAAAAATATAACAAATAACATGTTCTTACATTATTAAAAAACATAACAAAGAACATTTTGCTATGCTATAAAAAAGTACTAAATAACATTTCAACACGTTATCAAAAATGTAGCAAATGAAATTTTGTTACGTTATAAAAACATAGCTAATTCTGTATAGCTATAAAAAAACATAACCAAGAATAATTATCTAGTTTTTATTTTCATTACCAATCATTTGACACTAAATGTTTTCCCACTAACATCAACCGAAATTTGATTTTTAGCTAAGTTTTTTTAGTGCTTTAGCCACAAAAATTTCGTAGCTAATGCATTTTGGCTACAATTTCTAGAAACATGGCCTACAATATTTTGCTATGACAAATTGGTGATATTTCATACTACAAAATTAAAACATCACAAATAACTATAGGTGATGTTTTTTTTAAACAATTGGCTACGTTTTTTTCGTAGTCAATTATCTTCTTTGTTATAGTGTTATAAGCCTTATCTTTGTAAATAAATTACTTTACTCTTATGTCTCTTTTAGATATGAGATAATTTCATTTGTGAATTTTCAACCTCTTCTCCTTATAAATGAATCTATTCATATTGGACTAGCTCCCCCTTAGTCACCATTCAAGTAACATCCTGTTCCTATAAAAAGGGTTAGAACCCTAGATTTTTGTAAACGAGATATAGCAATGAGAGATTAGAAAAATGCATTTCGTATTCATGCATAATGTTAGCATACACACACATGAATTTGATTATTGCACATATTACAATGATTTGTTCATACACTCATTTGACACTTTCTAGGTATAAATGATTGTTTTAATGTGATTATAATGTGAATTGGGGATTATGTGTCTTAAAAATTGAGTTGGTGTGTACAAGTATTGATTTAGAATTTTGGGTAAAATTTGAGAATGTTTTGGAATTAAAGGTATTGGAAAAATGCCAATTGGCGAGACAATGGATAAATGGTAGTAGAAATAAGAGTCTAATAGAAGTGAAAATTTCTATTAATGAAATTGGAATTTAATGACATATGTCATTAAATT
>JAOSBK010000002.1:22613586-22624072 GCA_027568895.1 Erythroxylum shatona
AATCCAAAGAAACATATCACCAAAATTGATCTTGAAAAACACAAGCCCATACCATTCTTAAGCTATCTAAACCATAACCCTTTCAAAAACTCAACAAATCAAAAGCACTCTTACCTTGGTCCTTCACCATTTTCGAATTTTCTTGGCTTGGGAGGAAGCTCTCTTCATTTTCCACGTTTTCCCCTTCTTGAACACTTAAAAATCTCTCTTGAAGACCTTGAAAAATCAAGACCTATCTCCTCTTCTCTCTTCTTCTTTCCTTCATCGCCGACCCTCTCTCTTCTCTCATTCTCTCTTTGTTTCTTTCTCTAATTTCGTGGCTTGCTTCCATTTCAAATAACAGCCCCCCCTCTATTTATACTGCCATGTCATTAAATGAGTGGCCAATGACCATAATGCCCCTCCATGCAAGGCTAAACTCTTAACTCTTTAAGTGGACTTCCAAAACTGCCCCTGAAATTTATCTTACTTTAGGACATTATTTTCACCATCAAATTGAATGAATTTGTCAAAACTTCCTTCTAGAGAATTGTTCCTCTATGTCTTAATTTCAAAATGTCACAAAAATCATCCAATGGCTCAATGGTGAGAGGCGTGCTTGTAAAAGCAACAAAACCTTGAGGTTGGGTGTTCGAATCCCAACCAAAGAGGACAATACTGATTAGTGTGTGGGTCGCGTGCAAACTTGAGGTACGCTGGTGATGAGTAGCCCAGGTACGCAAAACACGGACCCAACAATATAATTCTTAAAAGGATATAAAATCAGAAGATAAATATTTCTTTTCTTGCAGGAACCTTCTTAATGAACTTCCTTATTTATTAGAAATGATTCCACAATAACCGAAAGGATCTTAACAATTACTTAATTCAGTAATAAGCTTCAAGAAAGTGGAAAAATTTTTTTCTTAATGTTTGGATATTAGAAGATTCTAGCAAAGATGATGTCGAATATCCCTTAGACTTAAAGTAAACTCAAAATATAAGTGGAGGAATGACTAGTTGAAGAAAATGTCTATTTAAGGATGAGTCACTGCATTTGTGAACAAGTCAAAATTTTTAAATGTTTTAGTAGCATCAATATTCTCGAAAGTCATATCTTTATGAAACTCATTATTCATTAGAAAGTGAAAATGCTTTATTGAGAGAGATTGTTATTCTTTGAAGCTTACATTGAGTAAACCCTAGATACATTTTTGTTGAGAGCTTATACAGGCTTGTTAAACACCATGAGTATGGAAGGTTGAAGAACCTTAAAAAATATGTACTTATGAGCTTGGAGAGAATTGTCAAAATTTACTACTTGGAGTTTAATAGTGATACTCAAGTTGTATACTTGGGGATTAGACATAGGCTTCGTTATAAACCAAACCAGTATAAATCGATTGTGTCATTCTTTCTCTCTTCCTAACTTTTAAATTTTCGCATTATAGCGTTTGTGTTTAATTTGCATGAGGCTCCTTCACTTGTAAAATAGGCTTCTTCTATCTTAATATTAGAAGAGGTTCTTTTTGTTTAAACTTTTATAGTCTCCTTTTGTTTTGAACGTTAATAGACTTCTTTTGTTTTGAAAGTTAATAGGCTCCTTTCATTTTGAACGTTCACATACTCCTTTCTTTTTGAATGTTAATGGGCTCCTTTCATTTTTTAAACTTTAATAGGCTTCTTTTATTTACAAATCTTTCTACTAAAATTTAGCAGGTTCTTATCATTTACACGAATTGATAGTAACTTGGAAAATTTTTAAGTCACACACAATTCACCCCCATATTGTGTGTTTTTACTTTATCACAATCTTTGATCTTGATTTTTCATGGAGAAAAGCTAGACCTCTACCTATTCCAATGCATATTTGCACTCTTGTAGTCCAGTCCAGGTTAATGCAATTGTCTTCATCACCTACAAGATTACACCACCAGAAGAATATAAATTTAATGTTCAAGAATATAAGACTTAAAAAATAAAGCATTGATAAGACTATTATTTTGCATTTACTCGTATATCAACATCAGTTGATCTCCTTCAATGCAAAATCTAAGCAACTGCACGAGATTTGAGTGTTGCAAACATGATATCATACCTATCTCTTTCATAAACTCACATTTCCTTGTCTTGATTTGGAGGAAAGTTGCTTCACTGCTATCATTATACCATCAGGCTATAAGGCCTGTATGGTGTACCCAACTTCCTCTTAAGATTTGACAATCTTCAAAAAGAGTACAATATATGCCCTCTTTGTCTAGCTAAAAGTTTAATTGTCAAATAAAAATACCTTGTATATAGGACCAAAATCACATTGTCTAATATTATGATAAAAATCAAAGTCACTAGCTACACATCTAATTTATTTTAGAGAAAAGGTTGCCAAATCAAGTTCTTCAGTGTTAGCTAAGAATTGGTAAATATGTTGAACAATAAACATCTACATTAGCCAATTACTGGGCAACAGATGTCACCCTCAACCCTCAATTGAATTCATTAATAATAAAAGAACGAGGCAAGACACTTACTTTCTCCACACCTGCTACAATCTTGAAGTTTCATAACTTCACTTAGTCATCAATTTCATTTAGGATTCTTAAGGTTTAACACTAATATACAATGTGACCAAATTTGATCTTTAGTCCATGCAATTTTTTAAATGAAGAAATATGATCCTTACACCAGTAACTTTTCATTCTTCCACAATAGGTTTTAAGGGCATCAGGGGTATGTAGTTAAACAACCAAAGACACTCTTAACTTTAAGAATTAGATTTCGGTGAAGGGAGCTGTTATAAATGTGGTATGTGCTTATACACCTCAAGTAGGGCTAGACAAACAAATTAAAGGTCATTTCTAGGAAGAGCTATATGAGGTGATCACGACGAGGGGTTTATTCTAAGAGGAGATTTTAATGGTCATATAGGTGCAACCTTAGATACTTACTCTATAACACTTGGGGGTTTCATGTATAATGAAATGAATGATAGTGGAACCACATTGTTGGATTTTTTGGTAATGTTTGAGTTAGTGATAGTCAATTCTTTTTTCAAGAAAAACAAGGAGCACCTAATGACTTTTGAGAATAGAACCATAAAGACTCAGATTGACTAGTCCTTAATAAGACAGAGGGACTGGGCTAACTACAAGGCTTGTAAGGTGATACCTAGTGCTTACATGTCAACTTAATATAGACTGCTAGTTATGGATCTTCTTATTAAGGATTGGAGGATGTAGAGAAGTCTTATAAGGTGCACCATAATCAGATGGTGGAATTTAAAAGGGGATATGGAGAAACAATTTAAGGACAGAGTGATGTCTAGAGAAGATTGGATTTTGGTAGGAGATGCTAACCAGATGTGGGAAGGAGTTCCAACTCTTATAAGGAATACAACTGTCAAGAGAGTTAGTAATAGAGAAAGGTATAAAGTGGCAAAGAAAGAAGAGAAGTTGATAATCTTAGAAACTAAAGATAGAGCTTACGAGAAACTTTATCAACGACTGAATACTAATTATGGGAACAATGATATTTTTAAGTTAGCAAGAGCTCGAGAATGAAAAGCAAAAGATTTTATCAAGTTTGTTGTATAAAAGATAAAGCAAGGAGGGTACTTGTAACTGAAAATGACATCAAGATAAAACAACATACGCACTTTTATAGCTTTTTTAATGAAGGCGTAGAAGATAATATTTTTTAGGTGACCTTAGCCAATCTAAGAGTTTTTATAATTTTACTTATTTCCAACTGATTACGAGGGATGAACTTAAGAATATATTGAATAGCATGAAGGGTGGTAAGGCAATAGGGCCTGATGAGATACCTATAAAGGTATAGAAAAACGTAGGTCAAGAGGGTATTACTTGGCTGACTAAGATTTTAATGTGATCCTTAATTTTTCTAAAATTCCAAATGAGTAGAGATTTAGATGATAATTCCTTTATATAAGAACAAAAGGGACATCCAAAGTTGTAATACTTAAAGAGGCATCAAATTACTTACTCATACCATAAAGTTAAGGGAGAAAGTTATCGAGAAGCGAGTGAGAAAGGATGCTTCAATCTCAGAAAACCAATTTAACTCCATGCCAAAAAGTTCCACGATACAAGCTTTGCATCTCCTTAGAAGGTTAATGGAATACTACAGGGAAAGACAAGGTAACCTACACATGGTTTTTATTAATTTAAAGAAGGCATATGATAAGTTACCAAGGAAATCATGTGGAGGTGTTTAGAAGTCAAGGGGGTACTTATGACTTACATACAACTTATTAGGGATATATATGAAGCTATAAAAACTAGAGTAAGGATGATATCAGGAGGTAAAAAACATTTTTCTATTGATATTGGACTGCACCAAGGTTCCTCTTTGAGTCCCTTTCTCTTTGCAGTAGTAATTGAAGCCCTTACCAAAATTATCCAAGGACATGTGCCTTGGTGCATGTTATTTGCTGATGACATTGTTTTAGTGGATGGACAAAAGAAGAGAATGCCAAGTTTAACCTTTGAAGGGACATAGTAAAGTCCAAAGGTTTTAGATTGAGTAAGACTATGATTGAGTACATGGAATGTAACTTTTTGTGACATAAGGTGGGTACAAATGTGGAGATCAAGATTGGATCAGAAGTTATAATGCAAAAGGAATGTTTTAAATATTTAGGATCTATCATCCAAAGCAAAGAAGAAATTGATGAAAACATAGTCCACCAGATCAAATCATGGTGGCTTAAATGGAAAAATGCTTCAAGAGTTCTGAGTGATAAGAAGATACCACTCAAGCTTAAAGGTAAATTCCATTATTTAACGATTAGGTTGGCCATACTTTATGGAGGGGAGTGTTGGCCTATCAAATAAGTTCATAGTCATAATTTAATGGTGACGGAGATAAGGGTGCTCCGTTAGATGTGTAACCTTACGAAAAGGGATAAGGTTATAAACGTAATGGTGAGGAAAAAATTAAAGGTTACTAATATTATGGACAAATTAAGGGAGATAAGACTTAAGTGGTTTGGTCATGTTAAGAGGGGACACTCAAATGCTCTAGTAAGAAGATATGAAAGGATTGTACTTAGTTATTGTGAGAGAAAAATGGAGAGGCCTAAGAAGAATTGGGGGGAGATGATCAAAAATAATTTAACAATGTTGGAACTTATTAAGGATATGACCAAAAATCAAAAACTTTGGCATGTTAAGATTTAGGTAAAGGATCACTCGTAAAGAGATCCTAACAATCCTCTTTAATCTCTTAACTTTTGTCTGTTGGAGTTAGCCTAAGAGGTAATTGCTGGTTAATAATATTATTATTAGTAATATTAATGTTCTTATCATCATCATCCTCATCACCATCATTATCGCCATCTTTACTACTATCACTAATAATATTATTATTAATATTCATTTTCTTATTATTATTATTGCTACTATGCTTATGATAATTCGTGTTATTATGAATATTATTATTAGATATATATTTATCCTTCTAGTTATTATTTTTATTTTATTCTATTATATATCATCATCATCATCATCATCATCATCATTATTATTATGATTATGATTATGATTATGATTATGATTATTATTATTAATTTTTAAAAAATCATTTTTCAACCATTTTATTATATATATTTGTATTTATTTATTTTTATTATTAATTTATTTAGAATTTTAGTTACTACTATTTATTTATTTATTATTTTATTATATATTGACTTGGTTTTTTTTCTTTCCTTCCTCTTTTACGTGGGTCATTTGGAAAGAGTCTCTTTACTAATTAGAGGTAAGGCTGCGTACTACTAGACTTCTCCAGACTCTACATTTCAGCGAAATTTATACTAGGTGTTGTTGATGATGTTGTTGTATAAGGAAAGAAGACAAAGTAAGAGAAATTTATCAGGCATAGGGAACAAGTAAATATGACAATACTTTTCCGAGTTGTGCACTTCTGTGACATGTAACATTTCCACCAAAGAATGCCAAATATACAAATAAGCCCTGCAGTTGCCAGAACCCTAGGCAATTATAGGGACAATTGCCTTCTTTTCCTCAGTTGAACAAAGCCTCAAATCCACCAAACCAATGAATAAAAATGCATGAATAAGTAGTCTCTATGACAGCTTGACAAATGAAGATTAAAAAGAAGTTGAAGATCTTAAAGTTACAAAATGAAACCACCTTATGGCATCATCAAATTAAAAGCAAACGAATCTATTTCTTACTAAACAAAAAAATGTGATTTTATGTATGAATCTATTTATTACTAAGAAGAAAAATCCGATTTCATGTAAGACAAGCAGTCACGTACATCATATTAATCCAAGAAAACCACGAACCATCCTTGAACATGAACAAATAACATGCGCTTATATTCTTGCAGGAGAAAAAAAATCTCAAACAATTTACTTACCAGACATAACACAGATTGTTGATACAAAAGGGCCATAAACACCTCCACGAGGAATCCTTGTTATCCCTTTTCCAGCAAAATAGAACCGTGTCTCCAACATATTATTAGTCACACTTACATTAGGTACTGATTTACTAATGATTTTTTCACACCAACAATTTCATATTCAATATCAAAATTCTCTAGCACTAACCTTTCCTGCAATGAAGAGATCTGATAAATCATTGGTGTAATAGCAGAAAAGTACTAACTTTAAGATTCGTAATACTTTCCTGAATATAAATGTAAAATTTTCTCCTTCTAAGGCTACTATATGTTTTATCATCAGGGAACTGTAATTATGCTAAGTGGAGATACACTGCGTATTTCCCATTCTCTAAACAATAGTGGAAATATGTCAATGAAATTGGAGCTAACCTTGTTGTTCAGTGCATTTCTAAGATGTTCAATGACTGCAGTGATAGTGTGTAACGAGTATTTTGGGAATCAAAATCATTCATGCAAATCCCCAATGCTACTAAGTCCCTAGTAGTTTTGGCTACTTACGAAATACTTTGCAACACCACCTTCAATTCATCCTTCACCAACATATAGAAACTTTGTGTTGTTTTCCTTGATTGTTATAACCTTTCCTCTGCTGTTTACCAGCAAACAAGTTGAATCTATCGTAAAAACACAAAATCAGCATTCCTTCTTTCTTTTTTCATTTCTCATTTAGAGAAATTTATTAAACCTCTTTATACGTTTTGTAAATTTCCACATATTAGTAAAATTGCTCACCCTCGAGCCGTGGACATAGGTCACATTGACTGAACTATGTAAATCTTTGTGTTCTGTCCCATTTTGTTTTGCCTATATTTATTTTCGTTACTATTTTTTGGGCTATTCAACCGATATTTGATTTGAGGGCGTTTTCCTTAACAAATTGGTATTAGAGCTTCTCCTGTTGGTCTAACTTACCGTATGCTCTGTGCTTGCCATTAAGGTGGACCTTCCACATCAGAAAGTAACTTAGAATTTTATTGTAAGTCTAAACGAGGACGATTGCCTCGGTTTTATCTTGTGGGGCCCATTGCTTCGTTTTTGTAAACTAAGTTCAGTTTTACTTGTGGGACCCAAGTCTTGACTTTGCTTATGGGGCCTACATCTAGTATTTTTGTGGGGTCCACTATCTCGGTTTCACATGTTGGGCCTACCTGTAGAAAAATAGTCAGAATATCAAATTTTTTAGCCATCATGACGATAACGAAGACCTTTATTGAAAAGTTTGACCGGAGCATTAACTTCGGTATGTGGCAGCTCAAGATGTAAGCCATCTTAATACAAGATGGGTGTAAGATTGCACTTAATGGAATGGAGAAAAAGCCAGCAGATATGGCATCAGATAAATTCACGAATCTAGATAAAAAAAGTCTAGATCAACCGTCATATTGAATCTCTCGATGATATTTTGTAGGAGGTTACTGGTGCGAGCACAGCTAAAGGTATGTGGGACAAGTTGAAAGCTATGAACATGAAGAAGACGGTGGAAAATCGGCTTTATTTGAAACAGAAGTTGTACATGTTGAGGATGACAAAAGAATGTAGATGTGATTATCTTATTTTGGATTTGAAGAATGTAGATGTAAAAACTGAGGATGAAGATTAAGCCATATTGTTGTGATGCTCCCTTCCCTAGTCCATTAAATATTTTTGTGACACTATGATTTATAGGAAAGAGTCAGTCTCATATAATAGTATTAATTATGCATTAAAGTCAAAAGAGCAGATTGATAGGGACA
Organism: Erythroxylum shatona; assembly: GCA_027568895.1. Lineage (NCBI taxonomy): Eukaryota > Viridiplantae > Streptophyta > Magnoliopsida > Malpighiales > Erythroxylaceae > Erythroxylum > Erythroxylum shatona. Next base: position 22,621,749 of record JAOSBK010000002.1, read on the forward strand.
TCACTGGGGAGATTAGTAGAAGTCATGTAGAGGGATTATTCGTATAGGGTACATCTAAAAATAGATATTTTGGAAGAAGTAGATCTAAAGGTATGTCAAAATCTAGACATAGAAATAAAATTTGTAATTATTACAAGAAAAAGGGGCATATAAAGGCTGACTACTATAAATTGAAATATAAGGAGAAAAACAAAATTGAGCAGAATAACAACAACACCATCGAGGCTAGTGTAGCAGCAGATGAGAATGAGGGAATTGACTTTGAAGCCACAGAAGAGAAAGTTAGCTCTAATAAGGAGTGGATTTTAGATTCGGGTTGTTCTTACCACATGACTCCCGACAGGGAGTGTTTTACCACTTATGAGTTATTGAATGGTGGACTTTTTTTGATGGGTAATAATGCTACCTGTAAGGTTGTTGGTAAAGGTACTGTCCAGATTAAAATGAATGATGGCATCATTAGAACACTCACTGACGCTAGACACATTCTTGATTTGAAGAAAAATCTCATCTCTTTGGGCACTCTCGATTCTTAAGGGTGCAAGCTCACAACTGTAGGTGGGGTTTTGAAAATTTAAAGGTGTTAATTTGATTTTTTTTGTGGTAAGTATCATGACATGTGTCATGACACCCACCAAGAAAATGTTACTTTGCTTTTTAAACACACCCCCATGTCATTTACATCTTTCAAGACCATCTTTATCCTTGTCTCTCACGAAATGCCCTAACCTTCTTCATCTTCTTCCTGTGCTTTCTTCTTCAGTCACAACACCTCACTCTTACCCTCATCGTGTTGACTTTAGTTCAACCCTTTCACCTTGCTTCTTCAAGATTCATTACCTCCTTCTTCTTGTTGTTAAAAAACCCAACATATTCCACCTTAAAAAGGTGAAGATCGTATTTGTGGAGGAGCTAGGGTTTCTTGGTGATTTGAGGGAGCTTTGGAGCTAAACATGTAAGTTAAATTTTGTTTTTCATGGGTTGTTTAATAGAAGAATATTTGAAGATAGTTAGAGGTTAAATGTTCATAAAATGAGGATGGGTTCATGATGAAACCCGGATGAGAAATGGGGATAGATTCATGTCTTGCTTTTGTGTTTTGATAGGTAATAGATTAGGGAATGACATAATGTTGGATTGGGTGAGCGAATGGTGTTTAATGGGTGCTCAAAAATGTTGGCTGTAACTTTTTTCATTTGATTATGCTTCAGTTCTTTAGCCATAAATTTTTATTTGGTTATCTAAATGAGATGATCCCTGATTTGGATTAAACTAGAGACACATGGCTACATTTTGCATGAAGACATTAAATTCAAATTCTATCATTAAGAGTTTCTAATTTTGATTTGAAGTTGAGTACTGGGTGTAGGAAAAAGTGCAGAAAAATTGGATACATAATAGGTTCTTCTTCTATTTGCTTATGAATTAATGTGAATCTATTTGGGTGTTTTTGTTATGATGTAAAATGAGTATAAATCTAAAGAAATGGATTAATGTGGTGTCTTGAAATTTGAAGGATCAAGGTGATAGTTAGAAGTGAAATGAAAGTGGAAATGAAGTTGAATATGTGCTAAAAATTGATGACGAATGCATATATATGTGTATATAATTTGGTTATGCATGATATTGAGTTGAAATTGAGTTAGAATAATGGATAAATGATGAGTATTAAACTAGAAATGGTAAACTAAGCATGAGGAATTGAATGTTGTAAGTAAAGAGTTAGAAATATGGAAAGCGTAGAATACATTTGGACATACTTTAGTGCAAGAGGCATAACGTTTTCTGTAGAACTCGGATTGAGGTCAATTAGGTATGGTTTTAAAGAGAACTTCGAGATCTACAATGCTTATGAAGACTGAGAAAAGAGATATTGATAGCTAAAGGCAAATTTTCAAATTTCTATAAGTGACCCGTAAAGGTCCGTTTAACAGACATTGATGTCTGTTTAACGGGCATTCACGGGTCAAGTGACCCTAATTGAGGCCTAAATGGGTCTTAAAGTGAACCTAGAATGATCCTCGATTTATGTGACTAATGTAAGATATGTTTGAAGCAAAAATGAAGGTTAAAACTTAGTGAACGAATGGATGAAATCAAAGTATCAAATGCATGAGTATAATGGAAATGAAGATGTTTATATGATTATAGTTATGTTGGAGGAAGTTGAGTAATATGTATTAAGTGATTAATTGTGAATGAGAATAGGATATTACGAGATCATATGAGGTTACAAAAGAGATGACAAGAAATTGAGTTATGATATAGAGTGACCAAGTGTTCTTGAGGTGTAAGCTTATGAATAAGCTAGACACATACAAAGG
>JAOSBK010000002.1:22637601-22648876 GCA_027568895.1 Erythroxylum shatona
CCGTGAGGTCAGGGGATCGATTCCCAGGGAAGACCAAAGCGGACAATACCAATTGTGGATGGGTCTGGGACCCAACACCGTCCTTGAACATAAACAAATAACATGTGCTTATAATCTTGTGAGAGGAAAAATCTCAAACAATTTACTTAACAGACAGAATACAGATTGCTGATACAAAATACTTTGCAGCACCACCTTCAATTCCTCCTTCACCAACATATAGAAACTTTGTGTTGTTTTCCTTGATTGTTATATCCTTTCCTCTGCTGTTTACCAGCAAACAATTTGAATCTGCCGTTAAAGGGAAATATATATTCATAATTTAAGTTTTATGAGCATTTGAATGACATTGTCTTCTAAGCATTTGCTTTAATGTAGCATTAGAGTACTATATCCTTATGGTATATCCCAAATTATGTTTCCATTATGAGCTCTGTGTGAGAGATTGGTTTAGAATATGTACCTCAATGCACTTAGAAATCATTCAAGATTAAGCTAAACAATACTAAACCTACCTTAGATTCTCTTAATGCATAGTAAGCTTGACACCCGCACAACCTCCCTCCAATATCCATAGTTGTACAAATTGATCAAGTGAGTTAAGAAAGTTTAATGACTCAGTTACCAAGGGGGAACAATGTTACTATCATCTAGTTCTTAAAGCAAAGTTTTGTGTAGAATATAGGTGGACAGGATTTGCCTAAAGATTTATAAAATGATTTGAACACTTCTAACTAGGAGTTTGAAGTTATCATACAACTTTTTTTTTCAGACTTGCAGGATTCAATATTATTTGAGTATCTCATATTGACTAAGCATGAAAATGTTAAAGGGTTGATAAGTAGGAAAGGCCAACTATGCAAATGACTAGTTCTGGTAGTCATTTGGATAGTTGACCTTTATCACTTATAAATATGGGATATTCTAATACTCCCCTTCAAGTGCAACTAAGACAGGACATCCAATTGTTACTTGAAATAAACGTAGTAGTAACCGGACCAAACCATCGGCTTTGATACCATATTAGAATTAGGTTTGGGTTAATTATTGCTAAAATGATTAGTTATTTGGAAAGTTGACCCTCATCACTTATAAACTCTTTAATATTTTCAAGCTTAATCAATATAGGATACTCTAATAAATATATTAATCTTCCACTTTTTATACTAACCAAGTTTGAAAGGACCCATCCCGGTGTTCTCCTTCTAGGTAGCCCTCTAATCAATATCTAACTCAACCAAAGGCTTCCCACAAAACTGAGCAATTCAACTGTTAAAAACCTTTTATATTTTAAAAGTTAAAAGAGCAAAAAACGTGGAAATTTTTTTCTAAGAATCCATCAACATAAAGGTTGCTTTTTCTAAAATTCCAAAATTTCAAAAACCTGCATAACATGATTTAAAACACTTCTACTATTTCATACACCATCTCAACTTGTGGAATGGGACTTGAGGTCCACATCACAAGCAACCATAAACATATTTACAAGATTAAACTTTTGAACTCTTTTCAAAATAATTTAAAACATATATACAATTAACTAACCCAATTTTTAAAAAATGCATATATGACGAAAATGACACAAGCATAGCAATACCTGACGATATAACTAATCCTGCGATAAGATCCCAGCCATTGTAGCACCTGCACGCATACTTGGAGTTATTTATTTAAAAACATAAAAATATAGGTGAGCTAAATGAGCTCACTGAGTGTTAATCATTTTACTAAAATTAAATTTTCATAACTAAAATATTCCCATACAACAATAAAGCTCATGGTAAAATAATTGCCATAAAAATTGATTCACGCATCGCAAGATCTAGAAATAAAAAAGCATTTCATAAAGCACAATTTCAATATTTCTAGAAATACTATTTCAAAATTAATTTCATAATATAAAAGTTTCTATTTTTCTTTTTTCCTTAAATAATAAACAGCGGTAGCAATAAATTTTCTGAAAACTTTTATTATGAAAATATGCCAACTGTTAGGCTCGATACTATACGGTGCCTTAGGTATATACGACAGAGCGAAATTCCTACACTGCTAAGGCCGTGATAGGTGGAGGAGCCTTAGTATCCTAGGCATAAAGTGAAGGTGTTGGTTCTATATCTCTTATTCGCCACTGGTTAACCATTAGTTACGAAGCTGATTCTATATCTCGTACCGATAATAGGTTAACCGCTATAAACCAGTAGTTACAGAGTTGATACTACATCGCTTACCCATAACAATTTTGGCAAGCACAATATATATCAAATATGTGTAGATGGAGACTGACTGGACTACTGATAGACACAATTTACCCTCTATTAGTAACTAACGCCCCCTTAAACACTGCCATGCATGTTTTAGGGTACTCAGATTGGTAACTTGATAATACCATCAAGGTGTACCATAGGCCAAAACTTGATTCCCTTTTTGTCAACAAATAACATAATTTCAATGTAAATTCAAATCATATAAAATTTAACTTTCAAACCAAATTCTTATATTGATAGAACATAAATTTATACTAGCAATATTTACTTGTAATATATCATTCATATAAAATTTAACATAAATATTCATTTCATGAAAAATAAAAACCATTTGCACAAAATCAATTTAAAGTACACTCACAACTTGCTAGTTTCCTTTTCACTACTTTGAAATCCTTCAGTTGGATTTATTTTCCGATCCAAAAACCTAATATAAATACATTAAACTCCTTAATGCATTTTCCAACCAGATACACCACAAACCATTTCAACTTCATTACTTTCCATATAAACTCCATATAATAATTTGTTTTCCAAATAATAACACCACACTTCATTTAATAATTCTAATGCCACAAATACACTTAATAAGCATCCTTAATCGCATTCAAATGGTCATTACATCATAACCACACTTTTATACCAAAAATGCCCTTAAGGCTAAACTTAACATATTTTAAATTAAACTTTTCCAATTCAATTTCATTTGATTTATAACACTTAAAACTAACCCAAATTCACTTCCATGACATTTTAATACACACATTTAGGCCATAAAATTTTATTAACAAATTTTTACATAATCATGAATCCTTGCCCTATTTCAACCAAAATTAATTCCAAATCAATTCTTTTTCATTTCTTTACTTCATTAGCATTAAAATCATGATATGAACACCATAAAACATGAAAATATAATTTTGGATTATATCACATTAAAACCCTAGGCATGGCCTAAATTTCATCTAATCATTTCCATGGTTTTTCTTCCATTTTTTCATCATTAAACTAACTTCCAAATGTCATTCATTAATTTTAAATCATCAAATGGCAACATAAAACACTTTAGGCAATGGTCCTAATCACTTCTAATGCAATAAAAACTTGATATCACATCATATGAGTGCAATTTTCACCATCAAAACCAAATATAAACTATAACACAACAAATCCAATTTTTAAACAAAACTAGTAAGCTTACCAACTCAATTTCTTCCTCCTCTTCACTTGAATGGCTCTAGGATCTTACTAGATGCTTGATTGTAGTTAAAAGAGCATGAAAAACTCCTTGGATCACTTCTCACAGTCTAGTTGAACCTCTCACTTCTCCTTTTTTATTTTATTTTCTTCTTTCTCTCTTTTTCCTCCTTTCTCCACCAATGGCCAGCCACACCCCTATTAAAGAGATGAAAATTTTTCTTAATTACACTTTTTGCCCACCATTTCCATTAATAACATTTCATATTTACACCTTTACCAAAGCTTCTCATATTTACACTTTAATTCATGCCACTTGTCACCATTAATTGGCTACTTTCCAAGCTAATTAATTCATGCTTATCTCATGGAAATTTTCTATATAATGCTCATATGGAATTTGGATGCATTTAGTTTGAAAGAAAGTCCATTTTATCCTTTTTTTTAATTTAGTGCACTTTATGCATGTATAACACATTACACAGTACAACATTCAAAATAGCATATTACAAATTCTCCCCTTCTTATAAACATTTTGTCTTCGAAATTTTGAATAAACTTAGTCATCTAAAAATTTTTAGCCATTATCTTTGTCGTCAACTCAATTCTCAATCATCATCCCACGAAATTAATACTTATAATTGACTATTTTTTCTCATTTATTTCTTCTATAGACTTTAAACTCTTTTGCCTTAGTCATATTACACACTTGTACAATATTTTTTGAAAGTTAAATAAAAAATCCATTAATAGCCATAAAAGGCATAAACAGGGACAATACAATGAGTATTAAACAAAATAAGATACAACAACTTAATTGATTTTAGGTAAAAACTAGAACTAAAGATTCCATTGCCTTCTAAGGTAAGTACTTAGATGATCGGTCACTTTATGAGCTACCAATGTTTCGTTAATTTGGCAATACAATTTATGAGTTAGACTGTACTTGTCAATTCTATTTTTTTAATGAATTCTTTGACTCTTTCCCTCTAGATAGAATGAACTACACAATTCAAACTAAGAATTAAAAAGATTCTATTATTCCCTATAGATTGAAATGTTGCTTTAGCCCATTCAAGTATCTTGCTCCAATTTGATTCATGGCAATATTGATTTAGAGTATGCTGAATACTAGCTTAAATGGAGGTTGTCTATTCACATTTGAAGTATAATTAGGCTATGCTTTTTTCTTCAATGTTGCAGAATTCACAAAGAGTATCATTAGAACCATGGATCGTATCTTTGGTCTTTAGTCTTTAGGCTTTCCAAACTACATTGAACTAAGATATAGTTGGGCTATTAGGCTTGAGTTCCTTAATACAAGAAGAGTTTGAGTATTCCCTATTAGAACTTAAAATCTAGAAAGGCTTGTCAAAGATTGAGGAATTTGGATGATAGCTTTAAAGATAAATTTGAAGCCTTTCAAATCCTCTACCTTGTAAATGATAGGAGTTATGTTTCTATCATGCTTTGGACTCGAGCATATGGAGATATTCTTGATGACAAAGTGGAGATATCACTTCTGAGGGAAAGAGGACTAAAGGAAGTCTAATTATTAAACCAAAACCAAGTATCATTTCCATTATCCACTTTGATATTAATGAAAGGATACACGAAATGCCTTATTCTTAAGATTTGAATGAAAAACCAAGAATGCTCTTTCTTGTACAATATAAAATAAGGAAAAGATAAACTTCAACTTTCTTTTGAGGTAAGCAGATGTCCTATAAATTATTAACCTTGCAATACAGTCACGTGTAAGCAGGTAGACTATTCCATATTGGTTTCTTCTCTATAAATAGTGTAGTTAATTATGAGATATAAGAAACACGCTCCGTTTGACATGTTTTACATTTTTATAACAATTTAGAATGTACCACAAATAAAATCAGTTCATTTTTGAGAATGTATAAAAAGATGATTTTGATTAAATAAATACACGACATAAATGAAGAAGTTTCGATGAGATGCTTACATGGTAGTTCCTTCTCTGAAGATTGAATTAGGTACATCTCCCTCTAAGATGATTTTGATTAAATAAATACATGACATCAATGAAGAAGTTTAGATGAGATGCTTACATGGTAGTTCCTTCTCTGAAGATTGAATTAGGTACATCTCCCTCTAAGTAGTTTCTCGTTAGAAAGCTAAAAACTATTCATTTATGCCCTACAGCCAATTGGTTGACTACAGTCTAGTAACGTAATAATTTAAAAGCATAATTTATCTTACACATATTTAGATGTATATGATAAATTCTCTGAGATAATTAAACATTACAAGTGAAATTATGATAAGATTATAATTATTAGGTTCATATTGCATTGATATATAATTCTTATGTTATTCTTAATCATTATTTTATTAAGATAAGATATAACAAAACATAAAAGACTAACATACGTTATATTTTTCCTAAGAAAGATGTAATGAATCTCCTAGACTAAAGTATGGAGATGCTTAAACAAATGTGTGAGTGCCTGTTCGAGAACAAATTCCTTGAATTTACCCAATATAATTTATTTAAGTAGAAAATGAAAGATAAATTAAAGGAATTTAATTTATCTAATTCTATATGCAATTTAGGGTTATAAGTTATATCTATTAACAATATATTAAGAACTCAATGGGTCACACACAACACAAAGAACAAGTTGAAGAAAAAAATTGTTTTTATTTAAGTTAATCTTGATTGTAAAGTTTGAGAAATTTTATGATCAAATATGAGATATTTAATAATAAGGATAAATATGAAATATTGGATCTTATTCAGGAAATATTGATATTTAATTAGAATTATTTATAATTTTAATTAAAGTTTAAATAAAATTATAATTTAATTTTAAATAAATTATTAAAATTTCCTAAACTTATTATAAATAAACTTAAGCTCTAAAGGAGCTTTCACTCTTCGTCTAACTCTCTCTACAATAGTTGCAGAGTTCTCTTAATATGTTCTGTAGATACCACTAGAGGCTAGATAGTTACATTGCTACAATGATTGAGTTAAGCTAGTTTTAGAAATGTTCGAGAGAAATGACAAAAAAAAGCCAAGATTTGAAATAAGGTATGAATTATGATTCTTACTTTATCATAATTTATATGTTAATGATTTCATAGAATTTAGAGTGATCTTGACTTTTGAGAATTCAAAGCAAAAAATATGTAATTATTTCACTGCCTATAGGATAAGATCCCAAGTCAATTTTTCAATAGTGGTATCAGGGAATAATTAACTTTTATAATTTGATTACAATTACTTGATTGTCACTGACTATACAAAAATTGAGGATTAAAACTTTAAATGCAAAATTTTCTCTTCAATATTAATTAAGGTCTGATTTGATTTTTTGAAAATTAAAATTGTTCATATGTTTAGGTTTTCTGAAAATTTAGTTTGCATGCATCCCCTTTTGGTTCTTCGAAAAACTTAGTTTGAAGTTTATCATGTTTTTTCATTGTTTCTGAAAGCATAAAACCATTTTTCGCTTATAAGAAATCTCCATTGTATGTCCCTCATTTTGCATTTTCTTAAAAAGTCAATCATACCCCCTTTTGTTTCTAGAAAAACATGTATCTACCTAGTTTCTAAAAATCTAAATTCAAATGACAATTGGTTGTGGATTCTAGAAAATTATGTATGCATATATCTTAGCTTAATTTTTGAAAAAAAAAGGAAAAGCATGTTTACATTTTTTAAATGTGATTTTTGTATCTAAATAATTTTCATCTTGGTTATATGTGTTTGAATATAGAAATGGGAGCAAGTGTTGAGATGCATGAAGCTTCTCAAATGTCATCAATAGTAAAAACTAACGGCACTAGTCATCGCTAGTGAAATCTTCATCATCACTAGGTGACTGTCGCTAGTGACCAAGGCATGAGACGTGGTGGAGGAGAAGCAAATATTTATAAGGATTATCTTTCATGTCAGGAAGGTCTATGACAGAAGCTTTGCATCTCCTTAGAAGGTATGAAATAGTACAGGGAAAGACAGAGTATTCAAATTAATGATTAAAATCAGGCAAATATTTAAAAGGATTATATTTCATGTCAGGAAGGTTTATGACAGAAGTTTTGTATCTCCTAAAAAGGTTAATGGAATACTAAAGGAAAAGACAACCTAACCTACATATGATTTTTATTAATTTGGAGAAGGCATATGATAGGGTTCCAAGGGAAATCAAGTAGAGATGTTTAGAAGTCAAGGGGGTTCCTATCTCTTATATAAAGATTATTAGGGATATGTATAAAGGAGTAAGAACTAGAGTAAAAATGGTAGGAGGAGATACAGAGCATTTTTCTATCGATATTGGGCTACACCAAGGTTGCTCTTTGAGCCCCTTTCTATTTGCAGTAGTAATTGATAAGCTTACTAAGAACATCCAAAGGGATGTGCCTAGACGTATGCTATTTGCTGATAACATTGTTTTAGTGGATTAGACAAAAGAGGGGCAAATGTCAAGCTTAAACTTTAGAGGGATTCATTAGAGTCGAAGGGTTTTAGATTGAGTATAACAAAAACTGAGTACGTGGGGTGTAATTTTTTTGGACAAAGGGTGGTTATTGATTTGGAGGTAAAGACTGGTTCAGAAGTTATACGATAAAAGAAGTGTTTTAAATGTCTAGGACATATCATCTAAAGTAAGGAAGAGATTGATGAAGACATAGTTCACCGGATCAGATCAAGGTGGTCTAAATGGAGAAGTAAATTAGGAGTTTTGCATGACAAGAAGATACCACTCAAGCTTAAAGGTAAATGCTATCATTTAGTGATTCAGTTGGCCATACTCTATGGGGGTGGAGTGTTGGCCCATCAAATAATTTCATAGTCATAAGCTAATAGTGACAGAGATAAGGATACTCCATTGGATGTGCAACCTTACTAAAATATATAATGTGAGGAATGCAACAAATTAAAAGTAGCTAATATTAGGGACAAATTAAGAGAGAAAAGACTTAGGTGGTTTGGATATGTTATGTTGGACCCTAAACTTTTCTTAGAATACTAGAACTAGTAAATGAGAAATTTTGGTGATTAGTCATGAGTAAAGAACAAATGATGAAAATTCTTGAATTAGAAATGATTGACAAGACTAAAGTAGTAAATGAGAAGTGTGGATAGATTCAAGTTTTGCTTTGGTGTTTCTGGTAGATGAGAGATTATGAAATGAGAAAAACTAAGGTGAAAGTCAGAAGTAAAATGAAAGAAAAAATGAAGTTGAATATGTGTAGTAAGTTGATGAAGGTGATCTTGGTATGAGTTGTGTTAAGGAAAGATTTGGAAACAAAATTGGTAGTTGATCTGGAAAATGTTCACTATGTATGCTTCAGTTTTTTAGCCACAACTATTTCTATAGTTATCCAAATGAGATGATTATCAATCTGTATTAAACCAGAGATATATGGCTGCATTTCTTATGAAGACATCAAATTTAAATTCAGTCTTTAAGAATTTCAAAATTTGTCATGAAGTTGAGAACTAGGTGTAGTACATTGGTGGATGAATGTAAAATTCATGTTCTAAATTCGAGTGAAATTTTGGATTGTTCTATTTTAAATTATAGAAAGGTTTCTTCTAAAACGTTGTAGTTTTTCTTTTATCTTTCCAATGGTATAAAGTATGTAATTTTTAGACATCAAAGTTGAAATTTATGGTCCTTATAAGGGGAGATGCTCAGGAGTATAGATCATATTGTCTGTGATGATGTCATATCATCTGTGATGATGTCATATCATCTGTGATGACGTCATATCATCTGTAAAGACATGTCATCTATGATGATGTCACATCATCTGTGATGATGTCATATCATTTGTATAGATGTATCATCTGTGATGACATCATATCGTCATAATTTGACTTTGCTTTGTCTTAAGATGACGTCACTTGTCTGCTTTTTGCTTCGTCTGCTCTTTGCTTCATCTACTTTTCAATTCATCTACTATTCAATTCATCTGCTTTTCACTTCGTCTATTTTTTCTTCATCTGCTTTTTGACTTGTCTGCTTGTCGCTTCATATACTTTTTACTTCATCTGCTCATCGATTTGTCTGCTTTCGATTCGTCTACTTTTTGTTTCGTCTTCTTTTTGCTTCGTCTGCTCTTTGCCTCGTCTGCTCTTTGCTTTGTCTGCTCTTTGCTTTATCTGCTCTTCAATTTATCTGCTCTTTGCTTCATTTTCTTTTCGCTTCGTCTGCTTTATGCTTTGTCTGTTTTTTCAATTTGTCTCATCCTTCGTCTTAAGTTGACTTTCTGCTTTGTCTTATATTGACCAAAGCATATTTTGGTCCAAATTTGATACTCTAGAAGAAAGAATTTTTCTTCAAGGTCTTCTCAAAAGTTTTAGATCTCAAAGTCCTCTTTGAAATTGTCCTAAAATGATATTAATCCAACATCTTTAGAGAGAGTTATGTCATTTGTCCCGAGACATGTTCAATATGATTTAGGGCAAAATCATGTTTGATTCTTTTAACCATAACTTTGTTATCCAACCTCCAAATAAAGTGATTATTGAACCAATAGTTTCTTAACACCTTTTTTCTATTGCCCCATAGAATTTGATAGCATTTGGTGGGAATTCGAAAAAGATGGATTGAATCAAAATAAGGGTATCGGTTGGAAGAGTATGAATGGGTATCGGTTGGAAGAGTATGAATGGGATGTTTTACTAAACATACTTCGGTATTTAGATGAAGTCTTCATTGATATAGCTCTGAATAAGATGACGCTTATTTGACGCTAAACTAGAGACATGGAGCTAAAACTTATATGAAGAAATTAAAATCTAATTCAGTCTCTAAGACTTTCAATTTCTGGGAGGAATTTAAGTATAGTGTATTGTTTCAATATAAGAATAGTCCGAAAATGTTTGGGGCAATACTTTTAGAGTTCTGAACCAAATGGATTGATTTTGGTGTCATTAGAAACTTAAGACAATGGGGAACATTTTCTAGAAGTAATTGTTATATCAGAATGTTCACGAGTACATTTGACAAGACACTTAAGCATAAAAGCTATAAAGCATAAATGGAAGGTCAAATGGGACATTTCTCGATCATTAAGGGTATAATTGGAAGAAGAAGTGTTGTTTTGCATTTTAAGAAGAGAAGAGAACCAAAATTGAAGAGAAAGTGGGAGAGTGTCATGAAGAAGAGAAGGAGAGAAAGAAGAGAAACAAGTTAGGGTTTAATTTTTCTTAGTCTTCAAGAAAGATTTTGGAGCTGTTAAAGAAGCGAAAAGGGTAGAGGAAGAGAAGAGCCTCCTTTTGAGCTAAGGATCCCTTCATTTGGTGAAGAATGAATGTAAGATCATTTTAAAACTTTTACATTTTTGGAAGGATTTTAGTTCACAGAATTTAGAAAATGCTTGGGTTTAAGTATTATAGAACCAATTTTAGTTATTGTGCTTAAGGGATTTTCAATTGAAAACCTTATTAAATGGGATTTTTATTATTGTTTAAAGGGATCAAAGAGGCAAGAGGAACAAGAGAAGAGGCATTTTTGAGCAAGTCTATAAGCAAGGAAATCAAGATGGGTTCATGTTTATAATAGAGTAAATAAGCCACTAAATGTTTTCTTTGAATCAAGAAACTTTAATGATTTTCAATTGCATCATAAGTGTTGCATTTATTACTTCTTGAATGAATTATGAAAATGTTATATGTTTGTTACATTAATTAAGTTGATGATTGATGAAAAGACTCTAAAAAGGATTTCTCTTTGAAAAGATACATGTTTATGAAATCATTTTTTCGAGAATGGTTTCCAAAATATATCAAGTATATGAAAAGAAAGTTTTCAAAAAAGGTGCCA
>JAOSBK010000002.1:22677483-22688603 GCA_027568895.1 Erythroxylum shatona
CCTCAAACATTTCCAAACTGTTCTTATACTGAAATAGTATTCTGTGCTCAACTTCCATCAGAAAATTGAAATTCTTACAGACTGAATTAGAACTCAATTTTATCAGACAAAATGTATCCATATCTCTCTAATTTAATCCAAATCAAGAATCATCGCATTTGAATAACTAGAGAAAATTTTATGGCTAAAACATCGAAGCATACTCAATGAACATGTCTCAACTACATTTTCCAGCTTATGACTTCCAACATTTCATATAAAATTTTTCTAACTTCCAAGAAAATTTTGGGGTCCAACATCTGAACCCAAAAGTGAATTAAAGAACAAAGTTGAAGTTGTTGGGCAAGTTCTCGAAATGTTCTATCGAGGCCTAATAGAGCATAAGTTGCGCTTGCCTCCCTATCTTCTTAGCCTTCCTCTCGAAAAAGCAATTGAGAAAGAGCTTGACAATATTTTTCTCGACAAGGTTCATTATGGGTTTACCTCAGCTCTCTTGTTTTACGAGTTTTTATCTTCTCATAAACATAAAGGTGTATTGTGTTTTGTTAGTCAAGTTATAGCAAATTTGGGACTGTGTGTTTTGGTCTATGACATCCGCAGCATTGATGGAGGTTTTATTTTCCTAGGAGATGGAGCTTCCACTTACATAAATTTGGTATGAAGTAATGGTGGATGATGCTATAGTGACATGGAAGGATTATTGTTAAGAATGCAATAGTGTTAAAGAGCTTATCTCTGGAATTTTTTTCCAGCATTTCACATTTGTGTAGGTGCTAATAAGGAAAGGTTGACTCCAGAATGGTACAAGGAACATGGTAAATATCTTTGGGTCATAGTTTTCCTCATTTGAAGGTCCATCTCTATCTTTTCACAGCAAAAAGAAGTTCCATATCTTCCATTTTGAGTGTAGGCTTTTAATTTTTGTACCCAGGTATTGAATTGGTTCTTGGCACTTGAGTTATGTTTGTTGATGTGAAACGTAAGACACTTCTAACTGCAATTAGGGAAATCATAAGTTATAATATTCTCATCATTACAACAGCTGCTCGGTTATTTTACTGATCTTGTAATTATATTTCTGCCTTGGGTAATTAGCTGATAGTTTTAGTGATGGTCAAGGCTTTGGCACTTCAAATGGGATTTCATGTAGGTAGGGAAAATAATAGGGGTGAGAGTTAAATTTTGTCTTAAAGCAAATTTGGCTTGAGCTAGTATTTTTGCTTGAGTTATGGCTCTTGTATCTTCTCTCCTTCTTTTCTAGATAATTAAATAGTATATGTTTGAGTTTGGTTTTAGCTGTGTGACAGCATTGAGCAGAATTTGGTTTTCCTCTAGGAGCTATCTTCGATAATGCAGGCTTTAAAGCTTGAAGAATTTGGAGTGAGTGGATCAGATGCAGAAAATGTGTCCCTTGACTTATTTCTGTGAGTAGTAGATCATAATTATCAGGCCCTTGTGTATTCTTCAAAATTCCTAGCAACTAGTTTATATAATGAAAATTGAAACATTTTTTAACTTAAAAATTTCAAGTAATTGATTTGTATAATGAAAATTTTTTTCAAGCAATTGATTTGTATAATGAAAATTTAACATTTGTATTTTTCTTAAGCAATTCACATGTACTTGCTTCCTGAAATTAATTCTTGACATTTCATGATTTTTCTCAATTGCCTGTATCCATATTATATATATCATAATGGTGAGAAAACCTTATACCATGACGAAGCAAAGGGAAAAATGGACAGAAGAAGAGCATCTGAAATTCCTTGAAGCTCTAAAGCTCTATGGTCGTGGCTGGCATAAAATATGATCATTTCTATATTTCTTCTTTTAGGTCAAATATGGCATTTTTTACATTCATATCCTAGCTCGTAAGACAGTTTTGAATCAACCACCTTAAACCTATCTTTTGCTTTAAGTTCCCCAATAAAATGGGTGAGTACATAATTCATTTACAAATATTTATTAAATGAGACTGTGTATCTAATTAATTCTTAATTTTTCAGGAATTAATGTATAAGGAATTAGCATATTCAATAGAACAAGGTAATGTGTAAGGAATTGACAGATTCAATTCCTTACGATGACCTTATTCTATTGAATCTGCCAATTCCTTACACATCAGGATGAAGTGTGCGAACAAATCCAAGAAACAGAGTAAATAAGCTAGAGGAAGACAATTCAAAACTCCGCATGACAAGACTTAATAGAATGTCCGTGGACTCCAATTATCTGGTGGACTTAATAGATACAAAAATGTTTATGTTCTTATATTAGTATCTTGATCAATGACTCGATATTTGGGCTACCTTAATTTGGTATCTCTAGGAGATATGATAAACGTTACGATATGATGGTTTTTGTGCATCTATTGCCAGTGCATTGTAGATGCAGATATTAATGAAGCTTTAATTGTATCTCCCTCCCTTCATTTTTTTTTCCAGAATCTCAAATGTTTCATCCCTTAGTTTTGATATTAATTATTATATTATGACATGTTTGTGAATTGTAATTAAATAATACATCAATAATTATTAAAATTAATGATATACTAAAAAATTTGAAGAATTATGAAATAAAAAAATTCATAAATAATATTGAATAGTTATTAAACAAATAAGATTTAATAATTTTGTTAACAATTTTGTTATTTTAAAAATTATTAAATTTAAATTATTTTCAAAAATAAATAATTAATAATTAAAAGAAAATAACTTTAAAAACGTCGTCAAAGACATTCTGCGAAGTTTTTAAAAACGTCATGGAAGACATTTCGTGATGTTTTCAAAAAAACATCGCGGATTCCTTTACATTCTGTGACGTTTTAAAAACGTCGCGGAATATTAGAGATTCTGCGACATTTTTTAAAAACGTCACGGATTGTCCAAACTTTTAGTGACATTTTTATAAACGTCGCGAAATGTCAGTATTTTCTGTGACGTTTTATATAAAACGTCACAAAAACCCTTTGCCTACACCACATTCCACGACGTTTTTTGTAACGTTTTTTAAAAACGTCGCAGAATTCTGCGACGTTTTTGGACATTCTGTGACGTTTTTAAAACGTCGCAAAATGGCTTGTTTTCTTGTAGTGTAAGTTCATTCTTCTTCTTCTTTATCATGTTTGGTTCAGTATACATAGTCCACATTTTTGCTTTAATAGCCGTCGGAAAGGGTGCGATGGGTGTAAGGTACTTCGGACATGTGCAAGGTAAGGACAAAGCTGCCGCTCTCTCCCCCACATATCCGCCATAGTCATTTCGTTTCCCTCCCTTTGCGTTGGAAGTGTTGCAGGTAACCTTTAAATTAAATGTTTTTGTTTTCTTTTTGCTAAATGTGTATGCATGTAAGGTTTCGGTGCATGTAAGGTTTCGGTTATATTACATGTAAGGTTTACGTTACTGTCCATCTAGAGTCTTGGTATTTTTCATTTTCTCGAGTGCACTGAGCTTTCCTTATGGTCTGTTGTAAGCTGGGTGGGGTTCTCCTCTACTAAAATGTTTTTAGGGAGTAATGGAGGAAGCTGAACGCAGTTACGGCTGCAGGCTGGGGTCAGGCAGAACAAGTCTGGCTAGGAATGGGGAGGTAGACTTGTTCAGAATTTGATAGATGTAGGCTCTGACAGGGCTTCAGCTACCTCAAGCTTACTAACAGGGCGACTGTTGTAAGAGGGAGGCAGGTCCTTTCTCTTCGTCCGACCGTTGGAATCCACAAACCTTTTTAAAACCTTTTCCTTTCAGTTCTTCTCCCGTATATTTATAGCCTTCGCTATTAAAATCTCCTCTTACCGTTTTCTTTGTTCTTCTACCCATTAGTTACTTCTCTCTACCCAAACGTGGTTCCAGAGGGTCACGTAGCTTCTTTATTTTTCCAGCATCTAAGCTCACGTCTCACAAGCTACAACCATTTTCATTTTCATTTTTTTCCGACTGCATAACCTTCACGATATTGTTTCTTTACTTGTCAGTGAATCGATCTATTGTATTATGCGTGATTTTCACGTTTGAGTGTCAGGGTTATTTATTGAGGTTTATTGGAGTTTTTATTATTATTATTTTTTAATACTAATCTTATTAATATTGAGTTTTTTTTAATCATCAGTATTATTGGTATTATTTATATTACTATTACTATTATTATTATTATTATTATTATTATTATTATTATTATTATTATTATTAGTATTATTATTATTATTATTATTATTATTATTATTATTATTATTATTATTATTATTATTTATTTTCCTAATGTAGGTCATTTGAAAACAACTTCTCTAGTCATTAGGGATAATGGTACATATTACTGGATTCTCCAGATCCTGTATGTCAGCGAAATTTCTATTAGGTGTTAGATAAGTTAATATGACGAGATTATATTAATTAAGATGAAAATTTTTAAATAAAATTAATTATTTTTCTTAATTTTATTAAGATTAATAATTATATAAATTCCTATTTAAATTTAAAAAGTTTGTTTCTAAAATTAAAATTAATTATATTTTAAATAGATTAAATTAATTGATTAAATTCCTTAAAATTAAGAAAATTATTTTTTAAGTAATTAAGAAATATTTTTCTTAATTAAATTTATTTATTTATTTGGTGAATTATTATTTTATTTATTTAAAATTTGTTTCTTTACTTATAGATAATAAGTTTTTTGATTTGTTAGAAAATATTTTTCTTGTTTAAATTTGAAAAGATATTTTCATTTATTAATTTTAAAAAAGAGATTTTTAAATAATTTTGAAAATAATTTTTTAATTTATTAAAAAAATTTCTAATTAATTACAAATGAATCTTTAAATAAATAATGTAAAACACTTTCTTAATTAAATTTAAAAGTTTTTATTTAATCACAAAATAGTTTTTAATATTTAAAATAATTTTCTAATTAAAGAAAATTTAGAAATAATTTTGTAATTATACTATAAATATTTTTCTCATTGAATTAAACATGTTACTTAAAATATTTTATAAGAAAGAGTTTTTCTAAATTATAATAAGTATGAAAAATAATTTATTAAAAGTTATTTTTAATTAAATTTCATTAAAGGAGTCGAAACAATTGAAAATAGTTTACAATTGAATTTAAAAATTGTGTTCAAATCAAAATTATAATTTTATTTAAAATTAAAATTTAATTTATTTAGGAATCAATATGTTTAATCTAATTTAATCTTTCCAAGAAATTGGAGTATTGTTTCAGATTATGAATATCAATAACTAGAATTAAATTATTTGATATTGCATATAATTTGATTATGAGTGCATAAGTCACATACATTACTTATATGTTTCATATATATATATATATATTAGATGCGTATTAAATTGCATATTTTATATATGTGATATTATTCCATGTATTTTTATGTTTGATGAGGCGAGTAAGATTAAATATCTTGTTAAAATATTAAGTATACGTTGAGAATGTCAGTGTTGAATTTTATTATTTAAGAATAAAATCAAAGTTCTATTTATTGTAAGACTTGTTGAGTTACTTAAGGCCTCCTTAACTTGCATATGTTTTATCTTAAATTTATGGGTACTACTTAACCAAATTTATATGATTTTGATGAGTAACTCATGATCATATGAATTATGAAGAAAGGTTAGAAGTAACATATAAAATATGTTTTGGCAAAGTTGTCACCTAACAGATATATATATGAACCACATGAGATGTAATTGATAATAATATTATCTACCTAATTTAAGTTTGATTGGTTTGTTGAGTAACTCAAGATTAACTAAATTTGAATGTGATCCTAGCACACTAGAAAGATTATAATAATGTTTTTGAATAGTAGGGCTATTATTTCAAATAAATAGTAAGAGTAACATTAAAGTGTATTATTTGGTAGTCATGACATATAATCAATACTTTTTTCTTTATATTTATATTTTGTTTTGAGTGAAATTTATGTTGTTTAGTATAGTTGATAATAAAAATTAGTGAACCAAATTTCTTAGACATTTGTTATGTTTGAGAAGAGTTAGAAAAGTTGTATGTCCATTGTACAATTTTGCTATTAAATTTGTACGTCCATTATGCAAATTTGCTATTAACCCCTATTGAAGCTTTAGTGTTAAGGTTTTAGAAATATGTCAAAATCATGTAGATAACAAAATGTATTAATATTTTGAGTTGAATAATGTCTCATAAACTTTGATAACAACATGTAAGATGTATGTCAACATTATGATAAAAAAAATACAATAGTTATCATTAGAAAGAAAAATAATTGAATGACTTTTTCATACCTAAATGATATGATAGATATCATGTGTATTTTTATTTCATGTTTTTGAGTATTTGATACTAAATTTAGAATTCAACATTACTATAATGTTCAAAGCATGATAAGAATAAATTGTTGAGTAGAAGTAGTTGATCCAACTTTATGCAAATAGTTTATACATATTAGATCAAAAGAGACTTATGGTTAACTTAAGTGGTAAGAATACAACGTTAGACAACTGAGACTATCATTTTATGCTATGTTGATTAAATCAACATAATGAGAATCACAAAGTTATATGCCAAGGTATATGTATCTCTTTTATTATAATTTGTATGCAACTTGTAAAACTTATTGGGTTGAAAATAACCAGATCAACCTTTGTTGAAAAGATGATGGTGATATTAAATTGTTAAATTTACATATGTGATGCATTGGATAGAATAACAATTCATAAAAGAATGATTATAATATTTTATTAAAAGTACTAATAACTTTATTTGATATAATCATATCTATTAAATGAAATATTGATTAAAATTTAAAAAGTTTGAATTTTTTAAATCTAAGTAAAAATTAAGCATTGAGAATGCTGAAGCACTTCAATGAGATTAATGTGATGACATTTAATTTTTTGATTGCCGATAAGGAATAAGGTTCTCTAGTAAATATCTATATAACTAAATTTCATAAGAGTATAAACTTGTGTAAGGATAAATATATAGTATGAGATATTGTATCATGCAATATTTATTTCTTTTATAGCTATACCTAGTATTATAACTTTCCTTTAGTAGTTTTAATTAAATCAATTAGTAAGATTTCATATTAGATATGAAATGCTAAGACTTTGAAATAGTCAAAGGTAATGATTTAAGGATGTGTTGTTTAGTTGAATCATATATTATCCAATAACTTTATAACCAAATTGAATAATAAAAGGTTAAATAATTTTATAGACCTATTAAACAAATTGTTTGTTTCAATAAAAACTTACATAAGATTGATTCTTAAGATAAGTAGTGAAAGTAAGATGAAAGTTGAAAAGTTCAAATCTCATGAAAATACATCTAGTTAGAATTAATGTCTTTATTGATACATTTGATGTATAGTTGAAAGGATAAAACACATCGACAATGTTCACTTTTTATAATAAATTTAAAGAGTTTGTTCTGAAAAATATTATGAATTTATCATTCCTACAAGAAGGCTAGCGGGATTATAATTATCCTTTTTTTTTAGAAATTAAAATTTTATCAAAGAATTCAGGGGTAACATATAGAAGAGGTCTGCCACGTATAATAAGACCCCCTTATAAATTGAAACATCTAGGCTAATATAAAAAACGTCAACGTTAAAAGCAAAAATGAAAGTTTTTTTGTTATACAATTAGGGCATAACTAACTGTTTCTTTCTCAAAAATTACAGAAGCTTCTCGATTCGGGTTGGTGAGAGGCAAAGCACAGATGGCGAGGATAACAATGCGATTTTCTAATTGTTCTTTTCCTTCTTTCTCCGCACACGATGGATCTCATCTCATGTAAATCTCAACTTTAGAATCACTATGATTCTTTGCATTTTAGGGCATAATGTATCCTTTGTTACCAACTCTACAGACATGGCTAACCAATGGAGTGAAGGATGCTCTCTGAGGAAGGCAGAGAAATCTCACTCAGGTAAGTGTCTCACATCGATCTGGCTCTTTTTTTGTGTTTTTTGAACTCATAGTGACTCTTCAATCTGACAAGAGGGACTGAGGAGTTCGTTTAACCAAGGCTAAGGAGGGAGCATTACTCTGCTTTCCAACAAGTGAGTCCAGATCTCTTCTACCCTTGTATTTTCCATAAGTAGAGGCATAATTAGACGTTAGTGAGAGTATGCAGAGATATACTACTCATAAAGGACAATAATTCATATTTTCAATTGTTGAAAATATAAATGTCCAAGAATAACTCTTATTGGATATAAAAAAGGTAACATAATAATTATGAGAATTAGATCCATAGAAATAGATTAAAATTTGTTTTCTTATTTTAGTCCAAGTACATAAATAACATACTAAAAGTTTTTAGTATTTCTAATATTTCATAGTTGTAAAGTATTAAAGATATCCATTATCCTATGTATAAGTAGATATTGGAGTTCAAGGTTATGACGATATTAACTTTAAAAGTAAATCTTAATTAACGTATATTTTATTTAGAAAATTATTATTTTGAGATTAGAAAGGTTTAAATGTAACATTAATTGCTTACTAAGTCATAATACATTTTTTATTTAGGGAAAATAATTTTTTAGACTAATAAGAGTTTTTAATGAAATTGGTATAATTTGAACTATTCAAATAGCAATATACTGTGAAGTAATAGAGCCATTAGGTATGGAAAAATAACTAAAGTCTTGTCAATGATTCAAAGATGTTTTAGTTTTTTTTATGATGATAATTAATATGAAGGTTGTAAGTTTTAAGTAAGTACTCACTATAAAGAATCCTGTATAATTCTCTCTCTAAACTAATGTCCCAACAATAGCATGATTATCATTTGAAGATATGGTATAAGTTATTTAAACTATTGACTTAGTACAAGTATGAGATTGTTGGTTTATGCTCTACATTCAATCGATTGATTATAATTTAGTGTGATAACAATTTGAAGGCATTCTTTGTCTTATACGTATTTAGATTTATATAATAAACTCCATTGGATAAATAAACATTGTAAATGGATATTGACCTCATATGGAAATAGTTGAGTGATTAATACAATATTCATCATCTTAAAGTGATCAGGGAGAATGTTATATTATTCTCGATTAGTATTGATGCATGAAATTCGTTGACTAAGGAGGAATGATGCTTTGTAATTAGTTTATAAATATCATTAATTAAATCAATTGTTAATGATAGAGAACTATCATGAATAAACTCAAATAATGTATACATTAATTTCATCCTCTATGTCTAATCGGAATATTATATGATGAAATGATTAAATTATATAGTAAAATCATGCACAAAAAGGTTAGTTAAAACTACTTTGATATCTCCAAATATTTGGGTAGTCATGATGTATCGCTAGACGCCAATTTTGATCTATAAATATAAATTGTTTAATTAGAGAAATAATAATATATTAAAATTTTGACTTGTCTAATCCTACATATGATTTTAGGGTTATAATTGATACCCATTGCCAATATATTTCAAAATCTAGTGAGTCACACACAAAAAACAAGTTGAGAAGAAATTTTTTTAATAAAGTTAAACTTAACTGTAAAGTTTAAGAAATTTTGTGATTAAATATGAGGTATTTAATATAGATTAATATGAAATATTAGATTTTATTTGACTAAAATTAACATTTAATTAGAATTAAATTTTAATTTCAATTAAATTTGTAAAATGTTCAAAATATATTATAAATAGGTTTAAGATCTAAAAGAGCAAGCACTTATTGTGTAACCCTCTCTTGCAATAGAGTTCTCTTAACACGTTTTATAGATATCATTATATATCAAACACTTATAAGGCTATGATGGTAGAGATGAGCCAATTTTGAAAATAGTTTAAGGGAAACATGAGTTCTTATGTTAGACGGTGTTCACTTACAACATTTCCTTTTTCTGCGTTGTCTAGACAATAGTAGAGATCTCTCCAGTAATATTGCAATTGCTCAAGACCCTAGGCCAAATAATCATTCATCTCCATTGTTAGCACCAAAAATATATAAAGATCTTCTTTCACAACCCTGAAATAGTTTGTTATTTGACCATTCAAAATACAATGTTATTAAGCCAGTGATATTGCTCAAATCTGGAAAAGACTGACTTGGTCCCTTTATATCACTAATTCTCCTGAATAATAACATCCATTCTAACTGAAGTTTCATATTTAACGTAATCACCTACGAGACTACTGAAAGGAAATATGTGAGTTTTGTACTTATTGTCACTGCAAATTATTCAAAATAGAAATATTGGATGGAATGGGTCCCTTTAGTCCACTTGCATGTATCTCTCTTCAGTAATTTGAGTTTTAGCATAGCATGATTAGTACAAGATTAGAATGGGTAATCATCTCTTTCACAACTTACAATTCTCAAGTGATGAGAAATAGCAAATTTACAATCTCTCTAGCTTTTTCAGGTTTTGTAAGAAGTTGGGAATGCTTCCATTGAAGTTGTTATCATTTACCCTACTGTAATGGACAAAAACCTATTACTCTCACAAACAAGTATATAAATTTTTGTACTGATGAAAAATGTTACAAAACCTACAATTCAATAAGCCTTGTAATGAAGTTGGCATGTTTCTAGTCAATTGAATAGAAGATAACATCCGGGGAACAAGATTACAACAATAGAAAATTAGAAAATATGTTTTTTCTTTGTTTTTAATATTATCAAAATATCATGAATTTCATAATAAAATTTAACTCTTTAAACAAAAACAGAAAGGAGGAACCATGGCTTACAATGTCTACAAGTCGATTAACTTCCTAAGTTCATGAGGAACAACTCCAGCGAATTGGTTTGCCTCAAGGCACCAGAACCAAAAAAATTGAAGGGGTTAGAAAATTTAGTTGAAGAGCATAATAGAAAGAAAGTATCAGGACAAGAAAGAGAAACAGTTGAAATCACTACAAGAAAAATACCCCTTCTGAGACGTTTTAAAAACGTCACAAATGATCTATATTCGGATCTCTTTAAGTCCGAATATGGTTTTCAATTTTAATTTTAATTGAATTATTATTATGATTTAATAATTAATATTTGAAAACAAATTTATTAAATCTCATTTATTTAATAACTATTTAATATTATATATGAAATTTATTTATTTAATAATTCTTCAATTTGTTGAGTATATCATT
>JAOSBK010000002.1:22695636-22705859 GCA_027568895.1 Erythroxylum shatona
CATTCATGCTAATCATTCATCATGCTCATCCATACATCATTCATAATTCATTAACAACAAATAAGAATTTCACAAAACTTTAAGGGTATTCCAAGCCATATTACATCATCAATACCTTAATATTCCAAATTCCCCAAATTACACAAGACACTTGAAAGATAATTTTTCAAAATCCAATTACAACTTTATTTTGCACAAATTACTTCAAAACAAAACAAAACATGCAGTTTCGGAGTAATGCCTTGATTCACTTTTACTTGATTTCTTGCTCATCACCTGATAGGGGAAAGAGAGTGGGGGTGAGCTCAAAAGCTCATCGGTAACATGCTTATAATCAAAATACAAGCACAATCATAGAAATTATTCGTTTGCCATAGAAAGTTCTTATTAAGTTCAATAAAAGCATAGTTCTCAACCAATTCACAAAATACAAGTCATGTATGCATCATCTTGACAATTCATAGATGCAATGCACAACAAATGGCTCGAGGGTTTCATGGAAACAGAAGGGAGAAATCGAAGTTTGCTCCCAGAACAGAATGAGTCTATGTTCAGAGCTCATATGTCGTAAGCGTTCAGCCGGGAGAAGGCACTTGTCAATGTGCACGTGACGAACCGAATGGCTCCACTCTCGCCCAAACAGAAGCACATAATCATGCTCAAATCATTTTATCAAACACTAATACTTTTTCTTCTTTTATGAATATACAAAATGCCATGACATTTTTCAAGGTATGACATAAAATGTTTCATTGCATTTCTATCTTTATTTTGAAATTCATCAACAAAATGCATATATCGAACATTTAAAGATTCCTCAAATCATTTAAAAACAATAGATGCAACAATTTTGAAGCAATTTGAAATCATTTTACTCTTTTGATTTAATAGAAAACATTTAAGGCTCATTACTTCTATTATAAACATGAAACCCACCTTAATTTCTTTGCTTATAACTTGCTTAAAAATGCCTCTCCTCTTGCTACTCTTGCCTTCCTTGAGTCCCTTTATCAACATAAAACATTCCAATTCAATAGGAATACAATTTGAGGACCCATATATGTCATATTCACTAAGATAAATTCTAATTACTCAAACTCTTCTAAAAGTCCCAAACTTTGGGTCAATTTTTCGTGATCATTCTTATCAAGTAAATGACAAAATTTGATAACACTTTCTTCTAGAAAATTGTTCCTCATTGTCTTAAGTTTCTAATGACTCTAAAATCATTCAATTTGGTTCAATACTCTAAAAGTTATTCCCCAATAATTTTTGGTTTGTTCCAATACTAACACAACATTTTATGTTCAACTTCCCGTAAAAAATTGAGATCTTTACAGACTTAATTAAAACTCTATTTCATTAGACAAATTGTAGCTCTATGTCTCTAGTTTACACCAAATTAAAAATCACTCCATTTAGATAACTACAAAAAAAGTTATGCCTAAAATATCGAAATATATTATGTGTTAAAAAGTTTGCCATGATGAACTTTTCTAGAGAGGAAAAGTTCATGCTGGAAAGTTCGCCGTGGTGAGCCAAAAAGTTGGCCGCGACGAACTTTTACAGAAACGTACTCCGGGAACATTTTTTGCTACATTTTCTAAATTTTTACTTCCCACATTTCACACATAACCCATCTAAACACTAAACCATCTTTTCTACTTCATTTTAACCCCAAAATTATTCACAAACCAATTTATAAACTACTCTTGATCATTAACCAAATACTGACACATTTACATAAACCATCATTAACAACTTCCAACACATATTCAACTTCATTTTCACTTCTAACCATCACTAAATATGCTTCATTTAACAAATCAAAAAGAAGGATGCTTATACTTACTTATTTATCCAAAGCTTCTTCAATCACCTTGAAACCCTAGCTTAGAAATCCCTAAAAATAAAAAATCATTCTTTAGTTATTTCTTTCTTCCCACGCAAACCCTACACAAATCCATTTCTCTAAACCCTATTTTAACAAAGCTAGAAGAAAAGATGATTACCTTAGCAAATCCTCTTCCTTCTTCTCCTTTTCACGTTTTCTTCCTTCTTAGTTAGCTCTTCATGCACACTTCTCTTCTCCTCTCTCTTTCTCTCTTTTTTTCTTTTTATACAAGTCAACTTTTCTTCTTCCACTTATACGCTTCCTTTAAAGCCTTAAGTCTTCCAAACTTAAGTGAACTACCAAAAATGCCCTTATGAAATCTTACCATTTTTAATTCTTCTAACCCATATAATAAAAATCCTACTAACATTTACATAATAGTTAACTCCAAAATTTAATCCATCAACCTCATAATTCATTTAAATCATGCTTAATTTCAATAAAATAATAAAAATTTCGGGGGCCAACAAATTGAGCTTGGCTTGATCGGTCCATAAATGTTGGAGTGCACCAATTTGAGAGGTTTCTTTGCTCGATATTTTGCCACTTTCGAAAAACTACTCCTTGGATGTTTGCCAATCACACACCCTTCACAAAACTTGTCGAGAGAATCAACTGATGGCAAACCATGCACCATCTTCTTGTCATCCATTTCTTTTAATCCTCCAAAATTTGTATACCCAAATCTTAAATGCCACATCCAAGTCTTACCTTCTACGCAAGCCTTCAAACACTTTGCTTTAATATTATCCAAAATCAACTTAAACATTCGATTTTTCTCCGTTTCAACTTGGGCTGGAAATTTATTATTTTGGTCTCTCAAATGAAGGGATCGATTTTTCATGAAAATCGAATAACCTTATTCCAAAAATTGTCCCAAACTCAAAATATTGGTTTTCATGTCCGGCACGTAATAAACATTTGAAATAAACTTTTGTGCACCATGTCTCAATTGAATCAAAATGTTACCTTAGCCTTTTACTTGCACCTTAGAAGCATCACCAAAGGATACGTGGCCATTTTCTATCTCCTCCAATTTGGTAAACAAATGCTTGTGCTCGCACATGTGGTTGCTTACACCCGTATCAAGATACCACACATTCTCATTTTCAGGACCATTCTCCTTATTCTCCAATAGCACCACATCATTATTTTCAATCTCTTCCTTTTCTATGAAATTCACATTCTTATCCACCTTTTTCTGGGAATAGCACTCTTTGGCATAATGACCATATTTACCACAATTGTAACAATCAACATTGTACCTATTTGATCAACTGCCTCTTCCTCGGCCGCGTCCTCTACCACGCACATTATTGTTATTGCCTCTTTCTTCATTTTCATTTTGTCCACGACCGCAACCTCTATCGCGACCACAACCTCTATAACTTCTGCGACCTCGACCACGTCCTCTACCTTGATCACTATGGCTCGTTTTTTTCCTCCTTAAGTGTAGCCTTCGCTTGCAACACTTCTTCTAGCAATTCTTGCTTCTTCTCTTTTTTCCCTTGCTCATGAGCCTCAAGAGAAATGGAGAGATCGTCAATGGTCATTTCTTCTGAATTTTTGGACTCTTCAATCGCACATACAACATTCTCGTAATCATCTGTCAACGTACGTAGTATTTTCTACACCACTCTCGCATCGGCAAGAGTTTTGCCATTTCTTTTCAATTGGTTGACCATAGTTTGCACCCATGTTATATACTCGGACACACCTTTGATTTCCTTCATTTTCATCGACTCAAGTTTGCCGCGAAGAGTTTGTAGCCGAACTTGCTTCACACGCTCGGCACCTTTGTATGCCTTCTCCAATGTCTCCCATGTACCTTTCGATGTAGCAGCACTGGCTATTTTTTCAAAACCGGCTTCATAAACTGATTGATACATGATGTAGAGAACAATTTTATCTTGCTTGCGACTCTCCTTCAATACCTTAACCCGTTTGTATTTTCCAACTCGGTGTACCACTCTCAACTACTTCCCATGCATCTTACGAGCCAAGCAACGTCTTCGTTTGGATGATCCAATTTTTGTAGTTATTTTTGGTAAGACGTGGGACCGACATATGACCACTCGCTATGTTAGTAGTTGACAGGGCTCTGATACCACTTTGATAGAAATAAAAATGATGATTAATAAGAATCAGGAGATATGGAAGAGACAGTTAGATAATTTATGTATTAAAGCTTTTGTTTCTCTCACTCTTACATTCTGAAAGTAGCATATATCTCTATTTATAGACTTAAACATCAAGTTAGACTCCGAGAAAAATGTACAAGAATAAATGCAAAAAATAGAATTCTAAACAACACTCTTAATTATGACGTCTTTTCAATAAACTGGCTATAACTTTTTATAGGGAACTCTAAACGACTAGGGACTTGAACCATCAGAAACTAGACTTGAAAACACCCCAAATGCATAGGTCATACACCAACAATAGATAACCTTTTCCCCTTGAACTTCTCATTTAAAACAGACTTAAAATCTGTCCACTGTGCTGTTACGAATTTCACAATTAAGTTTAGTCATCAGCACAACATCTGAATCATAGAAAGAGCAGAAGCACCCATAAGGTTCTTAGTTCTTACATTTCTTGGAGCTAAGGAAGTTTAACCAGTTGAGGTGGAAGGACTCGAGGAATTAGACTATAGTCCTTAAGCATTCTATACATCAGAAGTAAGTTGGTTTTTAATTCAATTAAGGGACGTTCAGAAAACATAGTTACTACAAAATTATTATGTTGTAATATTTTAAATGTGCTTTGTAGAGGATGATACAACTATAATTCTTCAAGAAGATATATGAAGTGCTCAATAAGTCCTATCAAGAATTCACAGTGCTTTACATGTGTTAATAGATATGTGCAAATCACAGAAAATATCTAACTAAGGTTGATATTCTTCTGTTGTATTTTCAGATGGTAAATAGAGAGAACCTTATTCTTTTTAAATTGATATTAATAGTAAGGAATAAACATGCTACATTTAGGTCACAAAGAAAACAGCTTGACCAATGTAAGAGTATAGGATAAAATGATGATTTGCATACTTGTTTAGTCTAATAACTTCTACAGATGCCATCTATGAGAGAAACATTGTTCTCATCATTACCGTCTAGTGAGGAAATGGGGGTGAATAATCGATGTTCTCAAGAAGATTTACTTAACAAACATTTCAATCATAATTCTAGTAACAAAAATCTCTCATCATAGCCAACACTCAAATACTAGAAATTGAAAGGAAAGAAAGATGGTATGCTGTCAATTCCATTTATTCTTTTTTTCATTATTCTTTCCATTGTAAAAGATCCATCTCAGTTGTTAGATTTAATAAGTTTAGGGATATCGAGCAAAATAATTACTACTTAATAAGAAAGAAGCCGAGAAAACTATTTGGTGACAAGAGAACAATGGTGACAAGAGAACATACATTCCTTTGAGATGACAGTCACTGTTATTCCCAATATTGCATCTGCATTCTATGAGGGTCACATTAGATGGCAGAGATCTTATGGAATAGAGTGGAAATAGATCAACTAGAACGGAACGATCTATTCCCCATTCTATGCCTTATGGTGAAACAGGTGTCATACCAACCGCTTCAACTTCATAAGAGTTAGCATTAAACTTCCAATATGTTAAACCTTATTGTCTTTTGTTGGTGCTAGATAGCCTAGTGAGAGAACATATTAGTAGGCCTTGACACCACACTCCAAACTAAAACTTTAAAGCATTAGATTTATGAGTCATTTTTACTTATATATCCTTTACTAATTTCATCTCTTTTCAATGTAGAATTTCCACTCATAATTGAAATCTTAACATTTTCCCTCTCAAGCGTCACCAAGAGCCCTTCTACTTTACTATTCTGGGCCCACAAAAAGTCTTCTTGTTCTTCCAGGTAGGGATGACAACTACGGGATCCAATTACAGTCTCCATACTTATCCTTTGACAAACCATTGACTCTGATACCATTTGTTGCACTAGAGAACTCACTTACTTAGGAAACCTTCATCATGAGCTTAGTGGGTAAACATATTCTTGGGCCTTGATACCACACTCCAAATCAAAACCATAAGGTATTAAGTTTATGGCTTTTTACACTTATATGTCTCTCAGTAATTTCATCACTTTTTAATGTAAAATTCCCACTCACACTCGAAATCTCAATAATCTTAATTATGTCTTCAAGAGCATCAAAAGTAAATAAGGACCACATAAGCAGTTTAAAACACGAATTCATAAGAAAGAAATCATTGCAACTCTCATGATCCCAAACTCAGGAGCAATAAGAAAATCAAGTTAACCAACACAAAGTCAAGTCAATCTTAATGGCTTCAAGGTATCACCATCAAATTTTAGCTCTTATTTAAAGATCATTTTCATCAAGACAAAAACTAGAAATTTTTTAAGTTTGAACATATGATTTTTTTAAATCTCCACTTCTTTTTTCCTCCCTAGACATTATATGATGTTCAGTTATTCTAATTGCTGCCTCTGTGCACTGTCATATCCCTCTTCCTCATTATTCGAGCAGTTTCCTCCATTCCCAATCATCGTACGTGGTAACAAAAATGAGATAACTTCAGTCATTAGAGAATAGCAAATAGACGATGAAAAGGTAATGCAGTGTGGAATCGCTACAGAGAGAAGGATGTGGTCATGGCTAAATTTGTTATTCTCATTCAATTGCTAAGAATGTCCATAAAAACCCTAAATAATAAAGACGCAATACAAACAAATGTAGATGGTAAAAGATTTCCTAACTAATCCAAGTGACTTTCTCTTTTGAACATAATTTTACTAAAAAGTTACTTTCAGAATAAGAAAAAAGAAATATGAAAACTGGAGCTCCATTTTCCATCTAAAACCAATAAAGTGACCATAAACTAAGACCAAATTT
Source organism: Erythroxylum shatona (assembly GCA_027568895.1). Classification (NCBI taxonomy): domain Eukaryota; kingdom Viridiplantae; phylum Streptophyta; class Magnoliopsida; order Malpighiales; family Erythroxylaceae; genus Erythroxylum; species Erythroxylum shatona. The sequence continues at coordinate 22,702,438 of JAOSBK010000002.1, forward strand.
TCAGTCCATTATCAGTTTCCTACCTGCTACCCAGAACCAAGCAAGTGGGTCCTTACTGAATCCAAAATGAAGAAACCAAACCCATAATCAAATATTCCAACTTGATTCCTCTATTAAATGACAATACAATTTTCATTTCGGGATCCATATCTTTTTAACAATCAAAAAAAAATTTGTAAATCACAACTCACCTTCTTCCTAGACTAGCCTCAACTCAAAAAATCTGTGCAACTTGATGAAATTGTTGGAAGTTAAATATGATTCATGAGTGGTCCATGAGTTAGGAATACGAATGGTTCATGGAGTTACGAATATGGATAGTTCATGGAATTTGAAGATGAATGGTTGTGCAATTTATGAGTATTTTAATTAAGTACTTGTAACAGTTTTATTACTTTGATGTGAGATGTGTACATAAAAAAAGATGAAGTGAAGAGTTTGTACGATGAAGAGAGTGAGTTGAAAAAAGAGAGGAAAACAGTGTTGTGACAGAATTGGTGAGAGTCTTTGTACTATTTTTTTCCAGCAAAGAAGATTTATTTTCCTCCTCCATATATATCCTTGTTTGTGTTAGATTTGACTGTGTCTAAACAAAGGGATCTTCAATAGAATGGTATCAGAGTTTGAGAGATTAGAGAAAATGGCCAACAATTGTAACCATGTTCCATTTCAAGTACCTTGTCTTACAAAAGAGAACTATTCAACTTGGTGTATTCGGATGAAGGCTTTGTTGGGTTCACAAGATGCTTGGGAGATAGTAGATAAAGGATAAGTGGAACTCGAAGAAGAAGCCCTTTTGAATCAGGCATGAAGGGATGCTTTGTGTAATATAAGGAAAAAAGATCAAAAGCTCTCACCATAATCCACCAAGCAATTGACGATGGAACGTTTGAAAAAATCTCTAAGGTAGAGACTACCAAACAAGCATGGCAAATTGTGGAAAACACATATAAAGGTGTTGATCAGGTGAAGAGAGTAAGACTTCAATTGTTGAGAGGAGAATATGAAGCCTTACACATGAATGAATCTTAGTCCATCTCAGATTATTTTACAAGATTTCTCAAAGTGGTGAATGATATGAAGAGATATGGTGAGAAGATTCTAGATAGCCAAGTTGCTGAAAAGGTTCTTCGCTCGCTTGATGAAAAATTTAATTTCATCATTGCAGCAATTGAGGAGTCGAAAGATTTGAGCCTAATGACAATTGATCAACTCATGGGTTCCTTACAACCCCATGAAGAAAAGCTTCTACGAAAGAAGAAAGAGCCCATCGAGCAGTTATTGCAAACAAAGCTTCAACTAAAGACAGGTGATGATCAAGAAAAGGGTCAAAATGGACGAGGACGAGGTCGCAGTAAAGGTCGTGGAGGTGGAAATTCATGAGGAAACGGACGAGGAGGATATAACAAAAATCAAGATGTTTGTCAGCATACTAATTCCTCACAAGGTCGAGGTCAAGGTTGTGGGAATTACTCAAGGTCGAATGGGAGACAGAATGATGATAGAAGAAATAAAGTTGAAAAGAATGTGAATTATACTGAGGAGGAGATAAAAAATGAGCACACACTACTTCTTGCATGCAAATCTTATGAGAACAACAAAAGCAATTTTTGGTATCTTGATAGCGGCGCGAGTAATCACATGTGCGGACGCAAATCATTGTTCATAGAGCTTGAAGAATCGATAAGGGGTAATATTACTTTTGGAGATGCAACAAAAATTCCAATGAAGGGGAAAGGTAATATTCTAATCCGCTTGAAAAATGGGAAACATGAATTTATTTCCAATGTTTACTATGTGCCTGGCATGAAGAATAAAATTTTGAGTTTGGGGCAGCTTATGGATAAAGGCTATAATATTTTCATGAATAATTATAGTCTTTCACTTATAGATCAAGATGTGAATTTAATTGCTAAAGTACCAATGACAAAAAGTAGAATGTTTGTATTGTATATTCAAACTGATATTGCAAAGTTCTTGAAAGCATGTGTGAAAGATTCTTCATGGACATGGGATTTAAAACTTGGACATTTGAATTTTGATGGCTTGAGATTACTAGCAGAGGAGAATATGATGAAAGGATTGCCTTACATTCATCACCCAAACCAATTATGTGAAGGATGTATTTTTGGCAAGCAATTTAGAAAAAGCTTTCCAAAAGAATCTTATTCAAGAACGAAGGAGCCTCTAGAGCTTGTGCATACAGATCTTTATGGGCCAATCACAGCAAGTTATTTCAGTAAAAATAACTATTTTATGTTATTCATTGATGATTTTAGCTAAAAATCATGGGTTTATTTTATGAAACAAAAATCTGAGGTGTTCGGAGTGTTTAAAAGCTTTAAGATCAGACAGGGGCAGACAATTTACATTAAGGGAGTTCAAAAGATTTTGTGATGAAAATGGAATCCAAAGGCCCCTCATGGTTCCATTCATGCCACAATAACATGGTGTCACTGAGAGAAAACATCGATCTATCTTAAACATGGCATGAAGCATGCTGAAGAGTAAGCAAATGTCGAGGGAATTTTTAGTCGAAGTAGTAGATTGTGATGTGTATCTTTCTAATAGAAGTCCTACTAGAAGTTTACAGAATATGACTCCTCAACAAACCTGGAATGGATGGAAACCAAGTGTTGCTCACTTGAAAATCTTTGGGAGTGTTGCTTATGCTCATGTCCCAGATCAAAGACGGATGAAGTTGGATGATAAAAGTGAAAAGTTTGTGTTCATAGGCTATGATTCAAGTTCGAAAGGATACAAGCTTTATAATCCAAAAAATGGAAAACTTGTTGTAAGCAAAGATGTCATTTTTTACTAGGAAGCTATGTGGGATTGGAATACACAAAAAGAAGATTATGATTTCTTTCCATTTGTTGAAGAAAGCATAGGAGAAAATATTAAAGCCGATCCAGAACCTGTGATGCCTACATCTCCTCATCATAATGAATCATCTACTGGAATTTGGCAGAATTGTATGATGAAATTGAAGTGATAAATAATCTCACCTTATTTTATCTTTTTGAATATAGTAAACCAATTCATTTTGTAGAAGCTAGTCAACACAAAAGGTAGGTGAGGGCAATTAATGAAGAAACTCAAGCCATTAATAAAAACAATACTTGGGAACTTGTAGCTCTTCCCAAAGGACACAAAGCAATCGAAGTCAAATGGGTTTTCAAGACCAAAAGAAATGGTAACGGAGATGTGTAGAGGCATAAAGCACAACTTGTGGCCAAAGGCTATAGCCAACACCAAGGTGTTGATTACGATGAAGTTTTTTCTCCTGTAGCTAGTTTGGAGACCATCAGATTAATTATCTCATTTGCTGCTCAACATGGATGGAGAATTTTCCAGATAGATGTCAAGTCCGCTTTCTTGAATGGGTATTTGGAGGAAGAAGTTTACTTGGAACAACCTCC
>JAOSBK010000002.1:22716287-22727347 GCA_027568895.1 Erythroxylum shatona
GGGAATGTCATGTATGCATGTACAGTTATTTCATGTGCACAAAATTCACTGTGTACCAATACTAGTATGCATGAACAGTCCTAATGAAGCCCAATCACTCTCATCCTATGCCAAATTACTATTTTACCCTTCCCGTTGAGGGTGGGATGTTACAAAAGGCTTCTCCCTCTTACCCGCTAGTGGTAGGGAGCTCCTTCATGGACTCCCTCATGTTTACGACAACACAAAACCACTATGTGGGATTATGTTAGTTCATTCTATTCACGACTACATAGGACTATTATATGAGAATGTGTTAGTTCGTTCTGTTTATGGACCTCCCAAACCATCTTGACGTGCTTATGTGCTTAAATGTGTTGACAAGCTTGTTGAATGCATGATTCATGTGGGTTATAAATTGTTTGATAAATTGAGAATTGGGAAAGATATGTTTCATGATTCAATGTGAGTTTTACAATGGTTTTGTTTATCACCAATTATAAAGGTTTATCAGCATTTCAAGTTTTCCTAGTTCAAGTGTATTTTGTATTTTTGGATTATGAACTCAACAGGTGCATTGTGGCTTGAAATGCCATTAAAACTTTTTAAAACTCTTATATTTTGATGTTAATGAAATACATTTCAATTTGCTCATGACTTTCCAAGTTTATACATTGCATTTTCAAGTTTTTTCGTAAGGGAAAACTCTGTGTTCTGACTTCAGGGGAAAATATGTAGTGATTTAGGCTAAATTAGACAAAAGTGTCTATAAAAAGTTATAGCTTATCTTTTTAGCTTTCCAACGACATATAGTATAAAATATTTGGACATTGGAGTTGAGAGATATGAGCATTAGAAGTTTGTAATGCTACATAGGGTGGACATACGGGACAGCTACATTGATTAGAAAATTTTCCCTCTTGTAAGCAAAATATCTTTTCAAGGCCTGCATGAAAGTTGTAGCTTACTTTCTTAGCTTTCCAACGGTATATAGTATGAAATTTTGGGCACTAGAGTGGGGAGTTATAATCATTTTAAGTAGTGATGCTACATGGGAGGTTTACACAAGAGAGCTTCAGTCGCGATCGCACCTTCATTCCTTACGATCGCACTTTCATCCTTGCGATTGCACCTTCGTTCCCCGCGATCGCACCCGAAGGATTTTCCAACTCTGAACATGTTTGACTCTTTTGGCCATAACTTTGTCATCTGACCTCCAAATGACCTGATTTTTGAACTAATAGATTTCTAACACATTTCTCTATTTCTTTATAAAAATTTATAGCTTTTGGCGTTGATTGGAAAAGATTAATTGAATCAAAGTAAGGGTATCGGTTGGAAGAGTATGAATTGGATATTTTACTAAACATACTTTGGTATTTTGATCATATCTTGATCTATAAAGCTCCGAATGAGATGATTCTTATTAAAAATAAATTAGAGACATAGGATTGCAATTTTTCTGAAGAAATATCATTCTAATTCAGTCTCTAAGAATTTCAATTTTTATATGGAATTTGAGCACAAAATACTGTTTTAGTTTAAGAATAGTCTGGAAATGGGGCCCAACAAATGTTGTGGTATCAAAGACTCACGTTTCATGACTCTGATGTTGGGCTCTAGAAACAGGGTCCAACAACCTGTGATATTAGAGTGATTAGGTTTAGTAGTATCCTAGGCATGATATGGGTAGTTTTTAGAAATGAAATGAACACGCATTATTTTAAATGAACAACTTGCATTGTTTTGAATTGTTTTACATGAAGCATGAACTAAAGATTTTACAAGGTTTTTAAATTGAAGGAGTGAATATGTCATCTCAAAAGAGAAGTCAAGGAGCTATGACTCGATCTCGCTCTCACCAAGGGAGCACGGATGAATCTTATGTCCCACAAGATGCAGGGACATATTCTGTTCTTAATTCTGAGGCACCTAGTATGCAACATGAAATGCCACCGCCTCCTCCTCCTATGCCTAAAGTAAACCCCATGGATCTACATTTCTTTTAAGCCTTTGCTCAGGCTTTCAAGTATGTCATGGGTCAAGGTTCACAAGTTCCGGGACTAGCTTTAGCAGAGAGGAGTGGGTAGTATGATAAGCTTTGCAAGTATAGGGTTGTGGATTTCAATGGGACTACAAATATGGAAGAGGTTGAAGCATGGTTGAAGAGGACTGAGAGTGTCCTAATTCAGATGAAGTTCTTGGATGAGGAGAAGTTAGAATATGCCGTCAGTTTGTTACAAGGGGATGCACTCAATTGGTGGGAATTAGTGCCACACAGTCAGGTCATACCACCAGTATTGACATGGAGAGACTTTATGGAAGATTTTAGGAAGAAATACCTCTCGAAGTTTTTATCCAAGAGAAGGCTAGGGAGTTTCTGAATCTCATACAGAGGGACATGAGTGTGAGTGAGTATGAGATGAAGTTCACCTAACTTTTCCAATATGCGGCCAACATTGTGGCAAATGAGGAGGACAAATGCCGTAAGTTTGAAAGGAGACTTAATTTGGGGATCAAGGATAAAGTTTTGATCCACAATTTCTGTGATTAATAGCAGTTGGTAGATGCTGCACTCTTGGCCAAGAAATTGGAGAATATAAATATGAAGTGAATAAGAAGAGGAAGAACTGGGAGCAGTCTTCCAAGAATGGCGTGAGTTCTCCAATGCCTGAGAGGTGTATGAAGAGCTTCCATATGCAGAGTAAGGTGGAGAGTAGTGCCTCTGCTAAGAACAAACAATCAAGGAAGCTTCAGTGCAAGCCTTATTTGTAGGAGGCAATAGAATGATTGAAAGGAGCAAGTACACAAACCCCCAATGTGAACATTGCGAGAAATTTCACAAAGGAGAGTGCTTCAAGCTACTTGGAGCATGTTTTCGATGTGGAGAGAAGGGACACATGATCAGGGACTGTCCCCAAGTAACAAGGCAAGAGGGGTCGCAATTGTAAGCCCTAAAGAGAGCAGAAACAGTGGGAACCAAGCCAGTCATTAAGGTGTGCAGTTCTAGAGTTGCAAGGAAGGCTATTCTTTTAGGAAGGCCAAGGGTCAGGCATAGGTAAGGGTGTTTTCCATGACCAAAGAGGAAGCTACAACCACCTGAAGTTGTTACGGGTGTGGCTCAATTATTTAATTCTGAAGTATATGTCTTGATTGATTCTAACTCTATGCATTCATTTGTTTCTGCAAGCATGACATTATATGATGTGAATTTGGTTCATTTAGAATGTCCTTTGATTGTTAGTACTCCTCTAGGGAGGAATGTGATAATCAGTCAAATATATAGAGGTTGTGATCTGCTTATTGAGGGTGTTAAATTGGTAGTGGATTTACTGCCTCTGGACCTAAAGGTGCTAGATGTCATACTAGACATGGATGCCATGGAGAAATATCATAAGAAGTTAGATTGTGGACTCAAGGTGGTGAAATTTGATCTAGGCAGTAGTGAGAAGGTGATGCTTAGAGGGGACAGGAAAACACCATCACCAAGAATTATTTCGACCTTACAAGCTGACAGGATGATGGGAAAGGGTTGTGAAGACTTCTTAGCGCACGTTATGGACACTGATGTGAATGAAGCAAAGTTAGAGGATTTTACAGTTGTGAGGAAATTTCCAGACGTGTTTCTAGAAGATTTACCTAGTTTGCCACTGATGAGGGAAATCGAGTTTGTCATCGACTTGATTCTCAGAACCGCACCCATTTTTATACCACCATATAGAATGGCTCCAGTTGAATTGAAAGAGCTCAAGGAACAGTTGGAGGAACTATTAGAAAAGGGGTACATAATGCCAAGTTCGTCACCATGGGGAGTGCCAGTTTTGTTTGTTAAAAAGAATGATGGAATATGGTGAATGTGTCTCGATTACCGAAGACTCAACAAGGTGACTATTAAGAACAAGTACCCTCTGCCACGGATTGATGATCTGTTTGACCTACTATAGGGAGCTAGGGTCTTCTCCAAGATTGATCTCAGGTTAGGCTATCATCAACTTAAAAGTACAGAGTCTAATGTAAACAAAACAACCTTTAGAACTCGTTATAGGCATTACGAGTTCCTCGTCATGCCATTCGGACAGACCAATGCTCCTGCTACATTAATGGATCTTATAACTAGGGTCTTCAAAGAGTATCTAGATTGATTTGTCATATTGTTTATAGATGATATATTGGCCTATTCCAAGAGTGAAGAGGAACATAAGGGACATCTCAAGATAGTGTTGCAGATATTAAGGGAGAAGGAACTTTATGTCAAATTCAACAAGTGTGAGTTTTGGCTTCATAGGGTGGTATTCCTTGGACATGTGATTTCAGAGGATGGAGTACATATTGATCCAAGGAAAGTTAAAGCAGTGATAAACTAGCATGCACCCAAGAAAATGACAGAAGTGAGGAGTTTTTTGGGTCTGGTAGGCTATTATAGGAGATTTTTAGAAGGATTCTCTATGATAGCAGCTCCAATGACCAAGTTATTGAGGAAGAGTCAGAAGTTTACTTGTAGTGATGAATGTCAGAAAATCCTTAAGGACTTAAGCACAGACTAACAAGTGCTCCAATTCTGACTTTGCCCATAGGAGATGAGGGTTATATAGTTTATAGTGATGCTTCAAGAAAGGGTTTGGAGTGTGTGTTGATGCAAGGAGACAAGGTGATAGCTTATGCTTCAAGGCAATTGAAGCCTTATAAATTAAATTACCCAACTCATGATTTGAAATTAGTAGTAATGATTTTTTTATAAAGATTTGGAGACATTATTTGTATGGGTGATAGCTTATGCTTCGAGGCAATTGAAGCCTTATGAGTTAAATTACCTGACTCATGATCTGAAATTAGTAGCAATGTTTTTTTACCTAAAGATTTGGAGACATTATTTGTATGGAGTTCAGAAGAGGAACTTTATAGATGATAAAAGTCTCAAGTACTTACTGAACCAAAAAAAAGTTAAATTTGAGATAGAGAAGGTGGTTAGAGTTGTTCAAATATTATGATTTGTTGATTAAGTACCATCCAGGAAAGGAAATTGTAGTGCCGGATGCTTTGAGTAGGAAATCCTCAATAGCTCATGTTGAAACAATTTATTTGTCGTTATTGGAAGAAATGACTAAGCTTAGAATAAGCTTAAAATAGAAGGAACCAAATTGTATTTTTGCTAATTTCAGAGTAAGACTGATACTCAAGGAGAAAGTTAAGGAGTTACAAGCATAGGATGTAGAATTGAGCAAGCTCTGAGAAGAAATTCAGAATGGAAAGAAATCTGAAGTGGTGGTGAGGGATGATGAACTTATGTGGGAAATAGGCTCTGTATTTCGAATTTCAAGGAGGTTAGGGATGAGATACTTGACGAGGAACACAATGCGCCTTATGCCATGCACTCTGGTAGCACCAAGATGTATAGAGATTTGAGAGATCATTTTTGGTGGAAGGGCATGAAGAGAGATGTAGTATAATAAATGAGAAAGTGTCTAGTGTGTCAGTAAGTCAAGGCTAAGCACTAGGCACCTTCGAGCAAGTTAAGGTCATTGTCCATTCCTGAGTGGAAGTGGCAAAGGGTAACTATGGATTTTCTGATGGGTTTGCCCAAGACTAGTAGGAAGCATGATGCTATATGGGTTATTATTGATCGTTTGACGAAGTCAGCCCATTTTTTGGCAATCAAACAAACCGATTCTCTGCATGTGCTAGGCAATAAGTATATTGATGAGATAGTGAGACTGCATGGAATTCCTGACTCTATAGTTTCCGATAGAGATCCTCGATTTACTTCGAGGCTCTAGGGAAGCTTATAAGAGGCTCTAGGAAGTAAGTTGAATTTTAGCACTACTTTTCATCCCCAAACAGGTGGTCAATTTGAGAGAACCATTTGGACCCTTGAGGAAATGCTCAGGGCATGTGTGATGGATTTCAAAGGAGCTTGGAAGGAGCATTTTCCATTGGTCGAATTTTCTTACAATAAATCATTCCATTCAAGCATTCAGATGGCTCCTTATGAAGCACTATATAGAAGGAGATGTAGAACTTCGATACGGTGGGATGAAGGAGAAGGGAAACTGATAGGGCCAGAGTTACTTCAAATGATAGTTGACAAGGTCAATTTAGTCAAACAAAGGCTTAAAGTAGCTCAAGATAGAATGAAAAGCTATACTGATATACACCGAAAGGAGATGGAATACAAAGTTGATGAGAAAGTCTTTCTTAAGACATCTCCTTGGAAAGGAGTCATGAGATTTGGCAAGAAGGGCAAGTTAAGCTAAGATATGTGGGTCCATATGAAATAGTTGAGAGGATTGCACCGCTAGCCTATAGGTTGGTGCTGCCACTAGAATTGTCACAAATATGTGATGTCTTTTATGTTTCCATGTTGAGGAGGTATAGATCGGATCCCTCTCATATCATTCAGACCACTGAGGTTCAGTTGAGAGATGATCTGACTTATAAGGAGACCCTAGTGGAGATCTTGGACACTAAGGAGAAGGTCCTCAGGAACAAGATAGTTTAGCTAGTCAAAGTTATATAGAGAAACCATTCTATAAAAGAGGCCACATGGGAGCCCTTGGAGGCCATGGAGAAAAAGTATCCACACCTCTTCAATGATTTAGGTAAGAATTTCGATGATGAAATTTCTTTAAAGAGGGGGAGAAATGTTGGCCCCTGAATTTTTTTTAGTGAATTAAGCATAATTTAAATAATTTTAAGGTTTTGATAGGCAAAATTTTTGAAGTTAATTATCATGTCTAATGTTAGTAAAATTTATTTCATGAATTAACTATATTAAAAGTGGTAAGAATGCATAAAGGGCATTTTTGGTATGTCACTTAAGTTTAAAAGTTATAAGGCATTAAAGGAAGGGCATAGTGGACATTTTACATTCATTAAGGGTAGAATGGGAAAAGAGAAATGTGTCTTGCTCTTGAGAAGGAAGAAAAAAAGGAAAATGGAGAAGGAAGAAGAGAAAATACGAAAACAAGAAGAGAGGAAGTGAGGTTTCGATGGTTTGAAAGAAAAGAAGAGAGTTAAGCTAGGATTTGATCATTTCTTAGCTTTCTGGAGAGATTTTGAGATTGTGCAAGAAGGAAAAAGGTAGAGGAAGATAAGAGCTTCCATTTGAGCCAATAATCTCTTCATTTGGTGAAGATTCAAAGTAAGGTCTTATTTAATCTTTTGGGTTTTTAGAAGGGTTTTGGTTCATGAAGTTTATGAAATGCATAGGTTTAAGTTTTCTAAAAACAATTTTAGTTAATGTGCTTTGTTGGTTTCAATTTTACAACCATATTGAATTTTAGATTTGAAAAGGGAATCAAGAAAGACAAGAAGAGCGAGAGGAGAGGCACATTTGAGCAAGTAATAAGCAAGGAATTCAAGGTGGGTTACATTTTTATAATTAAATAATAAGCCATTAATGTTTTCTACAAGAAATGGAAATAAATCATTTTAACTACTTTGTCAATGTGCATTTATTGTTCTTTGAATGCATTGAGAATGTGCTAAATGTTTTGTATATGAATTATGTGAATGATTTATGAAATGAAAATGGAAATGATTTTCAAAGGATATCAAGTTTGTGAAATCAAATTTCAGAAAAAGTGCCATTTTAGGCAACATGTTCACAAGTTATGAAATATATGTTATATGGGTTTGATTTGGTCCATTCTGTATGTCAAGTGCACTTCGACTAAAGGCTTCTCACGCCTGCTCACTAGTGGCATGGAGCTCCTTGATGAACTCCCTCATGTTTACGACAACACAAAACCACTATGTGGGATTGTGTTACTTCATTCTGTTCACGACTACACAGGACCATTATAAGGGAATGTGTTAGGTCGTTCTATTTATAGACCTCCCAAACCATCTTGATGTGCTTATGTGCTTAAATGTGTTGACAAGCTTGTTGAATGCATGATTCATTTGGCTTGTAAATTGTTTGATAAATTGAGAATTGGGAAATATATATTTCATGATTCAATGTGAGTTTTACAATGGTTTTGCTTATTACCGATTATAAAACTATTATATGCGAGCTTTAAGCTCAACCCCTCCCTTTCTGTTCAATCTTCAAGAGAAGAGCAAGAGATCGAGTGAAAGAAGGTCAAGGCATCACTCTGATTAGGCATATTTTTGTATTTTCAGTTAGATTTTTTTTTGTAAACACAAGGCTTTATCCGCATTTCAAGTTTTCCTAGTTCAAGTGTATTTTGTATTTTTGGTTTATGAACTCAACTGGTGTATTGTGGCTTGAAATGCCATTAAAGATTTGTAAAACTCTTATATTTTGATATTAATGAAATATATTTCAGTTTGCTCATGACTTTCCAAGTTTATACATTGCATTTTCAAGTTTTTCATATGGGAAAACTCTGTGTTCTAACTTCAAGGAAAAATATGTAGTGATCTAGGCTGAACTAGACAAAAGTGTCTCTAAAAAGTTATAGCTTATCTTTCTAGCTTTCCAATAGTATATACTATGAAATATTTCGACATTGGAGTTGAGAGATATGAGCATTAGAAGTTTGTAATGTTGCATAGGGTGGACATACTAGACAGCTACATTGATTAGAAAATTTGACCCTCTTGGAAGCAAAATATCTTTTCAAGATCTGCATGAAAGTTGTAGCTTATCTTCTTAGCTTTCCAACGATATATAGTATGAAAATTTTGGTCACAGAGTGGGGAGTTATGATCATTTTAAGTAGTGACGCTGCATGGGAGGTTTATGCAAGAGAGCTTCGGTCGCGATCGCACCTTCATTCCTTGCGATCATACCTTCATCCTTGCGATCGCACCTTCATTCCTCACGATCGCACCTGAAGGATTTTCCAACTCTAAACATGTTTGAGTCTTTTGGCCATAACTTTGTTATCTGACCTCTAAATGACCTGATTTTTGAACTAATAGATTTCTAACACATTTCTCCATCTCTTCATAAAAATTTATAGCTTTTGGTATTGATTTGAAAAAGATTAATTGAATCAAAATAAGGGTATCGATTGGAAGAGTATGAATTGGATATTTTACTAAACATACTTTCATATTTTGATCATATGTTGATCTATAGAGCTCCGAATAGGATGATTCTTGTTTCAAAATAAACTAGAGACATAGGGCTGAAATTTGTCTAGAGAAATAAAATTCTAATTCAGTCTTTAAGAATTTAAATTTCTGCATGAAAGTTGAGCACAGACTATTATTTCATTTTAAGAACAGTCTGGAAATGGGGCCCAACAACTGTTGTGGTATCAGAGACTCACATTTCACGACTCCGATGTTGGGCTCCAGAAATAGGGTCCAACACGTAGTCAGTCAAAAAATATATCAGCTCCCAAGTTCCAATTGGCGTTGGAGAATTGAAAAAGACACCAAGTAGATTCAGGAAAATACCAACACAAAACTACAACTGTACTAGAAGTGCATCAACCATGACACGACAATAGTTCAATGCACAACCAGTATCACAGGAGAGACACACACAACATAGCAACAAGATTAATTAATTATAAGTTGCACATCTATTCAATCGGCTACACCATACATAAAGCACACAACTAAAATCCATTCGCTAACAAAAGAATACGCAACCCATAAACATACCAACTGAATTAGACCCCAAAGAGACTCACAGCTGCAGTAGGAACGTATCAAAGATGACAAATCAAATAAAAATAGGGATTCATTGAAATCATGTAAGACCCATACTAATCACAGCAATAAGATGGATTAAGCATCAACATGAAGTTAGCCCAACAACCCTTCCATCCAATTGACAACCTACGACAAGCATCTAATAGCCTTTAGTACATCCACATCACAACCAACCTCAACACAAGTCATGATAGGAAAAAAGGGAGGAGTCACGATAGAATATTAGATAGCAACCACACTCAAAGAGCTACCATGATTCACACACCAAAAGACAACACCCAGCTGTGAACCACTCATAAGAAACCCACACCTAGTCGTGATCAACCACAAAGATATCTCACGCACACAATCAATCCATGCACGTTAGACCTATAGAGGTCATAGCAATCAGCCTCACTGACGTCATGTGCAAGAGATATTAGTTATATAGAATTCTAACTCCATACGTTTGTCTAAGATAATAGATATTTAAAATTCAACTTTTAGATCATATAGAAATCCAATTCCACCTTGATTTGGATTTTTAACTAATTATTGATAGCAGATATGTTTTTCCAATTATTGAAAAATGTCAAAACCAAATAATAAGATATATAACATATATGTTAATAGGAACTTTTAAAAATTGCAGTAGCTGTCTAATAATATCTTTCAAGGTGAGTTAATAGACAAAACAAAACTGGAGTTGACAAACACCTTATGAAGAAGAAAATGTTTGTGGAAGTATAATTCTTGTATTACTTCCTTCTCATTAAACCAACAATTCATTCCTCTGTACCATTACCAATGTATGTAATGTACTCCTTGACACTCTTCGCCACTTGTACCCCAATACTCTCCCTATCCTCTTAATCATAACACCTTTTTTGGGCATAACCGACCTACTCACCATCTTTAAATTGAATCGTGAGATACCAAGTACGAATGCCTACCCATGGTAGAGTGGCATCAAATCATCTGGTATAAAAGGATCCCTCCTAAAAATTTCTTTCTCTTATAACTGATTCATCCCAACACAACTGATCGCCTCAAATTTTTAAGCATTAACACATCTTGTCCTTTTTGTTCAATAGCGGAGGAAACCAAAGATCATTTATTTTTCATGTGTGAGATGACCAATCGCATATAGGGGAACCACCAAAGTGTACTGCATATGGCCCTCTCATAAACACTTGCTCCCTTATGCTATTCATTGGCTTTCCTCTCTAAAAAATTCTCCTAAGTTTATCCATATAGTAGTTGTTTGCATGACTGTACAAACCATATGGAAGGAGCGAAATGTTAGACATTTCAACTCCAAGTAAAAATCTATCATAATCCTTATTTCAGACACTATAGAAAACATCTGTGAACTTGTTATATTGGCATGTGCAACTTGAAGACCCAATTTCTATACTTAGCTTCCCATGTTCTCTAAATCTATGCTCTTAGTAGAGAAACATATTTAA
>JAOSBK010000002.1:22830865-22847773 GCA_027568895.1 Erythroxylum shatona
CAATTAATTTGTCTCCACCTTTAAATCCTTTGCTCTAATTTGCTCTTCACGTTGCTCACGCCTGCTGCCTCCTTGTAGCGTCTTTTGCCCATTTAATTTGCTTCAGACTTCTAACCTGCTGTGTTTTACATTTCTGGTTGTTGCACGAAGCCATATCTAATTAAGGTCAACGTCTAATTCGGCTCTTTTTATCCCAAAATTGTCGCGGTTCTTTCTATTTAGTTCCAAAATACACCTTGACATCAAACAAGTTTAATTCCCGTTAAGTATAACTTCAAACCTCAAAAATAAAGAAAATTAACACACAAAAAGATAGAAAATAATGACACTAACATAAGGGTTCAGAATGAATAGACACGACCCATCATAAAGGAAACTAACGGATAACAGTCCAATCACGTTAGCCGTCAACTCTATATATCTTTTAAAAATGATAATAAAACTATTTTTAAAATATCAAATTTTATATTTAAGAACTTACATGGAAACAAACATATTCATCAAATATATAAACTATTACTTGGTACAAAGAGAGAGAGAGCGTAAGCTACCACTATCATTATTGGAATCTGCCATATTCATGTCTTCATCATATTCCTTCGTGGTTTGGATAAAATTGTCAATTATGGTATCAATTTAAACATGAGGCCATGAGTTAAAAGAAAATAAGGATTCACTTTACTTTTTCCCTGATTGTGTGGTTTGGATTAAAGTTTTTGGAAGTCATTTACTTGGCCTAGTGTTATGATTGGCATAAATGTCTATTGTAAGACATCTCCTTTATAAATCTTACGTACAAAGATTAAATGTCATCCTAATTTTATTGCTCATACTGATATCAGAAATGTGTTTGAACTCACACAAGTGCTACATCCATACGAAACCTTACAAAACCAAAATTTGGAATACTATCTTGAGAATTGTCAAATGGGCTACGCCTAGTCATATGACATATGAGGATAACATTACCAAGGTACGTGATGTTGTTTATACCAGTGAATCAAGAAAGGCTCATCTTGTTGTGACTCCTAAGCTTGTGAAATACTTCACTGATAAGCATCAATGCAACTACATCACAGGTTTTCAACCTATATATGGTTCAAGTAGTTTATAGAACATATCATCCATTAGAGATCAAAGATAAACCCTTGTTCCAAGTAATGCTAGTTGAGATATAAGCCCTTGGTCTCTGTTTTGACATCAATTTTTTAGGCTTGCCTCTTAGGAATCGACATTATTCAATCTTTCCCTGTTTAATTAAAGACCTCAAACAGGATTTATAGTTTAAGATTTTTTGATACACAGGATTTCGTAAAAAGACAAATGTAGAGCATAGTTGTCTTTTTGTATGACTGTGGCTATATTATTTGAATCAAGCTTTCATGAGAGGGAGAACTTAGAAAGAAGCCATAGGATGAAAAACATATATAATTTTTTTTTTTTTTTTACTTCTAAGTATAATGAACAAGAGGCCTTGCTTTTATATACTAAGTTGTCACGAACTTGGTCTTTTTACCAACGAACCACGTGACACTTAGTTGTATATCTCACAACAAAGTCAACCTCTCCCTTGAACGCTAAAAACAAAGCTAGCTCAAGTTAGTAAAGATACAAGATAAAACAAAAATAAGAGTGTGGAAGCTTGGAGAATGCTTTGATTGCTCAAGAAAGCTTCATAAGGTTATTGCTAAGAACTTCTATGCCTCTTACAAATGAAGTTCCTTACGTATTTATAGCCTTCCACCTCCTTAATAGATGACTAAGATTCATTTGATCTAAGGGCTCACATTAACCATCTAAAATTATCTACAACTATCTATATGTTCAAGTATAATCTACAATTATCTACAAGGTTCTATAGTCTTCCACCTATCTTTAGGCTTATCTTGAATATGGAAAAATAATATGGACTCTTTTAGAGAATTCTAACTTAGCCTCTCCATCTAGTGGGGAATTTTGCTGTATGTGACATTCTCCCCCACTCATTTGAGTGATGTCCTCATTGCGTCCTCCTTAAATTTCTCGATCATGTCCTTATGGTCCCATAATATGAACTCGTGCTCCCAACTCGCCTCACTATCGGGCAATCCCTTCCATTTCATAAAGTACTCCACGTAGCTTGGATTGAACCCTTCCTCCGTATAACACAATTCGCCAATATCTCCCCTACCTCACGCTCCTGAGAAGTATTGATGGCTGTGGGTGCTCTCCTCGATTCACCCCTACTTGTGTCCTCCTTGTTGGCATGATATAGTTTTAGCAACCTCACATGGAAAACTGGATGCATCTCCAAATGTAATGGCAATGTCAAATAGTAGGCTAACTTGCCAACGCTTTTCTCCATAGGGAAAGGGCCTTCATATCACCTTATTAATCCCTTGTGCACTTTAGTGAACCGCTGACTTTGAAGGGGAAGGAACTTCACCATCACTAAGTCTCCTTCCTCAAACTCGAAATGTCTCCTCTTTGTATCGGCCTATTTATTCATTCGCTTGGCAGCCCTTACCAAGTATGCTCGTGCCATGTCGTTCTTCTCATGCCAACCCTTGGCAAACATAAATACGGCAGGACTCTGACCTTTGTACCCAACCGCCAAAGTTTAAGGAGTCATTGGTAGTTGTCTCGTGGCAATCTCAAATAAACTAGTTCCCATTGACTCACTCTTTTGCAAATTGTATGAGAATTGGGCAACATCAAGCAACTTCGCCCAACATGTTGGTTGGCAGTCACATAATGCCTAAAAAATAACTCGAACAATGCATTCACCCTTTAGTTTTGGTTATCAGTTTGAGGATGAAAGCTTGTAGAGAAATTAAGTTAGGACCCCAATAACTTAAACAACTCCATCCAGAACCTCTCGGTGAAGCGAGTATCTCGATCTCTCACACTTGTCATCAGTATGCCCCAATACTTTACCACATAATGAAAGAAAAAGCGTGTTGCATCCTAGGTCTTGAATTTTGTAGGCACCATGATGAACACTCCATACTTGCTAAATCGATCTACCACTACCATAATGCTGCTACATACCTTGGACTTTGGTAGACATATGATGAAATCCATGGAGATGCTCTCCCAGGGCTTCTCTGAAATAGGCAATGATTCTAGCAAACCAGTTTGCTTATGTTGATCAACCTGGTCCTGTTGGCACACAAGACAAGTCTTCACATATAACTCAATGTTGTCGTGCATTTAAGGCCAACGTATGATGTGCACTAGGATGTCCCACCCTTTTAGAGTCATGGCACTCCTTAATGATTTCCTTCCTCAAGCTTTACCACTTTGGCATGTACAGTCAATCGCCTTTGGTAGTGAGCATCCCATGCTTAAGCCAAAATTTGCGTGTCTTCACACAAATTGCCAACTCCATCAATATCTTGGCTTGTGAGTCATGCTCAAGTCCCTCCTTAACACAATCTAACAAAGGAAAACTCAGACTTGTGTTGGTGGCTAGCTCGGTCTTCCTACTAAGCGCATTGGCTACCATGTTGGCCTTGCCCGACTTGTACTCCATCACAAAATCAAACTCCGAAAAAAAAGCTTGTCACCTAGCTTGCTTCGATGTCAACTTCTTTTAGTTGAGGAATTAATTTGTGGTAACATTGTTAGTCTTCACAATGAACTTAGACCCCGGCAAGTAATGTCTCTAACTATGCAAAAAATGCACCGCTGCGATCATCTCCTTCTCTTGGACCATATAGTGACGCTCGGTGCCATTTAACTTATTAATCTCGTAAGCAATCAGATGTCCATCTTCCATCAAAACACCACCAAGTGCAAAATCAGAAGTAGTGGTACCTCATATGCCTTGGTGTGATCGGGAAGGGCCAACACCGGTTCTTGCATTATTACTTGTTTCAATGCTTCAAATGCTCCTTGACACTTAGCATCCCAAGCCCAAATTCTATTCTTCTTCAAAAAATCTATAAGTAGAGATGAGAGGGAGGAATATCTTTTGATGAACTTACGATAGTAGTTAACGAGGCCAAGAAAGGAGCGTAACTCGGACACCTTCTTTGGTGGTTCCCAATCATTTATGACTTGCACTTTGGGCTTGTCCATATTTAGCTTACCTCCTCGCACAATGTGCCCCAAAAACATGACTTTGTGTTATGCAAAAGCACATTTCTCCTTCACGTACAACTCATTTTCCCTTAATACTTGAAAAACTTGTAGTAAGTTCATAATATGCTCTTCCAATGTTTTGCTATATACAACAATATCATCCAAATACACCACAAAAAAATTTATCCAAGAAAGGTTGTAACACTTGATTCATAAAGGTGCAAAATGTGGCAGGAGCATTAGTAAGTCCAAAAGGAATTATTAAGAACTTAAAGGAATCGTACCTCATAACACTGGCAGTTTTTGGTACATCTCACTTTGCAATCCTTACTTGATAGTACCCCAATCTCAAATCAAACTTGGTAAACCATCTTGCTTTACCAAGTTGATCGAACAAATTAGCAACGAGGGAAATGAGATATTTGTTGTTGACGGTGATCTTATTGAGCACCTTATAGTTGATGCACAATTGGAGTGACCCATGGTGCTTCTTTTGGAAAAGTACAGGTGCACCATATGGAGCCTTTAATGGTTAGATGTATCCTACATCCAACAACTTTTTGAGTTGCCTCCTCAATTCTTCAAGCTTGGGAGGTGCCACTCAGTAGGGTACCGCCGCGAGTAGACTTGGACCTTGCACCAATTCAATTTTATGATCTACCTTTTTCTTTGGTAGGAGATTCTTCGACAACTTCACAGGCATCACATCCTTATACTCCTTAAGAACATAAGCAATCTCCTTGGGTAGTCCACTTGATGTAGTTTGTTCGTCTTCCTTAAGTGACACCAAAAATGTGGTTGTGCCTTTTTCACTTCCTTGGCAAGTTGTATGGCTGAAAGTTGCTCGACTTGTAGACTTACTTCACGTGACAAAGACACATTGTGCACATTATCCTCCTCTAAAATGCACATAGTATTAGCGAAGGGAATTGGCACGACCTTCACACCATCCGTAAACTCTATGCTAAGCAGAATTGGATAATCATCCATAGGAACAATTTAAAAATCAACAAGGCCAGACCACTCACCTAGGTAAATCTTACTGCCACGAGTAACTCCAAAGTTCAAATTTGGCTCAGAGTTCACCGCTTTAATCCATCCTTGGTCTTTGTTATATTTGAAGCCCAATCGATTAGCTTCCTTTACTTAGAGGAAGTTTTGAGTAGCCCTGGTGTCATTTAAGGCTTTTACGACATTGTCACCCACCTTGACTTTCATGAATAAACGTCCCTTCTTCTCGGACTTGGGCACCTCATCTTTGGCTTTGATGACATTTAGCATTGCAAAGGCCCCATCTTGGTTTCTTCGCATTGTTGTTGCTCCTCCCTTTCTTCGATTAAGGCAGAGAGCTTGCTCTTCTTAGGGCATTCCCTTGTCTTGTGTGATCCCTCATAAAAGAAGCATTTAATTGCTTTTCCCCCTTTGTCCTCCTTATGGCCACTCTCCTCATGCTTTCCATACTTGTAGGAGCCCTCTTTGCTTTGAAGATTGTTTCCCCCACTCTTTCCTTTGCCACCCTTGTCTTTATTAAACTTAGGTTCCTCGGCTTCTTGAACTCAATAAGTAACTCAGCAATGGAAATAGTGGTGGTGAGGTCTTGTACACCATACCTTTGAATCTTTAACTTAACCCAATTTTGTAAACCATCCATAAAAGGAAAGTGTGTTTCCTTTCTTGGATAGATGGGGATCTTCAAGAGAACTTCAGAGAACTCCTTCACGTAGTCTTAAATGCTCCCCTTTTGTGTGAGAAGTCATTGCTTAGCTCTCGCCTCTAACTCTACATTCTTGGGTTATAATTGCCTCCTGAGTTCCTTCTTGAGCTTGTCCCATGTTTCTATGGTGTAAGTTCCCCTCTCAATATCACCTTGCCTTCTCCTTCACCAAACCATCATGGTATCCTCAAGGTAGAGGGTGATATTGTCAATCTTCTATAAAAGAAATTATTAATCTCCTTCACGTTCCTCGACTTACCATACACCTTTAGCTTTAGAACATCCACCTTCGAAGGAGTAGTAACTACTGTGGTCATGGCATTGCTTTCCCTTTGAGCAATTTCCCTCTTACAAAAGACTAGCTCATCGACGACGTTCATAAGCTCTTTTTTGAGGTAGAGAATCTCATATTGAAGAGACTCCTCCAAGGTCTTCACTTGGTCTAGACATTTGGAAGCACCAACGTTTAAGGAACCTTGCATCTCCCCTTGGAACTCTTCTTTCCCCTTCTCAATTTCCTCAATGAGTTGGTCCGCCTCCTCAAACTTCTCTTACCTTCAACTACCGCAAATTCCACCTTTGCGAGCCTTCTATTGATGTCTACCAAGACTTCCCTCAACCTTGATCTCTCCCTACCAATTTTCCTCTCCTCTCCAACATTGGTAATCCCACTTGTTCCCGACATTATTACTAGGAAATGATGAACACAACCTTGGCTCTAATACCAACTGTCACGGACTTAGTCTTTTTACCAATGAATTGCGCGACATTTTTGTATGTCTCACAACTAAATCAGTCTCTCCCTCGAGTGCTAGAAACAAAACTAACACAAGTTAGTAAAGATGCAAGATAAAACAAGAACAATAATAAGGAAACTTAGAGAATGATTTGATTGCTTAAGAAAGCTTTACAAGGATATTGATAAGAACTTCTATACCTCTTACAAATCAAGTCCCTTGGGTATTTATAGCCTTCCACCTCCTTAATGGATGGGTAGGGTTCACTTGATCCAAGGGCTCATATTCACCATCTAAAATTCTCTACAACTATCTACAAGTTTAAGTATAATCTACAATTATTTACAAGGTTTTAGAGTCTTCCACCCATCTCTAGACTTGTCTTGAACATGGAAGAATAATGTGGAATCTTCTAAAGAATTTTGGCTTAGCCTCTCCATCTATTGGGGAATTTTGCAGTGTGTGACACTAAGCAAAGGGATAGAGAGAAACAACATTTAGGAAAAGATTCCCTTATTATAGTAATACACACTAACAGACAAAAAAGAAGAATTATTGGCGGACATTGTGTCCCAATAATATTCCTAAAAGATAAGAATATGCTAAAAAGATAAGAAGGAATCTTTCTAGCAAGGAAGTGTAGAGAGAGACATCATATATTTCCAAGGCTTGGATAAAATTGTCAATTTTTGTATCAATCCAAATAGGAAGCCATAGGTCCTGGGTGATAGATAGATAACTGACTATATTTTACCACCCATATTTGACGTTTTTGCTAGATATTTTATACTTTTATCGTATATTTGGTAGTTAAATTGCTCGAAGTGTTTTTACAGGTAATAATTGTCTTCATGGATTTAAAGGAGAGGAATTCGGACAAAAACGCAACTTAAAACAAAAATCAGCAATCCAGAAGGAGTGCATGATTGTGCACTTTTGCACAACCCTGCACTTTCGCTATGTCTGACTATTTCCAATTATGCATGTTTATGTCCACGACCGTGCACATGATTGTCCATAACCCAAAATTCTAGGTTTTCATATGAATTCAACATTTTAGAGGTGATAAAGAAGAGGAAGCAGTCGGCGTTGTTGTGAGGAGTTTAAAGATGATTCTAGAGGTGATTTGGAGGTTAAGGAGTGGAAGACGCGACATTTGTTTCAACATATTCATCATAACGCAAGATTAGACACCTTCATTGTTAGAATACACGATAGAGAACAATCAGGGAGATTTAGAATTATGATTATGAAGTTTTCTATTATGTTATATATATATATATATATGATTTCGTGTTTGCTAATGTATAACTAAATTTTATTAGTATTTAGGTCAGATGAAACTTAGTTGAATACTTTAAAATGTATTGATTATTTTGTGAATGCAATTGTGTTTGTTGATTATTGAGATCCAATTATCTGTTTTATTTATTGTCTAATAATATGATTTTTAGACTTTAATTTGATTTCATACTTAGTGATTGAGAAATCCTAGGATGAATAGATATACGATAGTTGGAAAGAGTTAATTGCAATCATAGAGATAGGACGACATAAATCTTCTCGATTAGGGTCAAACCTAATAGAGAGATTTAGAATACAGCAATGCAATCCTATAAGTTTTAATATGAGTAATTCGGTTAAAGACCTTAGGATTAGTTATTAGTAGACTCAAGGTCAACTACTAACATACCCTAGGAATCTCCACGGTCTAATAAATCAACAACATAATTGCACGACAAATAATCAATCAATTAAGGATTTAAGGGGATTCGAAGCCTAGGTACTAATTTTTTTATATTGATAATTAATTTAGTGTCGCCAATCCTTTACTTTAATTCATTCTACTTGTTTATTTTATTTTCTTAATTTTAGTTTCTTAAGTTTAACACCATAATCAATATGTAGGCTAAAAATAGTACAAAAGTAATTATTGGTACTTACCATCCTCATGCGATTGACTTGTATTTGCTGGTACTAGCTACAACTACACTGTGTACTTGCGGTGTTAAATATTGTCTAACACGCTTCAAGGTTAATCAAGTTTTTAGCGCCGTTGCCTGGGAAGGTAATATTAGGAACACTTTAGTTTTATTAATATAGTTAAACAAAGATTAACTATAGTATATATTTTTATCTATTTCTACTCAAAATAATGTATTATCAAAATTATTAAATTTCAATATAACGGGATTTTAAAATAATGAGTGAAAAAACTAACAACATAATAAAAAGAGTTATATTATATTATAATTATAAAATTTAAAATATGATTAAAATTAAAAAAAGTCAAATCACATAGGTATATAATTATTTCTATTAGCCTTTTTTATATGAAAATTATTGAAAACGACAACATTAGCCATTGGACATGGGAAATTCAAAATTTTATAAATATTTAATAACTACCGGCACTTAATCTCTTTGAAATCAACACTCAAATATAAGCATGTATTTCATAATTTTTAAAATTTATGAGATAAAGTTAAATGAAGAGTTAATCATAAGGAGGTCCAGTATGTTTATTCAAATTATTAAAATTTCCTTTTATAATATGTAAATAAATAAAAGAAATAAATTCATATAAAATTCTAAAAATTTTACAATAAACAATTTTAATCTATGACATAACACAATAATTAGTAACACTATATAAAATATATAATTATAATTGTTTTATGTTTCAATTTATACAGGTAGATGTATATTATTTTCTATAGTAATAAAATAGACCATAATTAAAAGATACATTTTTTGATTTGTACTATGGATGATAAGTATCACCACTTTAATGATTAGAGATATTCATCTACAAATTATTCTCCATTTTATAAATGCAAAATTAATATATGTTGACTATAATGAAGGTAATAAGTTAATTGATGTTATAGTATATGAATAATTTTAAATATAACTAATATAATCGTTAGAGATTATAATATGTTTTTTAAATATTTTTAATATATTATTATTGATATATTAAAGAAGATATTATTTTAATACAAAAAAAATATTTTTCGTTATTGTTAATTTTTAAATTTATATTATTAATCTTTGGATAATATATTTTGTGAGTTCACTTTCAGCTCATTTTCTTATTTTCATACTAATTTGCTGGTTGAAGTTGAAGAGTATTCTTGTTGTTGATATTGGGTTGATCATTTGGAGAGTTGTCTTATTGTCTCCCAATAAGTTGCATCAGAACCATCATGATGGAAGGTGGAAATCATTCGTTCTATGCTCAATTTAACGTCATTATGGAAGCTCATGATGGAGGACCTTTTGTACTATAAGGATCTCTTTGATCCTATTGATGTAGACAAAGGTGTGAAGAATGATGTTCCTTTAAAACCTGAAAAGATGTTAGATAGAGAATGGGAAAAGATGAAAGGAAAAACTCGGGGAATGATTAAACAATGGATTGATATTAGCATATTCAACTATGTGTCTCAAAAAATGGATTCTTTTGAACTGTGAAAAAAGCTAGAAGGACTCTATAAAAGGAAGACTTCCCATAATAAGGCCTTTTTAGTTAAAAGGCTTGTGAATTTGAAGCTGAAAGCTGGGAAATCTATGTTGGAGCATCTAAATGATTTCCAGGATATAATCAATAAGCTTACTATAATGAAGATCATTCTTGATCACAAGCTTTAAACTTTGTTCCAGTTAAGTTCATTATCAGATAGTTAGGAGATGCTAGTGATGATGATTAGCGACTCAACTCCTAAAGGTGTGCTCGTTTTAGATGTAATTAAAGAGAGTATGTTCAATGTCGAAATCATAAGCAAGTAGATTAGAGTTGACAACTTGTAGGCTTTCGTGATAGAAAGTAAGGGGAGGAACAAGAGCAGAGGAACCAAAGGGTGTGACAATTCTAAGAACCGATAAAAGTATAGAGGTGACAAAAATGTGAAGACATGGAACTATATGGAAGAGAGATTAGAAAAAGCAATATCATCATAATCATGGAGATGATAAGTATATAACTGCAATATCTTCAAGCACAAATGATATGGTGTCCCTAGTTTGTGCAATAAGTGAAAGCTTCCATGTTTGTAATTTGGGTTCTAACTGGAGGATTGATATGTGAGCTCCTTATCATTGTGTTCCAAAGGTGGAGTACTTCTCAAACTCTTGCTGAGACATTAGGAGCAACTAGAAGATTTCAAAGCTAAAGGTAAGGAAAATCTGGTATGTAAGTTGAAGCAAAGCCTATATAGGTTAAAACAAGCTCCAAGGTAGTGGTATCGGAAGTTTGATTCTTTTATGGCAGATCATGGTTATGAATGAACTTATATCAATGTTCATGTGTATTTCAAGAAGATCACAGGTGAGAACTTCATCACTCTTATTCTATATTTTGATGATATGCTATTATGATGTTGAAAGAATCAAAAAGTTAAAGGAAGATTCATCTAAATTTTTTAAATTGAAAGATTTGGGAATTGCAAAATATATTTTAGGCGGAAAGATAACTAATGATTAGAAGAGTAGGAGAATGTAGTTGTCTTAGGAGAGATACATTGAACGGGTGCTATAAAGATTCAATATGAAGTATGCCAAATTAGTTAGCACGCCATTTATATCTCACTTCAAGCTGAGAAGCGTGCAAGTCCCTTAACAGAAAAGAAGAAATATGGTATGTCTTATGTTTCATACCTATTTGTAGTAGGATGTTTGATGTATGCAATGGTGTATATAAGGCCAGATATTGCACAAGCTGTTGGGATAGTGAGCATATTCTTGTCAAATCCAGCGAAGGTTCACAAGGAGATAGTGAAACAAATTCTGAGATACATGAGAGGCACATTAAAGTGGACTTTGTGTTTTGGTGATGGTGAGACAACTGTAGAAGGTTTTATAGATGTAGATGTGTGTTGGAGATCTTGATGGAAGAAAATCTACTTCATATATTATGTTCAAGTTTATAGGAATAGTCATCCCACGAAAATCCAAGCTATAAAAGTATGTGACTTTATCTACGACTAAAGCAGAGTATATAACTGCAGTGGAAGTTTGTAAAGAGATGCTTTGGTTGAAAAGGTTCCTTTAAGAGATGGATATGAAGCAAGGAGACTATGTCGTATTTTGTGAAAGTGAAAGCACTATTAACTTGAGCAAAAATATTGTATATCATTCCCATACAAAGAATATAAATGTCAAATATCAATAGTTAAGGTTTGCGATTGAGGAGCAAAATTGATATTGAAAAAGTTTTATATAGACATAAATGGTGTTGACATGTTGACTAAATTTGTTCCCAGAAGCAAACATGAGTTATATAATAAGCTTGTTGGGATGTCTCCTAAGTAGAAGCTGTAGAATAACGTGTCTTCCTCATAATTAGGCTAGAGGGAGAGACTGTTGAGTGTTCAGCCCTATTTTGAGATTTTCAGTGATCTTAGACATCTTTATGGTTTGTGGAGATGACGAATAAGTGAAGACAAGATGGATGAAGCTCTTTTGGGGGGAGAAATGATCATGAAGGGTGCTACACGCTAATATTCTTAACTTACACTACTATTTATATTAATCATGCCAGCATATATGCCCATATAGAGTTACACACGCTTGTGTACTCACTTATATGACCGTGTGGATCATATTTGGAATCATGTAAAGAAGGATGTGAAGAGCGAAGACATATACTATCATGCATATGCTTGTGTTCATGACATGCACAGTCATGTGTAATGATCGTGTATCTATATATGACCTTGGATATCTGCGAGTACGACAGTGATGAAGGGACACTATCACTTACACAACCGTGTACTGTGTAAAAAGAACCTATTTCATGATATAAAAGAGAAAAAAGTGTAAATTTTGCATGAGAGTGCATTTATAACGTTCAAAAGTGAGGAAAAACTAGGAGAGAGCAAATAATGTTATATTCTCATCCTTTTTTATTGTTTTTAGGATTAGTTTGAGAGTTTGTTGATTCTTACATCAACTTTAGTTTCAATTATGAAACTTTGTAAGACAATCAGTCCCTATTTGAGTTTAGTGGATTTTCTTATCATTTTTCCCCATTGGTTTTTCCTCTACACTAGAGGGTTTTCCATATAAATTTTGATGTTTGTTTCATTGTTAAGTTTCTTATTCTCATACTAATTTGTTATTTAAAGTTGAAGCGTATTTTTTTATTGATATTTCATTGATGTTTTAGAGAGTTATGCTATTATCTCCCAACACTTTCTACCCTATTTCTAAATTAAAGAATGGTTATATAAAATTCACATAAAATAATTTCATAATAAATACAATAATAATAAAAAAGCAAAATAAGGAAACAGAATGGGACAATTTATAGAATATTATAGAAAGGAAAAAAAAAGCTATTTAGGTCGTGTTCTATAGATGAATGTGGAATCACACTATCCATAATTCACTGTTTTATAGAATGATTTCTAACTCAGAAATTGGAGAATAAATGTAGCTTAGTTTTAAAGGAAAATTGGTGGATTAATTTTGATCACTGGAGTGCTACTAGCTAAAGGGATGTGTTGAGAGTTTATGTTAACACAAATAACTCTATCATAGAGGGGTAAAGTAATGAATGGTTCCTAATATCTGTAAGTTATTTTGGTTAAGTGGAATGTCTAGTCAAAAGCTTGCAATACAATACAAAGCTCATTTCCGTGGCTAAGTATTGTTAGTTAGGTGCTCAAATGTACTTTAGTACTATTTCTTTATTAATACATTCAACTTTTCAAAAACAGATATTTTTAGATTACGTCCACTCCTCAAACTCCACTTAAGAATTCTTTATCTTTTTTTTTTCAATAGGTAAAGAGGAAATCTTTATACATTATCTTCTTTGCCACAAGTGAAGAGGAACACTTATAAACATCTTACTTTATCATGTGTTAAGAGTAATTATTTTTAAATCTTATTCAAGAGTAAGATGAACCATTGCAATGTGTATCCCAAGCAATTGCTCTAATTGCAATACTAATATAACCTTATATAACTCAACCCTTCCTTTCTTGCTCATACCAATGGACTAAGGATCAATATATGTAATGAGATTGTGTATAATTTTTAATTTTTAATCCTCGATAATTCTCAAGCGCACGGTTCGTTAACGTAATACCAAAGGTGTCGATCCCATGAGGAGGGAGTTAATCTGATCCTAAAATCTAAGGCCAGTAATAAATAACATAAATTTAAGAAGCAAAAAACTAATATGAGAGTTTAATTCAATTAATCAAATTAAGAATCAAGCACGAAATACTAATTACTAAGCAAATTGCAACACACCTAAGAATTAACCGAAAGAAATTACCAATTGAGAGAAAGGGAATTTTACTTATCCTTAATGCTAACCTAACTGATTATGAATTATTGGACTGCTGGTTGTAGATTATCCTAAGGTTGATTACTCCCTCTTGAGTTATAACCATTAACCCTAAATCATAAACTCTAATCAAATTATGGAGGATACAATATCTCAATTCACAACCTATCTAAAACCCTAGTTAGTTCTGAAGTTCTCTAATAAACTATCAAAAACCTATGCAAGATCTCTCTTTGCACAATTTCTTGATCTGATCGAATTCTTGTCTCTATTAAATCACCTAACTCTTGTTAGTCCAATTTATTCGTCTTTCATTCAATTCACCCTCTCAGTTTATTAGCGAATTATGCAATCACAGAATCAAACCACAACAGATCCAATAGACACATAAACAATCAGATTTCCATTAATTCAAGAATAAAATTCAAAAGGTGAGGTTAGAACATCTTCAACATTCTAGATCCTATCATCAACTGTTCAATCTAATTATATACAATAATAAAGCTAAAAATAAACAGGAAATACAATCTAGATGGATGATGGGAGGCAGTGACATTGGGAAACCTCCTGATTCGAGACATATGTTGAGTCAGCTTCTTCTCCTCTTCTCTCTTCCTTCATCTCTTCCTCTATCTCTCGATGATTTCTCTCTAGGGTTTCTCAAGGTGACTAATGCAAAGCTCTCTTCTGCTTGTTTTCTTGTTCTTTGAATATCCTCTTGTGTTCTGAGCAGCTCTAGGGTTTTTTCAAGGTCCGAAAGGTCCAAAAAATCACTCAAAACTTGACCTTCTTGAGTGTTTGCGTGTCTGCCCGTTGTAGGCCACGACCGTAGGCCATTTACTGGGCTTTTTCCATGATTGTGGCATATAGGCCACGATCGTGGGCTAAATTTGATGCTTCTGTCATGATGGGCCGTTATTTCGGCCCGAATGTCTCCGAAACTTCTCCATTCTTTGATGTTGACCCTGAACACTAGCAACTACATCAAGGTACCTCAAAAACATAATATTTAAGCTCAAAGACTTGTACTAACCTATAAAACACTTAAAACATAAATAATTAACAAACTAACACAATTCCAATCTAAGCACATACTAAATGATTGAATTAATGGCTAAACACATATCAAATTATGCCCTAAAATATCATGCAATTTACACTTATCAATATCTAGACAGATTTGACAAAATATGATCGTAATTTTGTCAACTTCCAAAATGGTTAGATTTTTGCATTTTCGGAGTCAATTTTGCATTTTGCCATTTTTGGAAACATTTTGATTTGTCATGACTTTTAGTAGGAATGTCCGTTGTTAGTGCGACTCATTGTGTTTTCCATATTTTTCTCTCTATTTTTAGAATACGGATATTTTATCATTTTTCCTTTTTGTTAATTTTTAAGGTTTAACTATTTAAGCTGTCAAAATTATGTATTTCATAGTTTCTGATGAATATTGGACTCTGACAATTGTGTGCCTTTCTTTGCCCTATTTCCTGAAATTTATGTTGAATCAATAGGTAAATAGTGTTGTTGCAAGTATTAGTGATTAAAATCAACAATATTAAGTTGTATTCTTATTTGGCATTGTTTTCGCTACGTCAGTTAGTATTATATCTGCGTTTGACCTCTGTGATTATGCCGCCATGAAAAACTTGCCAGATAAGAGAGGTGTATGATCGTGATGATATTCAACAATTGGTTGCTCATATCGTAGATCGCCATATAGAGACTACGGTATAATGTATGACGATGAGATTCAACGAGGTATTGGGAAATTTGAATATTCCTAGTTGTCGCAGGAATCTAGGACCTACAAATGTTGATGGTGATTCTAACAACGGAGAGGATGATGAGTATTTTGACGAGCCTAGCATAGGTGTCCTAAAGCGTATGTTGAGAGAGATCAACCGACATAGGACACTGGAATGAGGATGGAAATTCCTGAGTTCCATGGCAATCTACAAACTAAAGAGTTCTAGGATTGGGTAGCTACTGTATAGGAAATTCTAGATTTCAAAGATGTACTTGAAAATAAACGAGTGTAATTAGTAGCTATCAGATTTTAAAATAGAGCCACAAGTTAATGGCAGTAATTAAAATTAACCCAACAAAGATTGAGTAAGTCCAAAATCGTCACGTGGGAAAAGACGAAAAAACTTATGCATGCCAATTTTTTGCCCTACAATTTTCAACGATAGATGTACTAAAGGTTGTAGAATTTGAAGCAAGGCACGAGATCAGTAGATCAATATACTATTGAGTTTTATCAACTCCTAGTCATAAATAAAATTTAAGAGACTGAGGAGCAGTTGTTGGCAAGATACATTAATGGATTAAGAATGCAGATCCAGGATACTGTCAACATGTTAGATCTTGTTTCTGTTTCAGCAATGCATCAGAGAGCGTTGGTGTTGGAGAAATAGTAATGACAAGAAAATTTTGGTACTGCAGGAAGTGCTAGCATTGGCAACGGTAGTAACAATAGAGCTTGTGGTAGTGGTGGTAATCATGTAAGCACTAGTGGCTATGTTAATAATCCTACTAGTTTCAACAAACCTGGAGTGAGTTGAATTAAGTATTTGGGTTGTGGTAAAGTGGGGCATAAAAAAAAAGATTGCAAGAAGGTGGAAAAAAGGGCTCTCTTTGTAGATAATCATGAGGATGATAAGGAAGATGCGAATGTGGGAGAGAAGCCTGTGTTTGATACTAATGCAGTTAACGAGGAGATTGTGATTAGAGATGTGGGTATCACATTAGTCATTCAGAGATCCTGTATGAACACAAGAGCAACTGTTGATGATGAATGGTTGGGGAATAATATCTTCTAGTTCACTTCTACCATCCTGGGGAAGGTCTACAAATTGATGATTGATACTAGTAGTTGCGAAAACATTATGTCAACTAAAGTAGTATATAAATTGGGAATCGAAATGGAGCAGCACTTGAACTCATACAATCTAGCTTAGCTAAAAAAAAGGTGGTGAGGTAACAGTTTCTAAACAAGCTTTAGTTACTTTTTTCCATTAGTTCTAAGTATAAGGATTATGTGTGGTGTGATGTTGATGATATGGTTGCATATCATTTGTTATTGG
>JAOSBK010000002.1:22847873-22867698 GCA_027568895.1 Erythroxylum shatona
TGTATGATTGGTCCATGCCGAATCTCATTAAATGGTCAAAAACATTCATTTGAGACCTCATATAACAATTCATGCAACGAGTACAAGGGTAGGAAATTTCACAATCTTTGCTCTTTTTTTCCACCACAAAATTCATAAACTTTCTCACTCCATCAATGTATACACGGGAAACCCTAACACTGTTCATCCAACTCTTATCCATTGAGCAAAAAATACCTATTAATTTAACATAAAAATACGAACATTATGTTATGTTAGTGGGAATTTAATTTACACATAAAACACAAGCAACAAGTTGGAATAATAACGTGGTCTTACATGTTTGTATACACTTATTGCACGTACTAGCTACTATTCAAAAGGTTGTGGCGATAACTTATTAGACTATAATTCTTCTTTTGTTTAGTTTACTCACATATAAATTAAGGGGATGATACATAAATTTATCTCTTTAACCTTAAGGAGGAATCGATCTTATACATTGTCACAATGGACATCGAAGGTATATAATTATGAATTATTGCAATAATTATAGCTAAATTGAGCACAAGTACCATTACGCTAGACTATAATTGACACTAATAACGATTATGGTAACTTTCTTATATCTATTGCATATAAATAACTTAAAAATAGAAGGCCTAGTTATATTGTTGATTCTTTACTAAGCACTATATCTAAAACAAATTGCATTGAGTGACCACCCGTATCCTCAAAACTGGTGAGGCTAATAACACGATGTAAAAAATGAAAGCATGTTGATTGTGTGAACTCTTTACTCTTATGGTATTGTAACCA
Source organism: Erythroxylum shatona (assembly GCA_027568895.1). Taxonomy (NCBI): domain Eukaryota; kingdom Viridiplantae; phylum Streptophyta; class Magnoliopsida; order Malpighiales; family Erythroxylaceae; genus Erythroxylum; species Erythroxylum shatona. The sequence continues at coordinate 22,848,672 of JAOSBK010000002.1, forward strand.
TGACTTCCGTTCCAAATTTTATGCCAAAATTCCACATATGTATATATTATTTAGGAAAGTTTTATATTCAAATGTTTGTACAAATTTATGGAACTCTCATCTAAAATCTAATCCCAGTCAAGTCATCCTATGCAACTTCTCCATTCTTGTCAAATTTAGTCAAAATTTGAGAAGGTTATTTTTGTTTTAGACATCCTCACAAATTTGAAAAAAATTGATCTACCCAGATCCTCAACCATGTTTATTAGTCCCACAGCCAAAATAATTTTCACCATATAATTAAACTAATCAAACATGTCTATTATATTCAAACCTCTATTTCTTATGATTTTAAATATTTTTGTTGAAAGGGTGACCAATAATCTCATTATTTCACACTTATTCCTCATGATGCTGAGTAGCTAGAACTATTTGCTCAATAGTCCAACAATAGTACCATGTGTAGTAGCTAATACACTGCAAATCCTAAACAGATAAGATGGTATCCTAATGTCATGGGTTACAATCCTAAGGACTCCTCAAAATCAAGTACAAAACGTAAATAGTATTCACAGAAAAAGAAAAGTTTACACTACAACAAAATAAGGCATTTTGCCATACAAGAGAAGAGTACAAATCTTTGGAAATGCATAAGATAAAATGCACAATTTTCATACCAAATCCACTACTTCTGTGTTGAAATCTTTGACAGCACTCAATTTACTTCAAAAATATTCCTCTGCAATCCTTAAGAGGGTCAGTCTTTAGTTCTGCAAAAACACCAACTGATGATGAGCTAGAGCAATGAAACAAACATTACCAAATATTTTCATCTCAAGAAGGAAACTATTGATGGATAGATAGATAACAAAATATCTCAATAATGATATTTCCACTGCATACAATAATAAACAAGTATAAATATGAAAAAATGAAAATGTGGTGTACAATTATATTAGAGTATACAAAGTGAAGTTCACAAGTTAACAAGCTTCTTATATTAAACCAAACATTTTAAGGTCAGGTAAGCTTTATTATTATGTATCCAACTTTAGTGACAAATTCAGTTAATTCTAATAATTATGTGAATTAGGATGCATATTACATTGTAAGGAACAAGACACCTTAACTATATATAAAAAGTGAGATGAAAACATTATAATAAGGTTTTATATATGCATATTAATAAAAGTGGAACTCTATTACTTAAGTGAGTCCTGAAAAGCACATCCTACTACTCTTTCATTCATCTCCATAATTCAAATCTCTATCACCAACCTGGCACTAGATTAATATTTTTACTGTAGATTTTAATTATCAATATATATTGTGATTATATTTCTAAAGCTAGATCTTAATATCAACTTAATTTGCTAGCAAAGCAAGCACACAACATTATGTTTTCTAACACACAAACCTAAAATCTAGCAAGAAATCTTCAAGAATGAGATGTGAAGATCAACTTTGAAAGCCCTAGTGTTGGTTAATTATCCCTTTTGTCTAAATCTAAAATTGTAATAGCCTCTAATGTTGGGGTGTCCCCGTAAGGACATCCTTGAGCCAAACTAATGTAAGCTCTCCATACATGGTTTGTTTTGCAAGTTCCCATAGATTTGTTGCAAATTCTTTGACACATCTCATATATTCAAACTCACACTCTTTTTTGTTAAAACTAATAAAAATAACTACATCTATGTATTACAACTATTAGCTAAACTAGAACCAAAGAATTGAACATAAGAGTTAGAAAAGTAGTCTATTGATATGAAAATTATCATTCGAGGAAGACATTTCCTTCGTCTTTTTTGTTAACTAGAGTTCAACTTGACAGTGACTTTCTTTCATCCCAAATCTAACTTCGATAAAACGTTGTGCCTACAGAATAAATTATGCTACATAAATTAATTAGCTAATAGATTAGATTGCTTCCAATAAAGTGTGATAAAGAAGGGATATGGATGAGAGAAAACGAGAGTTTGAATGTTGGAGATGGTACAATACTAGAAACCCGATGACCTTTACTAAGAATTGATAATATTGTTCGAAGCTAGCTAAAACCCATTGGAAAAGCCATTTCAAACAAGACACCATAGAGAATCATTAAAATTTTAACAAAATCAAAGAACACACATAAAGAGAGATAGAGAGAGAGAGGAGATTCGTGGGTATTTTATGCAGTATACTTCGAACATTACCCAACACCCAACACCCCGCACACTCACCACCCACCATAGAAAGTTCGAGCTTTAGCAAATCAAACACGAAGATAAAAGAGTAGTGGGCATCGGAATGTACCTTAGGAATCAACAAGCGCGGAGGAGCAAGGGTGACTTTGAGAGGGAGATTTGAAATCGTATGTATACGTTGAGAGCGTAGAGAGTAGGAGGCATGATTGAAGAAAACGTTTGGGTTTAAAGATACCCAAACGTTAGTTAAATGAATGAGTTTTAATTTCTTTATCAACACTTCCACGAGGTTTTCTTCAGAAAAATGCCGTGGTATTTATTTGGCCACGTGAAAAGTTTATACAATCTGCGATGTTTTCTCAATAAAATGTCGCAGATTGTATACTTTTTTTGTAGTGTAACCATTAACTTTGATGGGGAAGGAACTTCACTATCACTAAGTATCCTTCCTTGAACCGCAAATGTCTCATATTTGTATAAGCCTATTTCTTCATTCACTTGGTAGCCCCTAGCAAGTATGCTTGTGCCATGTTGTTCTTCTCATGCCAACTATTGGCAAACTTAAATGCGATAAGATTCGGACCTCTATACCCAATCGCCAAAGTTTAAGGAGTCATTGGTAATTATCCTGTGGCAATCTCGAATAGGCTAGTTCGCATTGACTCACTTTTTTGTAATTTGTACAAGAATTAGGCAACAACAAGCAACTTCACCCAATCATGTTAGTTAGCAGTCATATAATGCCTAAAAATTAACTCCAATAATGCATTCACCCTTTTGGTTTGGCTATCTGTTTGAGGATGAAAGCTTGTAGAGAAATTGGACTCGGACCCCAATAGCTTGAAGAACTCCATTCAGAGCCTCTCGGTGAAGTGAGTATCTTGATCGCTCATAATTGTCTTCGATATGCCCTAGTACTTCACCATATGATGAAAGAAAAGGCATGCCGCATCCTAGGTCGTGAATTTTGTAGGCACCAAGATGAACTCTCCATATTTGCTAAATCGATCTACCACCACCATAATGCTACACATCCCTCGTACTTTTGTAGATATGTGATAAAATCCATGTAGATGCTCTCCTAAGGCTTCTCTAAAATAGGCAATGATTTTAGCAAACCAGTTTGTTTATGTTGATCCACCTTGTCTTATTAGCACACAAGATAAGTCTTCACATATAACTTAATGTTATCGTACATTTGACTCCAATAGTAAATACGCTCTATAAGTGCCAATGTATGAGGTGCACTAGGATGTCTCGCCTATTTAGAGTCATGACACTCCTTAATGATTTCCTTCCTCAAGTTTTGCCACTTTGGTATATACAATCAATCACCTTTGGTAGTGAGCACCCCATCTTTAAGCCAAAATTGCGTGTCTTCCCACAAATTTCTAACTTCATCAATCTCTTGGCTTGCGGGTCATGCTCAATTCCCTCCTTGACACGATCCACCAAAAGAAAACTTGGACTTACGATGGCCTCTAGCTTCACCTTCCTACTAAGCACATCGACTACCACGTTGGCCTTATTCGACTTGTACTCCTTCGCAAAATCAAACTCTGCCAAGAAAGCTTGCCATCTAGCTTGCTTTGGTGTCAAATTCTTTTGGTTGAGGAATTAATTTGTGGCTACATTTTTGGTCTTCACAATGAACTTGGACCCCATCAAGTAATGTCTCCAACTATGCAAAAAATGCACCACTACGGTAACCTCCTTCTCTTAGACCATATAAGGATGCTCGGTGTCATTTAGCTTATGACTCTGGTAAGCAATTAGATGCCCATCCTATATCGAAACACCACCAAGTGCAAAATCAGAAGCATCGGTTTGTACCTTATATGCCTTGGTGTGATCGAGAAGGGTTAACACTGGTTCCTCCATCACTGCTTTCCCTAATGATTTAAATTCCCTTTGACACTTAGCATCCTGAGCCCAAACTCTATTATTCTTCAAAAAATCAGTAAGTGGAGATGGAAGAGAGCAATATCCTTTGATGAACTTACGATAGTAGGTAATGAGGCTAAGAAACAAATGTAACTCAGACACCTTCTTTGCTGGTTCCCAATCACGTATAACTTGCACTTTGGACTTTTCCATTCTTAGCTAGCCTTCTCCCATAATGTGCCCTAAAAACATGACTTTTTGTTGTACAAAAGTACATTTCTCCTTCTTCACGTACAACTCATTTTCTCTTAAGACTTGAAAAACTTGTCATAAGAGCATAATATGCTCTTCCAATATTTTGTTATATACCACAATATCATCCAAGTACACCAACAAAAATTTATCCAATAAGGGTTGTAACCCTTAATTCTTAAGGGTGCAAAAAGTGGCAGGAGCATTAGTAAGTCCAAAAGGCATTAATAAGTACTTAAAGGAATTGTACCTCATAACAGTGGTAGTTTTTGGTACATCTCCCTCTGCAATCCTTACTTGATAGTACCTCGATCTTAAATCAAGCTTGGAAAACCATCTTGCTTTACTAAATTGATCGAATAAATTAGCAATGAAGGGAATGGGATATTTGTTCTTAACGGTAATCTTATTGAGTGCCCTATAGTCGATGCACAATTGAAGTGACCCATAGTGCTTCTTTCAGAAAAACACAGGAGCACAATATGAAGCCTTTGATGGTTAGATGCATCCCACATCTAACAACTCCTTGAGTTGCCTCCATAATCCTTCAAGCTCGGGAGGTGCCATTTGATAAGGTACCGTCGTGAGTGGACTTATACCTTGCACTAATAACAATATCTAGGCTAAATAATATAATAACAGTAATTACTAGTACTTACCATCCTTGCAAGATTGACTTGTATTTGTTGGTACTAGTTACAACCACGCGGTACACTTAAAGTGTTAAATATTGACTAACACACTTTAACGTTAATCAAATTTTTAGCATTATTGCCGAGGAAGGTGATATTATGAACACTTTAGTTTTGTTAATATAGTTAAGCAAAGATTAACTGTAGTATAGATTTTTATCTATTTTTACTCAAAATAATGTATTACCAAAATTATTAAATTTCAATATAACGTCATTTTAAAATAATGATTGAAAAATAACAAAACATAATAAAAGAGTTATATGATATTATAAAGAATTTAAAATATGATAATTAAAATAAAAAATCAAATCACATAGGTATACAATTATTTCTTTTAGCCTTTTTTATATGAAAATTATTGAAAACATCAACATTAGCCATTGGACATGGGAAAATCCAAATGTTATAAATATTTAATAACTACCGACACTTAATCTATTTGAAATCAACACTCAACTATAAGCGTGTATTTCATAAATTTTAAAATGTATAAGATAAAGTAAAAAGAAGAGTTAATCATAAGGAGGTCTAGTATGTTTATTCAAATTATTAAATATTTCTTTTATAATATGTAAATTAATAAAAGAAATAAATTCATATAAAATACTAAAAAATTTACAATAAACAATTTTAATCTATGACATAACACAATAATTAGTAACATTAAATAAAATATATAATTACAGTTGTTTTATGTTTTAATTTATACAGGTAAGATGTATATTATTTTGTATGTTAATAAAATATAGCATAATTAAAAGACACACTTTTCAATTTGTACTATGGCTGATAAGTATCACCACTATGGTGACTAGAGATATTCATGTATAAATTAGTCTCCATTCTATAACTACAAAATTAATATATATTGACTATAATGAAGGTAATAAGTTAATTGATGTTATAGTAGATGAATAATTTTACACATAACTCGTCTTAAAAATGGATTCTTTTGAACTGTGAGAAAAAGGAAGACTTCCAATAATAAGGCCTTTTTGGTTAAAACGCTTGTGAATTTGAAGCTAAAAGCTAGAAAATCTATGTTGGAGCATCTAAATGATTTCAGGATATAATCAATAAGCTTACTATAATGAAGTTCATTCTTGATGACAAGTTTTAAGCTTTGTTCCAGTTAAGTTCATTATTAGATAGTTGGGAGATGCTAGTGATGATGATTAGCAACTTAACTCCTAAAAGTGTGTTCTTTTTGTGTGCAATAAAAGAGAGTATTTTCAATGACGAAATAATAAGAAAGGAGATTACAGTTTCCATTGTGTAGGCTTCCATGATAGAAAGTAAGGGGAGGAACAATAGCAGGGGTCCCATTGGGTATGACAATTCTAAGAATTGATAAAAGTATAGAGGTGACAAGAATGTGAACACATGGAACTAAGTGGAAGAGGGAATAGAAAAAGTAATACCATCATAATCATGGAGATGATAAGAATATAACCGCAATATCTTTAAGCACAAAATATGTGGTGTCCTTAGTTTATGCAACAAGTGAAAGCTTTAATTTTTGTAACTTGGGTTATGACTGACGGATTGATATGTGAGTTTCTTATCATTATGTTCTAAAGGTGGAGTACTTCTCAAACTCTTACAGATACATTAGGAGCAACTAAAACATTTCAAAGCTAAAGGCAGGGAAAATCTTGTATGTAAGTTGAAGAAAAACCTATATGGGTTAAAGCAAGCACTAAGGCAATGGTATCAGAAGTTCGATTCTTTTATGGCAGATCATGGTTACGAATGAACTTATATCAATGTTTATGTGTATTTCAAGAAGATCACACGTGAGAACTTCATCACTCTTCTTCTATATGTTGATGATATATTATCATGATGTTTAAATAATCTAAAAGTTGAAGGAAGATTCATCTACATTTTTTATATGAAAGATTTTGGAATTGCAAAGTATATTTTACGCATAAAGATAGTTAATGATCATAAGAGTAGAAGAATGTGGTTGTCTTAGGAGAGTTACATTGAACGGGTGTTATAAAGATTCAATATGAAGCATACCAAGCTAGTTAGCACACCATTTATATGTCATTTCAAGCTGAGTAAGCGTTCATGTCCCCTAATATAAAACGAGAAATATGGTATATCCTCTATTCTATACCTATTTGCAGTAGGGTGTTTGATTTATGCAATGGTATGCATAAAGCCAGATATTGCACAGTCTGTTGGGATGGTGAGCATATTCTTATCAAATCTAGCAAAGGTTCAAAAGGAGACAGTAAAACAAATTCTAAGATACTTGAGAGGCACACATCAAAGTGGACTTTGTGGTTTGGTGATGGCGAGCCAACCATAGTGGGTTTTATAGTTTTAGATGTGGTTGGAGATCTTGATGGAAGAAAATATACTTCATATATTATGTTCAAGTTTATAAGAGGTGTCATCCTATGACAATCTAAGCTACAAAAGTGTGTGTCTTTATCTACAAATAAAACAAAGTGTATAACTATAGTGGAAGTTTGTAAGGAGATGCTTTGGTTGAAAAGGTTCCTTCAAGAGTTGCATATGAAGCTAGAAGACTATATAGTATTTTGTGAAAGTCAAACCATTAGTAACTTGAGCAAAAATTTTATATATCATTCCCTTACTAAGAATATGAGTGTCAAATATCAAGAGTTAAGTTTTGTGATTGAGGAGCAAAATTGATATTGAAAAAGATTTATACAGACATAAATGGTGTTGATATGTTAACTAAATTTGTTCCTAAAAGCAAACATGAGTTATATAACAAGCTTGCTGGGATGTCTCTTAAGTAAAAGTTGTACAATAACATGTCTTCCCCATAATTAGGCTAGAGGGGACGATTGCTTAGTGTTTATCCTTATTTTGAGACTTTTGGTGATCTTAGATGTCTTTATGGTTCTTAGAGATGACGAATAAGTGAAGATAAGATGGATGAAGCTCTTTTGGGGGGAGGCACGATCGTGAAAGAAGCTACACGTTCGTATCCTTAACTTATATGACTATGCATATTAATCATGTTAGTACATATGCCCATGCAGAGTTACACACGCTTAGGTATTCAATTATATGATGGTGAGGATCATATTTGGAATTATATAAAGAAGGATGTGAAGAGCAAAGACATACACTATCATGTACATACTTGTGTTCATGATATGCACAATCATGTGCAATGATCGTGTATCTTTATACGACCTTGTATATCTACGAGTCAGGTGGTAATGAAGGGACACTGTCACTTACAAGATCGTTTAGTATACAAAAAAACCTATTTCAAGATATAAAAGATAAAAAATGTAGATTTTGCATGAGAGTGCATATATAACGTTCAAAAGTGAGGAAAATTTGGGAGAGGGCAAATAGTGTTGTATTCTCATCCTTTTTTATTGTTTTTGGGATTAGTTTAAGAGTTTGTTGATTGTTACATCAGCTTTAGTTTTTTTTATCATTTTAGCCCGTTGGTTTTTCCTTTACACTAGAGGTTTTTCCATGTAAAGCTTGATGTTTGTTTCATTGTTAAGTTTCTTATTCTTTTACTGATTTGTTGTTTAAAGTTGAATAGTATTTTTGTTGTTGATATTTCATTGATGTTTTAGAGAGTTATGTTATTATCTCCCAACACTTTCTACCCTATTTCTAAATTAAAGAATGGTTATATAAAATTCAAATAAAATAATTTCATAATAAATACAATAATAATAAAGAAAAATAAGGAAAAAGAAGGGAAAATTTATGGAATATTTTAGAGTGGAACAAAAAGTTATTTAGGTTGTGTTCTATGGATGAACATGGAATCACACTATCCATAATTAACTCTTTTATAGAACGTTTTCTAACTCATAATTTGGAGAATAATGGTAGCTTAGTTTTAAAGGAAATTAAGTGGATTAATTTTGATCACTGGAGTGCTACTAGCTAAAGGGATGTGTTGAGAGTTTATGTTAACACTAAATAACTTTAGCTAGAAGGGTAAAGTAGTGAATGGTCCCTAATATCTGTAAGTTATTTTGGTTAAGTGGAATGTCTAGTCAAAAGCTTGCAATACAATACCAAGCTCATTTTTGTGGCTAAGTATTGTTAGTTAGGTGCTCAAATGTACTTTACTTCTATTTCTTTATTAATATATTCAAAATTTCAAAAACAATCATATTTAGACTACGTCCACTCCTTAAACTCCACTTAAGAATTCTTTATCTTCTTTTTTTCAATAGGTGAAGAGGAAATCTTTATACATTATCTTCTTTGCAACAAGTGAAGAGGAGCATTTATAAACATCTTACTTTATCATGTGTTAAGAGTAATTACTTTTAAATCTTATTCAAGATTAAGATGAACCCTTGCAATGAGTATCCCAAGCAATTGCTCTAATTGCAATACTAATATAACCTTATATAACTCAACCCTTCCTTTCTTGCTTATACTAGTGGACTAAAGATCAATGTATGTAATGCGATTGTGGTTTAATTGTGTGTACGTTTTAATTTTTAACCCTCAATAATCTGCAAGCGCACAGTTCATTAACGTAGGACCAAAGGTGTCGATCACATAAGGAGGGAGTTAATCTAATTCTAAAATCTAAGGTCAGTAATAAATAACATAAATTTAAGATGCACAAAACTAATACGAGAATTTAATTCAATTAATCAAATTAAGAATCAAGCATGAAATACTAATTACTAAGAAAATTGCAACACACCTAAGAATTAACTGAAAGAAAATACCAATTAAGAGAAAATGAATTTTACCTATCCTTAATACTGACCTAACTGATTATGAATTATTAGATTGTTGGTTGCAGATTATCCTAAGGTTAATTACTCTGTCTCAAGTTATAATCATTAACTATAAATCATAAACTCTAATCAAATTATAAGGGTTGCAATCTCCAATTCACAACCTATCCAAAACCTTAATTAGTTCTGAAGTTCTCTAATAAACTATTGAAAACCTATGCAAGATCTCTCTTTGCATAATTTCTCGATCTGATTCAATTCTTGTCTCTATTAAATCATCTAACTCTTGTTAGTCCAATTTATTTGTCTTTCATTCGATTCACCCTCTTAGTTTATTACCAAATTATGTAATCGTAGAATCTAACTACAACAAATGTAATAAACACATAAACAATCATATTTCCATTAATTTAAGAATAAAATTCCGAAGGTGAGGTTGAAACATCTTCAACATTCTAGATCCTACCATGAACTATTCAATCTAATTCTATACAATAATAAAACTGAAAATAAATAGAAAATACAATCTAAATGGATGATGAGAGGTAGTGACGTTGGGAAACCTTCTGATCCGAGACATACGATGAGTCATCTTTTTCTCCTCTTCTCTCTTCCTTTTTCTCTTTCTCAATCTCTCGATGATTTCTCTCTGGAGTTTCTCAAGGAGACTGATGTAAAGCTCTCTTCTACCTCTTTTCTTGTTCTTTGAATATCCTTTTTTGTTCCAAGCAACCTTAGGGCTTTTTCAAGGTTCGAAAGGTCTAAAAAATCCCTCAAAACTTAACGTTCTTAGTTGCTTGCGTGCCTACCCGATGCAGGTCACGATCGTAGGCCATTTCCTAGGCTTTGTCACGATCATGGCATGTAGGACACGATCATGGGCCAAATTTGATGCTTTTGCCATGATGGGCCGTTGTTTTGGCCCAATTGTCTCCGAAACTTCTCCGTTCTTTAATGTTGACCCTGAAATACTAGCAAACACATCAAGGTACCTCAAAAACATAATATTTAAAGTCAAAGACTTGTACTGACCTATAAAACACTTAAAACATAAATAATTTACAAACTAACACAATTCTAACCTAAACATATACTAAATGATTGAATTAATAGCTAAACAGATAATAAACTAAGCCTTAAAACATGGTGCAATTTACACTTATCATAAGGCAATGCTCACATTTACTTAAATTCTCTTTCTAGCCTTTTAGGGCTCTTATTAACTCTCTTGTATGCCAAAGATTCCTTCCATAGCTCATATGTAGTATATTAATAATTAAAATAACTCAAAATAGTCATTAAAAACAAAAAAATCATTACAACTACTATAAATAGTAATATTGGTCAACCACAATATAACATTAGTCAACCATATTGTCATACCAGTTGACTAGTGTAATGCCTAATATGGTTACAAACTCTTGGTAAATTATTTTTTTCTTTCTTTAGGAGCACTAGTTGAATTGGCTGACCAATGTGTACTGATTATGTACAAAACACCTTAAAACTTTAATATAAACCTAACTCTAACATAGTTTAACCAAACCTCCTAAAATAAGTTTTTAAGAACTTTTCAAGTTCTTTATTATTGATACATAAAAGGGGGCGCATTGAGTGTTTGTGAATTTAATAAAACTTTTTGCAACTTAATAAAGACCCTTAATTTATTTCAAATTGAACAATGCAATGCAAAAATAGTTTAATTAAACCCAATCAATCAAGCAATAATAAAGTAAAGAGTATAACTAATAAAAGTTTTAAATCAATATTTATGTTGGTTTGATAAACCTGCATTGCTTACATTCACTCCATAAGTCTATTTTGGGATTTTACTAAACTCTTCCTTCAACTAGGTAAAAAGGAATTTTATTATAACAATCTTTGTTCAGTAAAGATAAACTCTTGTACAATCTTCCTTGAAAGTGAAAAGTAACCTCAATAGTTATAAGAACTCCCAAATATAAAAAAACCAACCAAAATTGATGTTTATAACTTGAATAAACCTTATTTGCTCACTTTGATGCTTAAAGGATTTCAATCAATTAACAACTAATGGAAGGATGCTTATAAATGATCAAAAACTCTTGTAAATGTGTTATTGTAATCCCCAAAAACTCTTGTAAATATCCAAGTTTTTATACATATTCTAGCTCAAAAAAGTCATCTTACATAAAAACTAGTCGTTGTAACTACTAGCAACTATAACATTGATTGACCAACATGGAAATTTCTTCTTTACAAACAAACTACCAATATTACAAGGTATAGTAAAACTCCTAAATTTTTAATTTATATAGTAACTTGCTCTAAAGGTTGGTGGAGCATTCTTTAAGAACAACCTCCTTTCTCTTAGTTCTCTTCTTTTTTTTCCTCCGTAAACTTACCATTTCTTAAAAATTGCTTCTTTAGATTCACTTATGTCTTGTTTGTAAGGATGTTTACCCCTAGAGCTAATGGATTTGGCTAATTTCCTAACCTAGAACTCTAAGTTTATGATTAAAATTTTCAATTGATCAACCTTTGTTTCTAATATCTCAAATCTTTTAGAAGTTACAACAAATAGTTTCTCAATGGCTAATTTCCAAGATGACTTACTTTTTTATTGCTATTGTATATATGGATATAAATGGATTTTGAGTTTCCTTGATTATTTCATGACAAATTCAAATGATTTTTGCACCCTGCACCATATATTACATGTATTATTTTAGAGATTGTTCTAAGACCACAGGTAGTTCCTTATTTAGTTAACATATTTAGTTGGCTTAATAAAGGGATTACCAATATGATAATCATAGATCATTTCCCAGCGCAATTAACAATATAATGCTTATGTTAGTCTTTCTACTCCACTTAGTTTATTAATTTTCGTTATTAATGCTTCCACTTGAGTTGCCAATATGGTAGCAACATCCATATTATATATCCTTAGTAGTTTGCTTGCCTTCACCCTAATTGATTAAAACTGATTATTGTTCATCGCCACCTCCTCAATCAGCTCTAGGGACTTTTGGATTTTTTTAATTCAAAATTTTCTCAGCTACTAAATCAATCATCTACTTTGTTGTATAGTTCAAACCATTATAGGATGCCTAAACTTACGACCATGACAAAAAGCTTAATGTGAGAACCTCTAAAGCAAATCTTTAGATCTCTCCCACAACTTATAAAATGTCTCATTGTCAAATTGTGAATAGGTAGAAGTACCATTCCGAAGCTTGGATGTCTTTATTAATAGGAATTACTTTGCCAAAAACTTCTCCATTAATTTTTTTTATATGTTAATTAAAGCTGCAAGTAATTAATTCAACCAATACCTAGTACGATCGCTTAATGAGAATGAGAAAATCCTCAATTAAATGACATTGTCAATTGCTCCATTGATATATCTCTAAAAAATTGGCTATATACTAGCTAGGATCTTTATTCAACAAACTGCCAAACCATATAAATTATTAAATCATTTGAATGATCTCAAAATTATTTATTGTAATTATCAACCTCATTATGTTAGACTGTGTTCCCATGAGTGATTTTTTCTTATATTCCAATATAAATTTATGTTTTCCTTTTATATTTTCAAATTTATTGATTTCTTGGCCTAACCCTTTTCAATCATGAGTGCCTAAAGAAGTATCTTCTCTATTTTTAGATCTTCTTCAAAGAGTTTAGATGAATTACTTCGTATCAAGCATTTAATACTCCGAAACTTAAGATCAAAATAAAAAATAATAAAAAAATAAAAAAGTTAGAATTAAATAAAAAATAAATAATAAGAATAATAATGACTAGAATAATAATGATTGGGACTATTTAATATTACTAAATCCTCGGAAATGACATTAAAATTTTGATTTTTACTTTTTTACCCCTAATATTATAAACTTTATGCTAATGGATATATCATTATGTAGTAGTATAGTGATGAGCAAATTATTGTTTCCATGAGAATTAAGTACAAAGTCTAATCCTTATATAATTGAGTTAAGAATAAAGATGGTGATACGAATTTAACCTAACCCTAAAATTAGACCAAAGAAAATCAAGATGATACTAGAAATAAATAAATTAGGAAATCAACTACATAACATGTAAATAAGAATTCCCCTAAGATCATCTTGTACCTATTGATTTAGTTATTTAAAGATTCTATGATTTGGACCTATATAAGTTAAATGAATTTTCATATTTCAATGTACAATTGCCTATCCCTAAAGTGATTAGCTGATATGTCTTTCTATTTACCCATCTATGAAATAGAATCTACATAAAAATTCAACTCTAGCATTAAATTGATAATATTTTCCGTTTCTTATGTTTTCCCAATCATCGCATATATAATTTTTGTGACTAATTTGAAAAACAAAATCTATTTTTATGTTTAGTAATAACACCAAACTATTCTCACTATTTTATTCCTTGTTCCTATTGGCATAATATGTTTGTGATGGTCATTTGAGATATTAGTAATGAATGGTTATATCATTGTAACCATTTTAACTAAAGCTTTTGAGCATTAATGGTATACAAAGTGTCTTACATAATTCTTTTTAAAGTGGTTATCAATTAATTGCCAAACAAGGATAAATATAGGACAAAAATAGCAACAAGAAGCAAGGAAGAAAATTGAGAGAAATCACCCAAATTTGAACTACTATTAACGAGATGAAAACTGTAGTTATAGTTTGCTAAGCAAGATCTCCACTATCCATATTATATAACAACACTTAAGAGCTTCTAAATTGAATTTGAGATTGCAAAATAAATTTTTTAGGAGGGAGAAGAAACTACCCTAATAAATTTAACTTGATGGCAATGACAAAAGCAATTACAATTATGTAAGGACAATAAGTAAAGAGAGTAGAAAAAAGAGATTACAAATTGATTTTATAGTGTTTCATAAAAAAATAGTGCTAAAATCCACTATCCAAAAATCACTCAGAATTTTACTATTCCCTTCTATTAGTCCCTAGTGACACCCAAGAAAGGGAAGGATGAATTGGATGTTTATAAAATTCAACAATTTTTTAATTAATGCATTCAAATAACAATAATCAACATAAACAATGAAATTACTTAATATAATTTAATCAAACAATAATTTAAAAAGGATAGGGAGGAAAGAGATAGTTATAGGTTACATTATGTTTTAGGGGTAATTTAGTATGTTTTTTAGTTGTTAATTAGAATATTTGTGTTTGTTTAGGTTAGAATTATGTTAGTATGACTATGTGTTGGTGTTTTTTGAGTGTTATATGATTTAGAGCTTATTATTGGGCTTTAATTTTGTTTGTTTGAGGTGTTTTGATGAGTTTGTTAGTGTTTGAGACCATGTAAAGAAGACCGGAGAAGATTTGGAGAAAGCTTGGAGGAATAGCCAAGGCTACAATCGTGCACAGGCCACGACCATGGCTCATCAGCCACGATAGTGATAGAAGCCAGACAGGACTAACAATTGTGATTCATTGGCCACAATCATGATAAAAGCCAAATTTTAAGTGCCACGATTGTGACTCATTGTCCACGATCATTGCAAGTGCCATAATAGACATGGGGACTGCTTCCAAACTCAACTTTTTAAGAGTTATTTTAGACACTTGCACCGAGGTAAAACCTAGTTTTTACCCTAGATGGTAAAAGGATATACAAGGAAAAGAAAGAAGCCCTTAAAGAGAGCCTCCATTTTGCTATATTGGAAAAGAAGCTAAGGAAGAAGAGAGAAGAGGAGAGAGGAGGAGTTGCTACTGTTACTACCATTCTAGTACACTCAAGCTATATTTCTCTTCCATCTTCTTATTTCTTTCATTTTGATGTATAAGATGGATGTGATGATTTTGAATTTGGGTTTAAGGATGTTCTAAACTCTTTTAAGGATTTGTTTGTGAATCAATGTTAATTTGATTGCTTTTGATGTTAATGAAATGGTTATTGTGATTGTTTGTTATATTTACTTGCTTTAGTAATAAATCGAGAGAGTGAATTGATAGCAAAATGATTAAATTGTATAATGACAGTTAAATAATCTAATAGATCATGCAAATAATCAAATTGATAATTTATATAAAGAAAGATCTCATGTAAGGACCCGATTGTCTATTAGAGTACTTAAATCTTATTGAATGTGTGGGTTATTTGTTAATTGAGAGATTACAAATTCCATAATTCATTTCAATTAGCGTTTATGATTTAGGTTTAAATGATTATAACTCAAAAGAGATTAATCAACCTTTGAACTTCTAGGACCAATACCAGATTAACTCAAAAGTGATTAAGTTATCATTAGATGATAGGATATATCCCCTTTTCTCATAGTTGATTAACCTTCCTCGTACAAATTTCCATTTGTTAATTGGCTATGCTCAATTTTGATTTCTTGTCTTAATTTACAATTTCACTTTTAATCTATCCATATTCAATTGCTTAATTTTCTGCTCATGTTTATTTTCATTTTAATTACATTTTTAGGCCTTAAACAAATTGGGATTCGATTAGTTCACTAATTCCTTGTAAGATCGAAACCTTATATTATACTATGACCCATGGACTTGCTAAATATTGAGAGTTTTATAAGATTAAAACTTACTTAGTAGAAAGACTGCAAATCGTTTTATAGTAGTTTAGCAAACAACCTTTGCCTATGTCCACTCCCAAAATTTTTCTTAGAATTCAACTACAATTCTTAGTAAAAAGGAGCCCTTCTTACAATCTTCTTCCAAAGTGAATAGGGACTTTAACATCAGTTGAATCAACCCCAAGTACAATATTCAACACCTAAATAAAGTATTACAACTCAAAAATATCTCACTTATTCACTTGATAACTCCAAAATGGGTCACTCAAACAAATATGACATAATAATGCTCAAATTCTTTGAAATATGTTTAGACACCACTCAAAACCTTTTTATGCTAAAAAAAGAAAACACCTATTTATATGTTTTAGGAACAAAATAGTTGTTAGAGTTAAGAACTAGCTATTATAATGACTATATTTGATGCACTAGTTGACGACAAATATGCATTTACATTGTTAAATTCATTGGCCATTTAACATTAGTAGACTATTAAACATATTATTCGACCAATATGACACACTGGTCAACCAATACATTAACCAGTATTACAACAAAGTAATGGTACATCAAATTTAACAATTATAATCTATATGGGTTGATCATTAACTAGTATAAGCTGACCAATCACTCAAAAAGCATGATTTTAAAAACTACAAATGTTCAAAATCAAATTGTTTAATCCAAATATGATAAAATCACTTCCCAAAATCTTCCTCAAAGATTATTTAAAAGATAAAGAGGCTTTTATATAAACATCAAAAACTTCAATAGCTCTTGATAAATGTAAAGACTCATGCAATGAAGTAAGATGTAATGATTATGCATGGTAAGCCTTTTGGATAATCTAATTAACAAAGTGAGCTTATAAATAATAATTCAGAATGTGAAATGACCTTGTTGAGCTTTCATCTTCTTTTCTTGTTTTAATTCTTCATTTCATTATTTGCAAACTTCAACTTCTCTTTATCATCTTCATACACTATCTTCTTAAGTTTACAACTTTATTTTATTCTAACATTACTTTTCATCAAAGTAACAAACACATTATTAGTAATTATTTTTTGCTATCATAAAAACATCAATTAAAACCTCCCTTAGTTTAATCTCTTCTTTCAACTAAATGAAGAGAAACATTCTAATAAGCTCTATAATTGTCTCACGTAAAGACATCACTTGGTAACGACGTCGTTTTTGACTTATTAAAAATGTTGAAGCTGAAGCTAACGATGGCGTTTAAATTTTAATTTTACCAACGGAATAACTCTACCGTCGGTAAATCGCCAATGTAATCCATTTTTGTTAGTACATCTCGGTTCTTATTTTTGTATCGAAGCATTCTTGGAAAATTTACCGACAGAAATGACTATCGTTATATTATGTCGAAAAATTTGTTGCGATAATTTCCCTCCATCTTCACCAACGAAAAATTTGTCTGTCGCTAAACGCAAATTTTTTCGACAATTTTACCGACGAGAATTGATTTTTTATTGCTAATTGCCTACAATATTTTTATCGTTGGTAATATTTTATTGTTAATTTGTAATTTTCTTGTAGTGAGCTATTCCATTGTAAAACTTGTATTCACTACAAGAAAACAAGCCATTTTGCGACGTTTTAAAAACATCATAGAATGTCCAAAAACGTCGCAAAAAACATCCAAAAACGTTTTTAAAAACGTCACTAAAAGTTTGGACAATCCGCGACGTTTTTAAAAAACGTCACAGAATATAAAGGAATCCGCGACGTTTTTTCGAAAAGTCCCGAAATGTCTTCCGCGACGTTTTTAGAAACGTCACAGAATGTTTTTCGTGATGTTTTTAAAGTTATTTTATTTTAATTATTAATTATTTTTATTTTTTTTGAAAATAATTTAAATTTAATAATTTTTAAAATAACAAAATTTTTAAATCTTGTTTGTTTAATAACTATTCAATATTATTTATGAATTTTATTTATTTCATAATTCTTCAATTTTTTAGTATATTATTAATTTTAATAATTATTTATGTATTATTTAATTACAATTCACAAACATGTCATAATATAAGCATTAATATCAAAACTAAAGGATGAAACATTTGAGATTATGGAAAAAAAATGGAGAGAGATACAATTAAAGCTTCTTTAATTTCTGCATCTACAATGTACTGGCAATAGATGCACAAAAACCATCATATCATAACGTTTATCATATCTCCTAGAGAGACCAAATTAAGGCAGCCCAAATATCGAGTCATTGATCAAGATGCTAATATAAGAACATAAACATTCTTGTATCTATTAAGTCCACCAGATAATCGGAGTCCACGGACATTCTATTAAGTCTTGTCATGCGGAGTTTTGAATTGTCTTCCTCTAGCCTATTTACTCTATTTCTTGAATCTGCAAGCTTCCTTTTAGTTTGTGTAAGCTTAGCTAAAATATCTTCCTTTTCCCTCTTTGATGCCTCTGTTATTTTATCTGCATCCTGAAAGAAGCAAAGGCTTGTTACTTTATACATACATGTTATACCTTAACAGCATTAATTCATGAAAAGTAAAAGACTTCTTAGCTATTCTTTTCAAAAAAAATAAATTGTGCTAAGACAGAGATTCAATTTCTAATGTAAAAACATACAAGTGTATGCGTAACAACACACCAGTCCCCATAAAATCAATTGATAACTACAAGATAGCAGGGGAAATAGAAGAACGAATTAAGTATAGGCTTTCAGTAGATTAGAAGTAGATCACAATA
>JAOSBK010000002.1:22873307-22885448 GCA_027568895.1 Erythroxylum shatona
GCATAAACTGATAAAGGATAATTGTGAACCGAGTCGCCACTGATACTGAAACGAGCCTAGAGCTCGAAGGGAGATAATCCTCCCTAGACGCGTCTACTGATCACTGATTACTGTTTACGCGCTCGGTCACAACACTGAAATAAAACTGGGAAAAAGAGTCACATGTGCATTGCATACTGGACTGAATAATTGAAATGGCTTTTGCTCTATATGACTGTATGACTACTGTGACTGTATTCTATGACTGTATTATCATTAGCCTTGTGACTGTATGATTACTGTAACATGCTTATGTGATGCATGAATTGGGAGAACCATCGATGATGGTTCCTCACTGAGTTCGCAAAAACTCATCAAAATTTTGCATCTATTTTTCAGGCTTTGAAGAGTACCCCGTTCGACACGGGAGTATGTCTACTGTAGGCAAGTGAAGGATAGAGGTCGGGATCAGTTCACGTCTGCATTAGTGTCTCATAATTGTATTCCGCAATCGTTGTAAACTGATTTGCATTTGTATTTCATGGTTCTTGTAAAGTATTGCTAAATGATAGTAATACCTATAACTGCAAAGATTTACTACTGTTTACTGCTTGTTCCGCATGAATGTGTAATAACTGAAACTGCTTCCTTTTAACGTGGAATGTATTTCAAAAAAAAATTGTATACCGAGTTTTACTGACTGATGTAGTACGCCACCCTAGCGAGGCACGGACTCGGATATCACCAATGATATCGGGTTCGGGTCACGTGGGAGTGGGGTGTTACATGTTGCATAAGGCCATCATGGTTAAAAAAAGCAATTAAAGATCCAAAATGATGCTAGATTGAGTTCCTGGAAGAAAAGCTTGAAGTAGTCCAAAAATTCCTTCAAATCCAAGGGAGACATCAAGCCAAAGGAGGAAAGTAAACCTAAATTCTCTACTTCAAATCCTAAGGGTAAAAATGGCTCTAAACCCTCTTCTGCTTTTACTCCTTCTTATAGAGTTAAGTGCTTTAAATGTCAAGATTTTGGTCATATTGCTTCTCAATGCCCTAATAAAAGAACTGTGATTTTGCTTGAGAATGGTGATGTTGCTAATGAAAGTAGTGATAGTGATGATTTTGATGATGTGCCTACATTGACGGATGCTTCCAATATTGATTGTGATGTTGAGGTTAATGAAGCCCTTATAGCTAGGTGTGCTCTTAATATCCAACCAAAAGAAGATCTTGAAGAAGAGCAACGTGAGCACATTTTTCATACAAGGTGTCTCATTAATGGTAAAGTTTGTAGTATGATCATAGATAGTGGAAGTTGTACTAATGTTGCTAGCACTTTACTTGTTGACAAGCTTAAATTGCCTACTTTGAAACATCCTAGACATATAAATTGCAATGGCTTAATGATTGTAGTGATATGAAAGTCACCAAACAAGTGATCGTTGCATTTTCTGTTAGCGAGTATCATGATGAGATTTTATGTGATGTTGCACCTATACATACCGGACATGTTTTGCTTAGTAGGTCATGGCAATTTGATAGAAAAGTTAGGCATGATGGATACAAAAATTGTTATTCTTTTCCTTTCCATAGTAAAAATATTTTGTTGAAACCTCTTAGGCTCATTCAAGCTTTTGAGAATTAATTGAGGATTGAGAAAGAATGCAAGTTGAGAATAGAAGAAAAAAGAGAGAGAGATCGAAAAGAAAGAAAAGGAGAGAGAAAATAAAATAAGTGGGAAAATGAAGAAAAGAGACTGACTTTATTTGTTGGGAAAAGTGAGATCAAGAGAGCTTTAAAATGTGAAGGATCTTATATACTTTTGTATAAAGATGTTTTCTTAAATATTAATGAGCTTGATCCATGTTTATCGTCTAATGTTTTGTCTTTGTTGCAGGACTTCAGTGACTTATTTCTAGAGAAGATTCCTGATGGATTGCCCCTTTTAGAGGCATTGAGCACCATATAGACTTCCTTCCTAGAGCTTTAATTCTGAATAGGCCTGCATATAGAGCCAATCTGGAAGAAACTAAGGAGATGCAAAGATAAGTTGAAGAGCTTATGAAAAAGGACTTTGTGAGAGAAAGCTTGAGCCCATGTGCTATGCTAGTTATACTTATACCTAAGAAAGATGGAAAACGGAGAATATGGGTTGATTATAAAGCCATCAATAAAATCACGGTGAACTATTATTACCCTATCCCTCATTTAGATGATATGCTTGATGAGTTGCATGGTACTTTTATATTTTCTAAATTTGATCTTAGAAGTTGGTATCATCAAATTCACATGAGAAAAGGTGATAAGTGGAAAAATGTTTTCAAAACCAAGTTTGGGATGTATGAATGGTTAGTTATGCCATTTGGCTTGACCAATGCACCTAGTACTTTCATAAGTTTAATGAATCATATGCTTCTCCCTTTTATTGGAAAGTATGTAGTTGTCTACTTTGATGATATTCGGTTGTATTCTAGGAGTTTAGATGATCATGTGAAACACTTACATGATGTGTTTGGACTTTTAAGAGAGAATAAGCTTATGCTAATTTAGAAAAATGTTCGTTTTGCATGGATACTGTTGTGTTTCTTGGTTTTATTGTAGGTGCTAAAGGACTTCAAGTTACTGAAGAGAAAGTGAAGGCAATTAAAGAATGGCCAACACCTAAGAACGAGAGCGAAGTTCAAGTTTCCATGGCTTAGCAAGCTTCTATAGGAGATTTGTGAAGGACTTCTCTACTATTGCTACCCCTTGGAATGAATTGATAAAAAAGAATGTGATTTTTAAATGGGGTGATTCATAAAAGGTTGCTTTTAACACCTTGAAAGAAAAATTGACCAATGCTCCTCTTCTTATTCTTCCTTATTTTTCTAAATTTTTTGTGGTTGAATATGATACTTTGGGAATAGGCATTGGTGTTGTCTTAATGTAGGATTCTAAACTCGTGGCTTATTTTAGTGAAAAACTAAGTGGTGCTGCTTTAAATTACTCCACTTATGATAAAGAGACGTATGCTTTTAAAAGGTCTTTAGAGACTTGGCAACATTACTTGTGGCCAAAAGAATTTATCTTTCATTCTGATCATAAAAGTTTGAAATTTCTAAAATCCCAAGGTAAATTGAACAACAGACATGCTAGGTGGCTGGAATTTATTAAAACTTTTTCTTACATTATTAAACAAAAACAAGGGAAAGAAAACATTGTGACTGGTACTCTTTCTAAGAGACTAGATAATAGGATAACGATAATTACTATTAGTTGTAGTATTTGACTCGTAATTGCCTATGCTAGGTATAGGTACACTATACACTTACGGTAAAATTAATATTAGTATAAAAAACCACTCAGTATATTTGATTAAGAAGAGAAAAATACAAATGAGTATGATCGGTTAAATCATGTATTATCCCTTTATTGTCTTATCTTCTCGTGATGAGTTTTGTCAAAAATTAAATGAAGAAATAAGACAAATTTGTTAAGTTTATATGGTTGATATGATAGTAACATGCATATAATTTGTGATGCTCATGCTTGAGTAAGCAATAGCAATATGATAATTAATTGGTACACCCAATGTTAGTAATAAGTTGTAAAATATTCCATATGAGTACAATTTTATATAAGATTATGAATATTTACAGAAGATGAATAACAAACTAAAACCAATAGTTAAAGAATTTATCGTTAGATAGATGCTCAACCTTCTCTCTAGTTTTCCAGCGTTTGAGCTTTTCCCTTAAGATGCTCCCTAATTTGGGTTCATATTAGTCTTATTTCTTTCCCTCTGAAGCAATTTTTTTCTATTGTCTTCTTCATGTTCACTAAGAGGGAATTTACTTCTTCTAAGTTAGAGCTTCATTAAGGCTTATCTCCCTTGTTTCATCTTATTTGCCTGCTTGACTCAGTTAGATAGTCCATAAATTTAGTTGGGTCAGTTAAATTCAATCCCCCTCTTTTCCTTTATTCCTATAACTTTCTTGTGACCTGTGCTAGACTTTCCCACCCTACCCTTTATATCAAAAACTTCTTACAAATTATTGTTATCCTAGTTTAACCTCTTCCTTTATTAGAAATATGTTTGTCTTTTTTGAAAATATGTCTTGTATCCTTTTTAGAAATGTTTTTAGCTCTTAGTTACATTTCACCCAAATATTCTTAATGCTTCCAACTTTCTTCCCTTGAACTAAAACTCGTTGGTCCATCACCCTTTGCAACAATACCTAAAACCTTCCCTTTAATAGTTCTTATGAGGTACTTATAGCCTTTGATAATCCTTTATCCCCTCCCTCCCTTAACTTCATAGTAAGATCACCTGGAAGTAAGTATGGACTTTTCCTTTCTTGAACTTGCACTTTTGCCTACTTTCTTTTTTAGAGGGTTGCCTTTCGGTTACTCCCCTAGTTGAGGTTATTAAAGAAGGAGCTTTAATATTGGAATCAACACTTAGAAGTTTCTTCTTAGATAAACACCTTGCATGACTAGTTATCAATTTTTAAGCCATGTCAAATTGGAAAAAAGTAGTTCTAAAGAATGTTCTTGTTAATGATGCTAAAATTTTCCTCTTCAAATTTTTCTTAGATATAGTGATTCTTTGTATGTTTTATTGAATGGGAAGCATCTATCAGTGGAGGCTAGGTTTCTACCTTAAAAAATTACATTAGAAGTAGGTTCCACTTTGGGTTAATCTTCACAACATTCCATTAGATTATTGAACCATAAAAAGGGTTAAGTTGTTTGGCTAGTTACATAGAAAGCCAATCTGTATAAATGAAGCCACAACTATTATGAAAAGAGTTAACTATGTCAGGATATCTGATATAGACATTCAAAAAACATAGCTAGACCTAATTCTTCTCTTAAAGCTTGGAGAAAATGATACGATGGTATAAGATTAGTTAATTCTGACATATCAATAGAGTCCTAATTTATTTCAACAAGGGAAAAGATGGATTCTAGAATGTAAAATCTTTGCCACATGGGATTATTATGAGTTGATGAATATGTAAACCTTTTCTGATAACTTTATCTGTAATAGGTATAATTTATACCTTAAAAGGTTTAAGTAAGCCCCTACCATTATCTTTGGTACTACTCACCCTAACATTACTAAAATAATACTTATTGAACATTAAATAAGGGGAAAAAGTTGTAACAAAAATAATAGTAGGGATTTATTTAGACCTTTTATGAAATGTTAGGTAGAAAATCATACATTCAACTAATGTTTAAAGAAATCAATTTTTAAAAAAATTATATCAACTTCTGGTTGGTCCACATTTCCCAGTTGTGACATCACATAGGCTAAATTGATGTCCTATATACTAAGAAATTACCAAAAACTTAACTATTTTTTAGAATTTAAGGTACTATTAGTGACATTTGGAAGCGTTAACGTGATACATAGAAAACAGTGAGGACTAACTTAGACCTTTTAAAGAAATGTTAGGAGGTAATCTTACCTTTTTCCTAACTTTGGATATAAAGTTAATGATAGCTCCCAAATCCTTAGTGAACTGGTTGTCGAAGCCCTTAAAATTAACTTTTTTTTCACTAAACTCCTGCAGTAATCGTGAAAAGAGGTTGAATCCCAAGAGAATTAAATATTAGTTTCTTAATTGCAATTGATAAAACTAAGTGCGAGTTTATGCTTAATCAACTAATAATTAAAATTAACAAGGAATTAAAAAATTAATTAAGTGTTAAAGTGAGAAATTCAATTGTATTTAACTCCAATTCAAAGGAAAGATATCGTCTAATTTTAACATTGATCATTTGTCTAAAAATAATAATTTTCGTAATTCAAGCAGCTAATCTGAAACATATGAAGATAGTTATAATAAGTCTCAAATTTTTCTAAATTAATTTCATTGAACTTAGCATTCAAACCAAAACTTACCATAAATTTATTGAGTATGATAGCATTTTATATCAATTAAATTATTGCAATAAGCTTAATGAAAAAGACTAAATCCTAAATTAAATAATTGAGATAAATATAACTATTTAATTTACTTTTCTTATTTCTTATAAGTTAAATATACAAATTCATAAATAACTCCTTTGATGCTTATATGAATCATTAATGATAATTATAGATTAATGCATTCATATATAGCTATAGAATAATCAACATCGAATTAATTTGTCAGATTAATCAATATTGATCATTCATGAAATAAAAGAATGCAAAACAAGAAATATTTGAATTAAAATAAAATCTAAGTTTAGAATGAAACCTTTCAAATTTAAAACTAGAGTTTTTAATCCTTTTGAATCAGAATATCCAGATTTAGCCATTCATGGATTTAGTTCCATCACAAAAATGCAAGAAAAGATGAAGATGAAGAGAAAACATAAAGAAAACGAAAGAGAATTATGGAGAGTGTGTGTGTAATGTTCTCCTCCTCTTTCCTATCCCAAAAATAACTTCTTTCAATCCCTATATTATAGGCTGAGAATAAGTCAACTAATTGAACTAAAACTTTTAGAGACTTTAGGCATGATCTTACCTTATCTACTGCATCAATCTTTCATCTTTTTCAAAATTCGTGACTTTGAGAAATAATGCTCCAATTTAATCCAATCTCTATTTTTCACCTCCTAAAATTAAAAAAAAAATAATTTTACCAATTAAGAGGATTTTGAACAACTTGCCCCTAATCCAATCACAATGTATCTAGAACTCCTTAGCGATCACTGAAAGCCATTCCATTTAAAGACCTAAACTCTACTCATACTCAAATTGCACAAGATATTGGAATTGACCGTACAACTCCTAAAATCCCATTTTGTCCAAAAGATATGGAGTCTTACACTACAAGACAGTAAAGCTTATCAACTCCCACTTAATTCCTATGACTGATACTCAAGAGATTATGAAGCCTAATAAAGATTTCAAGGTGGTAGTAGGAAGAAAATCTAAAAGGAAGAACAATAACAATAGCTAAAGTTCTCCCCTCTTAATTTCTATTTTTGTTTGGAATGTTTAGTGATCGAATTGCCTCAAAATCAACAAATGTTAGGAGATTATCTTATTAATAATAAATAATTTCTAATCGGTTTACAAGAGACCAAAATGAAGGAGAACAATTACACATAGCTGAGATTGCTTTAAAGGAATTGAAAAATAATTATCAACTATAGTTCCCATTTTAATGAAAAATAATTATTGCTTTTGATACAACTAAAGTGGATATTCTACCCTTTTCATATATTAACTAGATGATCAATCTATTAGTCTTTTTTTTTTAACAAAAGAATTTAACTTTTAAGCCAATCTCATAATCTGGTGTTTTAAATAACTTCTTTATAGGAAAAACTTTCAAAAATTCACCTTGTTTCTAACATCATTTAGGTGTTTTTTAGAGATTTCAATAGCATTATGTATCGCATTGAATATAAAAGGAATGCAGGTATTAGAAACTTCTCAAATGACTTAACGGATTGTGTAAGTCAATTACAAGTCACGGATCTTATAATGGAAGGCCAATACTATACCTAGACTAATTAATAGCAAGGTCGATGGTTTAATATAATGAAGCTAGATCAAGCACTGCTGAACAATAATTGGCTCTGCACTTTACAAAAAAGCATAGATACTTTTGGAATTCCACTATTCTTATACCACTCCCCTATTTTGTTATAAATTCTTACTTTAAAGAGGCTAAGGAGTTTTCCTTTATATTTAATAATTTCTTGGTTAAATATGAAGGATTTGAAGCTGCTTTAAGGAATGGGTTAAGCCATAATTTCTCAAACTTTAAACCCTACATTTTTTGTAGAAAATTGGAAATGGTTAAACAAGAACTGAAGAGATTGAATCACAAGAAGTATAAGAACACTTACCATGCAATGGATGATACCAAAAACTTCTTAATTAAGGCTTAACAGTCCTTTTATTAGGATCCCTCCATTCCCATAAAGGTGGAAGTTGAGAAAGTTGCTCTCTCAAATTACGCAAGAGCTCTGGAAGCTAATTTCTCAATCTTCAAACAAAAGTCAAAAATATAATAGCTCTCTGAGGAAGACTGAAACCCAATCTTTTTCCACAATTCAGTCCTCTCCAGAAAAATGCCGATCGACAAAATTTCTTCATTTCAAAATGCTTATAGTTCTTTGTCATAAACTAAAGAGAAATTAATGGGAGTATATTTTAAATACTTCAATCTTTTTCCACAATTCAGTCCTTTTCAACAAAAATGTTGATAAAATTCTTCATTTCAAAGTTCTTCTAGTTCTTTGGCATAAACTCAAAAGAAATTAATGGGAGTATACTTCAAATACTTCTCCAATAATTTGGAATAGCTTCATCATGTTCCTTTCCTCTTAATTGATAAATTCAATTATCAATGAGGTTGATAATTGAATGAGGTTGATGTTGAGAGGGCCCACTTTGAGCTTAATCTTAAAAAATCACTAAGGCCAAATGGCCTCGATGCATTCCATTTTCAAAAGTCTTGAAGGTTTGCTAAGTACTTAGCAACTAATGCAGTACTTGAATTCTTCAGTATAGGTAAGCGTCTTAAGGAGATTAATAAGATATTCATTAGTTTTGTCCCTAAATCTCCAAATCCCTCTTCTTTATGCTAATATCATATTGTAACACTGCTTACAAGATTATTGCCAAGCTCATAGCTTCATGACTCAAAGCCATCCTTAATTCAATCATTCACTCATAATCTCAAGGTGCTTTTATGAGAGATAGGCAAATTAGTGATAATATCTTGCTTACCTAAGAAATATTTAAGAATTATAATATAAAGAATTTCTTCAAGAGTTGTCATTAACGTAGACTTCCATAAGGCATTTGATTCAATCAGTTGGCAATTCATAGTGCACACCCGAGAGTTTTTTTGTTTTGCCAAATTAATTCATCAAGTAGATTGACCAGTGTATCAACTATCTCTCTTACTGTATTTTAATTGGTGGAGAAATTACCAAAATCATTAATGGAGCAAAAGGTTTGAGTAAGGGGATCTAATTGCTCTATACTTGTTTACTTTTTATATAGAAGTTCACATTAAAACAAAAACCTAATATTTTAACCTTAACGTGCGTAAGATCTCAGAAAAGACTGATAAACCTTTTGGTATCAGGCCTCTTAGTCACATAATTTTTTATAAAAGGGCTAGCTAAAACTCTTCTGTATTTTTTCCTATTGACCATTGGGCTTAATGAATTATTTTTATTCATAAAAAGTACTAAAAGAAATATTATTGTCAACTAGACGTTGATCATAAGTACTAACAACATTAGCAATATAAAAATTATTGGAACACGAGCCGCTTTAATTGGGACGTCTCTTGAGTGTTTAAGCCGAAGAGCAATTAGTATCTATGAATATCCTTGTATTTCTTTCCATATATATTAAATAAATCAAACAATCAAGAGTTACTCTCATTATTAGATTATGAGCTAGATTTCTTTCTCCATTGTTACTCATCCCGGTGGTAATGCTAGCTAAGTTCTTGTATTGGCAATCCTATATGTAACCATTTTGTCTCTTAACTAGTAGATAGGATAAAAATATATATTGAAAGAAGAGATGAGCAATAGATTCGCAATATTGATCACATAGGGGGGCAATTGATGGGAAGGTGCAGTGGCTATCTTTTAAGTGATAGCCATAAGATGAAGGACATCTTAGGGAAAATTTTCTTGAACCATGCCAACCCAAACTATTGCACCTTAAACCAATGTCGTCGTCGTCATTATCATCATCACAACACCCAGTCCGAAGTTCCGCAATAAAGTAGAATTTGGGAAAGTCTGATAGTATGCAGCCTTACTTCTATATAGTAGAAAGGTTATTTCTAGTAGACCTATATGCAGATGTGACAATAAAAGAGTGATGAAGATTAAATAGTAAATAAGTAAAACTGATACATTAAAAAATTATGTAAATAAAATTACAATAAATAAATAAATAAATAAAAAATGACGAAATATATCATCTCTTTATCTATAGAAAAGTGTCAATATCAAGATAATAAGATAGCAATAAAGCATCAAAGAACTCGACTTTGACTCAACATGTAGAAACACAAAACGTTTAAAACCATAAGATCATTAAGCATAAAAATTCAGCCTTATAAACCCAACAATATCATATGCAAAGAGATCAACATAATCAAACCCAGAAAACATTAAACACTAAATCAAACAAAGAAGCTAATATCAAAAGCAAAAAAATCATAAAGAACTTAAATTTCAGAAAACCCAACAAAACTCAGAAAACACCAAAGTAGAGGAGACTAATTAATCAAGAACCATAGCTGAAAAGAGGAGGTTGCAGAGAAGGAAGAGAGTGAGAGCGCCAAGAAAGAGAGAGAGCAACGTTTATATACCTCTTATCTAATCCTAAAAAAGAACCGCCTGCTTACATACCTCGTCGAAAAGAGGGCATAACCTTTTCATCAATCCGTGCATCGGAGGAGCACTGGCTATAATCTTAACAATCTCTTTGCATAAAAGGGCGCAACCTAAGAAGCACAGACACGAACACGAACACGTGACACGACACGAACAAGGACACGAACACGAACACGGGGACACGTCAACTTTAAAATTTGGTGGACACGAACACTATATATATATATATATATAATATTCAAAATTCATAATATGATATATATTAATTGATGTGTTTCAAGACTTCCATTAAGTCGTGTCTGAGCGATCTCCAGACGTGTCTCAGCCGTGTCGGAGCCGAAAAATTATTTTTTAATTCTGACACGTACGGGCACATGTCGGGCATGTGTCAGTGGGTGTCCGACACATGGACACAACTCCATTTTGCCGTGTCCGTGCTACATAGGGCGCAACAATCTCTATATATCTTAAATGTATTTTGTAAAAACTAAACTAAAAATCATCACTATTGCTAACCAAAATTTCCATAAAACTTAACTACTTTTATCTCCAAAAGAATAAAAAAAATTAAACAATTCATCACCCAACAAAGCAAAATCTGAATCTTAATTCTACACAAGTTACTTCACTTTCAATCACGCACAAACATCAGCTATCGAACTCGATTATGAAGTGTAACAAAAGACAGAATCTTTTATCAAAACTAAGCTTGTGTTTGGTTCCTGTCCTCGTTAGTGGGGATAGGGACGGGGACAGAAAAACCCTATCTCCGGAGACGTTTGGTTCCTGCCCTTGAATTTTTGTCCACCGTCCCCGGTGGACAGGGATGAGAATTTTTGTCCCTCCCAAAAAGGAAGGACAGGGACACGTTGTCCCTATCTCCGGCACATGCCACAACCCATTTTTACATTTCTGTCCAACTCCTTCAGCTTATTCTTCCCCGACTCCTTGCTGTCTTCGTCCCCAACTCCTCCTCGTCATTGCCACGGATCGCGACCACCACAACCTCCTTGCTGTCTTCGTCCAAAACTCCCCTGCTGTCTTCTCCCAATGCCACCGACAGTTTCTCTTCCCCTTTGAGGGCACAAACCGTTCCACTAGCTTCAGATTTTCCCGATCTACTTACTTCCATCCCGGGATTAGGCAACAACACAATACAAAATTCAAAAAAAATTGCAACTCTTGGAGTTGTCGGTGATGGAACCGCCTCTGGTGTCCCTTCACCGCCGACGACTCCAGCTGCACCGACGAAGGCTTCACACCACTCTCCTAGCGTTGTTCTCACTGCCACTGCTCCTGGAGCTGTCGGAGAAGGCATCGCCACGAAGCAGCTTCGGATCTCCCTTGCGCTGTCCACGTTGTCGGGGATGCCTACCGACGCTCCCCTCCTCCACGCCCCGTCGATCTCTCCCCACTTGGTGCCTCGGAGCGCTTCACCGTCGCCGGATCTGGAACTCCCACCACCGTCGGCCTACCTCGCTGCTGGACCACCGAAGGGACCATCGGTGGAAGTTGAAGTGCTTCTACTCTTTGGCTTCTGCAAATTTTTTTGGCATTTGTCATTGAACTCGAAAATATATTATACATGGTTTGTGTTATGTTTTTAGTTTCTTATTGAATTGTTTGCATTCGTTAGTGATGATAATGGTCGAATGGTGCAGAAGTTGTGTTGTTGTTGTTGAATGAAGGGGAAACAGAAAGATTTGATTGTCTTCTTGAGTTCAATTATGGCTGCCCATAACATGTTCGACAAAAGTCCTCAATGGTTTATTATGGAATTGTTATGTTGTTCTT
>JAOSBK010000002.1:22898755-22924134 GCA_027568895.1 Erythroxylum shatona
TCTTTACTTGGACTCCTTAACTCTTGGAGGATATGCTTAAAGCTTATATTTTGGAGTTCATAGGAATATAAGAATGATGTATAGTACTAATTGACTACAGGCATAACAACTGTTATCATAGTGACATCATTAAAATACTGTATAAGGCATTGTATGACAAAGAGGGGTCATTCACCCTTACATTGAAATGAAGAGGGCCTAAGAATGATAAAAGATTAGAATTGATTCGTGATACTATTGATGAGCGAAATGAATCTATAATAGGAGTTAAGTGACCTAAGATAATGATGAATGAGTTAAGTGGATCAACATCGAGGTTATGGAATATCGTGAGATAGACATAAAAGTTGAGTGTATTAACACCAAATAGATTTAAAATATTAAGTGAAAGATGAAATACTTCTAAGTGAATCACCTTGCCAAGGTGTGCTTAGATAAAGATAAAGATGTGCTTAGATTTGGAAAATTATAAACTAAGTTTAAATTATATTGGTCCACATGAAGTTATTGAGAGCATAGGACCAATAACTTATAAGTGTTATTATCAATAAAGATGTCTTAGAATTATAATGTGTGATATGTAAGTATGTTAAGAAATAATGATATTTTTGATAGAGATGTATTGACAGCTTACGAAGTGAAAAATTGTGAGTAATTTGAAATATGTTGATGAAACAGTTAAGATATTTTGATGCCTAAACAAGTGATTATAAGACCTATTGAGTACATCAACTGTGGTCATTTGGAAGAAAGTATTCATGTGGTAAAGTTATATGGGAAATGGAGGATCATATGAGGAAATAACACCCCTACCTTATTAATCAATTAGATATTAATTTCAAAGATGAAATTTCTTTTAAGGATGAGAGAATTGTAACATCCCGTTACCAATATTAAGGCTAAAATAGTAAATGTGATAGATTACTGAGAAATTAGGAAAACATATCTCATGCTTATGCATTACACAAGATGCACATATACACGAATATTGAATCTGTACACATAAAAATAATTTTACATACATTCATTGATAAGTTTTGGCTATAATTGTTTATAAATGTGAGTATATTGAAAAATGTGATTTTTATATGTTGAAAATTGATTTGGGGAGTGTATTTAGAATTTTTGGAGAAATTTTAGGAAATTGTTGAGCATTTTAGCTAGGAAAATTGCCAAGTGGCAAAATAATTGTTAAATTGTAGTAGAAATTATTGCCCAATGACAATTAAAATTTTGACAAATGACTTTAGGATTTATTGACAAGTGTCATTGAAAATTAGGGAACAATTAGAGAAGAACAATTTCAAATGTTTTAGAAATTGGACATGTGGCAAGTGATAAACATCACTTGCCAAATAATGCCTTAAGCCCACTACCCTTTTTAATTAAAACATCCCCCCTTTTTGTTGGCTTCCACAATGCTCTCTCCCTTAAAAGCCAATGGTGTTTTATTTGGCTCCCTCCATCATTTTCGTAGCTCTCTTTTCCCTCTCTTCTTCTTGAGTTTTAACCCTTCAACTCTCATCTTTCATGCTACTCTTCCACGTTGCTCTCTCCTTCATTCTCACCGAAATACCTAACCTATTACTCCATAAAAGTTAATGATGGTGGAGATGAAATAGTTAGAGTTTAATGGTGACTTTGAAGATTTGGAAGCTAAACTAAGTAATTTATGCTTTAAATGTTATGGGTATTGTTAAATGCAACTAGAATGATAAGGAATGTGGGACTGATGACTTGATTTTTGTGAGTTGAATGTGTGTGATGTGGATGGAAAAAATCTATGTAAATTCATGTTTTTGTAATTGTAAATGATCGTTAATGACCCATGATTTGTTATAGATATGTTTTGGAAGTTGGATGATCTGTAAAATGGTGTTAGGATGAGTGTAGGAAATCAATTATGAATGGGAAAATGGATATGTTCTGTTTTTGGATAATGATCAAATATAGACCATGAATTGATTTGTGAATGTCTTGGATTTGAAATGGAGTTGAGAATGAGGAGCGATGAGGTAGAAAAGGAGAACTTGGTATGTGTTGTGTTAGGGTAAGATTTGGAAACAAAATTTGGTAGTTGAGTTGGAAAATGTAGCAGCAACATGACCTATGAGTATGTTTCTGTGTTTTGGTCATAACTTTGTTTGTAGTTGTTCAATTGAGATGATTCTTAGTTTGGATTAAACTAGAACTTATGGTTACATTTCTTACGAAGACAATTAACATAAATTATGTCTTTAAGAGTTTCTAATTTGGAACTGAAGTTAAGTACTGGGTGTAGGAAAAAGTTCAGAAAAAACTGTATACATAATGGGTTTGGTTCTGTTTTCTTAATGAATTAATGTGAATATCTTTGGGTGTTTTTGTGATGAAATAAAATGAGTATAGATCTAAAGAAAGGAGAAATGTGGTATCTTGAAAAGGGGAGAATTAAGGTTATAGCTAGAAGTGAAATGAAACTGGAAATGAAGTTGAATATGTGTAGAAAGTTGAAGATGAATGTATATATATATATGTGTGTGTGTGTTCTGTTATAGGTGCTTATGATCAATCATGGGCTATAGTGTGGTTGTGGATGAGACTGACTTGAAGTGGAGTTAGAATAATGGATAAATGATGGGTATTGAACTAGAAATGCTAAACTAAGCATGAGAAATTGAATGTTGTAAGTAAAGAGTTAGAAATCTAGAAAACATAGAAAGCAATTGGACATACTTTGGTGTAAGAGGCATAACTTTTTTTGAGGTTAAAAAAGAGATGACAAGAAATTGAGTTATCATATTGAGTGACTAGGTGTTCTGTGCAAATGAAGTGTAAGTATAAGTTCAATTACACAAATATGAACTATCAATTGAGAATAAGTATAAGATGTGAATTTAGAAACTATACACCAGATTGTCATTGAGAATGCATTATATGTTACACATATACATATGTGTAAAACTAAATGTTTATGTAATTGTGCAATTAATAATGTGTGTGCAATATGTGTTTTGCGTAATGATGATATAGGACAAAACGTCCCCATCTAGATGTTTCCGGGTCATGGAAGTTAATGCTAATTTGGAGCGTACTATGAGTAGACCTAAATGGTCTCAATCCACTAATTTTTCTGTTTGGAATTTTGTACTGATTGACTACTGAATGCTTACATGAATGTGATTGATTGTGTTGATTTCTAGACAGAAGGTCCGATGATTGTGATATTTGCTTAGGATATTGAAGTGCTACTATTGGACCCCGGAAAATTTTTCTTTAAAAGTAAGCATGACTTAAATTAATTTTGAAGTTTTGATAGATTTGATTTTGGAACTATATTTATCTCAAGGTTAGTGGGATTTATTGAATTGGTAAGTGGAAAATTAAAATGTTAATACAATAAAAATGCTCAAGGGCATTTTAAGAGATGACATTAGCATAAAAGAGCATAAGCTTATAAGAAAGGGTTAGAGGGACTATTTAGGCTCATTAAAGGAACAAATGGGATAAGAATGTGTTCTTTTCTTGTGAAGGGGAGAAAGACGTGAATTGAAGAGGGAGAAGAGAGTGAAAAATGAAACATGTTAAGGTAGGTAAACCATCTTTTCTTCTTGCTTTGTTAAAGGAAAAGAGTTAGTGTACAGAATGAAAAGTTTGTTTGGAAAGAAGATGGAGTAAGAGAACCCAATTGATTTTTAGGGTTCCTAAACTAGGTCTGGGTTTTCTAACCTAAATGGGTTTTGGGTAGGTTAGATTTGAGTTTATTTTGTGTTTGGTTGAAATTTTTGTAATTTTTGAGTTTTATTGGAATGTTGTTTTGAGAGGAACCTTGGTTATTGTAGGGAATCAAGGAAATCCTAACCAAGAGCAAGGGGAAAGGCAAGCTTGACTTGGTTTTCGCAAGCTATTTAGGTGGGTAATGCATTTAAAGTTATTGTGTGATTGGGCAAATTCTTGCCTATATGTAGATATGTGTTAGATTGTTTAGAGACTTGTTGAAAATACATGATATCTTTTATAAAATTAAAATGTGATTTTGATCAATGTTATGCCCTTGAATTGTATCATGACATTTTGATTTGAATGGAAAGAAGAAAGAGCACGAAAAGTATGTAAGTATAAAGGCAACTTGGTAAATGATTTTGAGCATGATTATGTGCTTCTGTTTGGGCGAGAGTGGAACCATTCTATTCGTCAAGTGCACGTTGACAAGAGCCTTTTCCCGGCTACCTTCTTGTGGCATATGAGCTCCGAAAAATGGACTCATTATGTTCATGGGGTAAACTTCGTTTTCCTCATTCTGTTTCATGGAACCCTCGAGCCATTTGTGGTGCATTGCATTTTAAATTGTCAAGTATGAAGCATCTTGAGTGGTATGTGTTAGAAGCTAAATTTGATAAATGTTTATATTGCTTGAATCAAGTATAAATGCTAGAATTGCTAGACATATATATATACATATGCTTGACTTTGGTTGATTGCCAATGGCTATGAATATATTAGCCACTGAACTGTGTAGCCCACCCCACTACTCCCTCCTCAGGTGCAGAACAAGAAGGTTAGCAATCCTTGTAAGGCATCGGAAGCTCCAAGTTATTAGAAACTTTGCAACTAAGTTAGCTCAATTACTTTTGAACAGCTCCATAAGCATGTTAAACATTAAGCATCTTACATACATTGTAATCGTGTTAAACTTTTTGTTTTAATGTCAATATATAAATAAAGTTATATATGACCATTTGGTTGTTTCGGTAAAAGGGTTAGAACTGAAAAGTTCCTCAAGTGTATATGTATGTTTCTTTGTAGTTATTCATTTTAAAATCCATGTCTTTTTTAGATGTAGAAATCGTGTGCCAACTTCGGGGGCAAATCTGAGCTTGATTAAGGCAAAATTTGTCAAAATTGTCTTCTGGAAAGTGTAGCTTATCTTTCTAGCTTTCCAACGATATATAAGATAACAATTTTGGACTTCTAGACTGAAAGTTATGGTCCTTGTAAAGGAAGAAGTATCTTCTGTCTTTTGCTTCCTTTTACTTTTTGCTTCTTCTATGATGATGGCATCTTCTTCTGTATGATGTCATCTTCTTATGTGTTTTACTTCTTCTGCCTTTTACTTCTTCTGTGATGACGTCATCTTCTTCTGTGTTTTGCTTCTTCTGTCTTTTTCTTCTCGTGTTTCGCTCCTTCTGTCTTTTGGTTCTTCTGTCTTTTGCTTCTTCTGTGTTTCGCTCCCTCCTTTTGTCTTTTGCTTCTTTGTTTTTTGCTTCTTCTGTCTTTTGATTCTTCTGTCTTTTGCTTCTTTTGTCTTTTGCTTCTTCTGTCTTTTGCTTCTTTTGTCTTTTGCTTTTTTTATCTTTTGTTTCTTATGTCTTTCGCTTCTTCTGTCTTTTGCTTCTTTTGGGTTTTGCTCCTTCTGTCTTTTGCTCCTTCTGTCCTTTACTGACGCGTTTTCTTCTGTGTTTTACTGGCGCGTCTTCTTCTGTATTTCGTTGACGTGTCTTCTTCTGTGTTTTGCTGACGCGTCTTCTTCTGTGTTTTATTAACCTGTCTTCTTCTGTGTTTTGCTCATTTTGCTTTTCGTTTCTTCTATGTTTTGCTTCTGTCTTTTTGCTTCTTCTGTCTTTTTGCTTCTTCTGCCTTTTTGCCTCTTCTGCCTTTATGCTTCTTCTATGTTTTGACTTCTTCTGTCTTTTTGCTTATTCTGTTTTTTTGTTTCTTCTACCTTTTTGCTTCTTCTGTGTTTTTGCTTCTTCTGTGTTTTTGCTTCTTCTGTCTTTTTGCTTCTTCTATCTTTTTGCTTCTTCTGTCTTTTCGCTTCTTCTGCCTTTTTGCTTCTTCTGTCTTTTTGCTGCTTCTTCTGTCTTTTTGCTCCTTTTGTCTTTTCGTTTCTTCTGTACTTATCTTTTGTTCCACTTTTGACCCTTCGAAAGGTAGTATCTGTCTTTGAGGTCTTCATGAAAGTTGTAGACCTTAAAGTCCTCTTTCAAACCGTCTAAAGAATACATTAACCCGAGTTCTCTAGGGAAGTCTTGCTAAATGTCTCAAAATAGGTATAATATAGTTTAGGGTAAGTACTGCTTCTGAGTCTGATTCTGAATGCTGGACTTCGAAAGCAGGGTCCAGCAACAAAACCATGCTTAGATCTGAACTTTCTAAACTTTACACAAGACACCCTTTACATAGTGGCGAACAAGTCTCAAAATGAGACCACAATCATTCAAATTTCACGAAAGTTGTCATCACAACAATTGGCAGAATTAATGCTTATAGAGTGAATCACAAATTATGAAAAGAGTTTTGTACTCCTTATTGACGCTCCATTCATACCACCACTCCTCCATTCTTGAGAAGTTTGAAGGATGGAATGATCAAATCTATTTTCAACATGCTTGAAGAAGAAATCTATTTTCAACAATCATTCAAATTTCACGAAAGTTGTCATCACAACAATTGGCAGAATTAATTCTTATAAAGTGAATCACAAATTATGAAAAGATTTTGTATTCTTTATTGACGCTCCATTCATACCACCACTCCTCCAATCTTGAGAAGTTTGAAGGATGGAATGATCAAATCTATTTTCAACAAGCTTGAAGAAGAACACCCAGAATCATCGAGAACCTCTTCTAACTCGATAGTGATGATCAGTCTAACCTTTTCTCATGATAAAGGCATTGATGGCCCCCTAATTTACTTTATCCATCCTGATGGATATGAGGTGTATATCAGTCATGTCAATGCCTATTTCATCTAGAATGTAGTTTAAGTGCAATTCAGATTGTGAATGCTAGATAGATGATAATTCTGATAGTGATGATGAAGTTTATGTCCCTCGATAGCAAGAAGAATTCAATGAAAAGTCAAAATTTCATGCCAACCAAAAAAAAATTCTAACCCAAGCATAATAAAGATGATGACTTGAGACCTTGGATTGATATTAAGAATCGTAAACTTAGACCAAAGAATCTCTCTGAACTATTTAGAGCAATTGGAAAAGAACACTTTATCTAACTAAGGTGTTATACGCCAGTAATTCCTTCAAACCCAAAGGAGACCCCCAAACCATTACCTTATATGATGATAAGATCATATAAGGAAGATTTTCCACCATTTGAAGCCCAGACTAATAAAAGCATTGGAGTATCTATAAAGCCATACTTAAGATCCATAAGTATTAGCCCACAAGGTAATCATATACTTGTTTCACCAGCAAAAAAAGTGCTAATTTGGCAAACACAAAATTTTTTGGCACAAAACATTGTCCTTCAAAGTATTAATTCAAATCTTGATGACACAAGGAATAAATTCAAAAGTTGATGTTATATCTCTTTAAGTACAATAATTTTTTTTAAAAAGGAAATTAGTATAAATAAGGAAGAAAATTACAAGGTTAACAAACGGGAAAACCCATTATATACAACATAAAAAGAGAGTCAGCAATAAAGAATCAGCTATCACAACAAAAAGAGCCTAATCAGAGTTCCTATCTAATTACATCAATGACTTCTTAATCAAGCTGCCCAACTTGATTTGGATTTGATAAGATAAATCGACCAATATTATTGTTCTCTAAAAAGGAAATACAACTTCAAAGAGTTTGAGAAAAGCTCAAAATAAATTGAGTCAGATATGGCTAAAAAATAACCCAGGGCTGTACATGAACCATACCCATCGACATTTCCTATCATAAGAGTCACCTATAACACTCCATCCTATCCTGATGTTAGTGACTCCTAAAAATTCTTCAAAATGTCCTATCCATCATTTCGACAAAGCCATACATAACCATCGAAACCTTCCAAACCAAACCCACCAACAAAAGACAATCTATCTACTTTTAAACCCTACATATCAATACAACAACTTCTCCACCAAAAGAAAGATCTTCCCCAAACACAGCAAAAAAACCTATGCCTAACTAAGAATTCATAGCCACCCTTTAATTAGTTCCAGAAAGCTTTAACAGTCACACTAATAGCCAAGACTCTGATTATTTTATAAGAAACTCAAAAAACTAATAAAATTTACAAATCTCACTCAGATATCTCAAATAATGATGATTGTTCCACACTTTTCTCAACCACGCACAGAAATTGAACCTGAGATTGATGATGCTGAGTTAATGACTGAACTACTCAGACCACAAACAGATCTTGTATATAAACCTACTTTAGGTTCATGATTCACTTTTGATGATGTCCCACTAATAAAATAGAGAGATCGACAACATGAATTCAATGTCTAGATAGATCTTTAAATGACAAGGCCAAATATGTGTATTAAAGATATCTTGACAGAATTTATCTCTAGAATGACTAGAACTTTAAGAGAATGATTCTAAAGCCTTGGTGAATACAAACGTATGCAAGCCTGACAATTGTCAGAAGCCAGTTCCTTATTAGGAATTATCCATGAAGAGTTCATTGCCGATTTCCAGCTCATTGATTGAGAAAGTAAACATGAATACTTTGAAATGAAATGTTGCTCTATGAACATAATGTCTCAAAAATATTTTATGCTCAATGGATTTAATAATGTCAATCTTCGATACACCTTCATTGCTTCCCTTCTTAATAAGTTGTTTCCTGAATTACAAAGAACAATCAATTGTCTTCACAAAGGTATGTCTGAAATCTCTCTCGAATAAATCTAGCAATTAGCTTTGGTGACACTAGACAAATTATGTAAGCAACATAAGTAGCTAAAAGGTGGAGCTCAACTCAAACAAAAGTTCAAAAACTTGTACTTAAAGATCAAATGCAAAGACAAGGAGAAATATGCATACAACACAAAGAAGGAGAAATATTTCAAAAGAAAACTATTAAGCATTCATCCTTTCAATAGAAAGAAGAAAAAGAGAATAAGATTCTTTAAAAAGCGTGCTTCTGAAACTAGAAAGCTAAATCAATGTTACTCTTGTGGATAACCAGGTTATTATGCAAAAAGGTGCCAAAAAATTTGTTGGGAATTTAGACCTCCCGAACCCACACCCGAGGATATTTGATAGACAAAAATATCAGAAAATAACAACACAAGAGAATTTACGTAAAAACTCCCAAACCGGAGAAAAAATCACGGGCACTGAGAAGAAAATCTACTATATGAAAAATTCTTACATTCACACAATTTTTCCTCTCACCCAATCCCTCAATACACCAACACACCCACAAAGAAATACCTAAAACAAACTTTCCAACTCTCACCTCAAAAGAGGAATTTAACTAGAGTCAAATTTGTCATACAAATCTTTGACTTTGTATTGGTACATTAAACAAGGAGGTAACAACCTCCTTATATAACCAAGATCCTTGCTTCAATTGTTGTCCCCAACCAATATTGGACAACAAAGAAACCAAAAACTTAACAGGTAGTATCTGGATGCCTGTCTGTTACTTTTGAAATTTTAAATAATCACTGTAAGTAAGAATAGTCAATTTTCAATTTAACAGTTTTGTTACCTTTAATTTGACTAGAAAGGATTTTATTGAATTTTTATTAAAATTTTGACCTAATTAAAACCAAAAGCTTTTTGAAAAGCGTGATGTCAGGATATGTCATTAGTTTATATATAAACCAGGTGCATGGTTGCACGAATAGACACCCTGATATGTGCAATTTACTTTTTGAGAACGCAAACACACCTA
The DNA here is from genome assembly GCA_027568895.1 of Erythroxylum shatona. Classification (NCBI taxonomy): domain Eukaryota; kingdom Viridiplantae; phylum Streptophyta; class Magnoliopsida; order Malpighiales; family Erythroxylaceae; genus Erythroxylum; species Erythroxylum shatona. The sequence goes on from JAOSBK010000002.1 coordinate 22,908,379, forward strand.
AGTAGCTTTTTTTATATACATCAAAAAAACAAAAACCCAAAATAAAGAACAACCTAGCACAGAGCTCTGCGGTACAGCAGGCCCTGTCTGTCTCGCTGGAGGAGCTTCGGGATGGTCAATGGCGGTGTCTGAAGAATATGTAGCCCTGGACTGGCAAGAGTGGCAATTGAGGCCAATCAATTTGCACACTAGTTCCCTTCTTGATGCACAAGGCGAAGTTCCACCTCCCAATTGCGATGGAGGAGTCCACAGGTACCTGCCACCAAAAGGTTATCATACGATAAAACGGGATGAGAAGAGGATAAGATATTGATAACCTGTAGGCAGTCCACTTCGGCGATGACTCGGCGATAGCCCAAATTCTAGGCTAAAGTGAGTCCCGAATAAACTCCCCAGATTTCAGCCTAAAGTGGCAAGCCGTTGCCAAGGTGTTGAACAAATCCACCAGTCCACTGGCCTTGCTCGTCTCAAATAAGTCCCCAGCAGTAGCAAGGTTAGGGCCTGGTTTGACTGCACCATCTGTGTTGAGCTTGACCCAGCTTTCTAGGGTTTTGTCCACCCCACGAACCGTCCCATGGGGAGGCCCCATGCGGGGAACACATAGTTTTCTGCTAGACGTGCCCTTTTTATCCATTCCACATAGGCTAGAACGGCGTTGGTCCCTTCTTCTGGCCAAACGAAATCAGGGTTAAAGACACTCTTGTTTCGCCAATGCCATAAGAACCAGCATGCAAACCCAAAAACTGAAGCCCAATCGAGTTGTTTAACTTGAAAAGGTTTCGTAAGATTAGGGTGCACCCGCAAGCCTACATCCTGTAGAAAAAATTGAGGGTCATCCTACACCAGTGGGAATTTGTCCCAGAAACTTTTAACTCGATGGCAATCCCTAAGGGCATGAAGGATGGTTTCCTCATGGCCATAGGAGGGCAATTGCAGTCCGTGGTGATGTGTGGGGCCACTTGTTGTTGATTCGTTAGTAACTTGCCTTTGGTCAATAACCAAAGGAAAGTCCTTATTCGTTGTGCCCCCTCCCATTTCCAAATGAGCTCCCACAGGCAAATGTTCTCGTCGGTAGTGCTCCCTTCTATTAGGGCATAAACGGACGCTACTGTGAACCGCCCGTGATCAGTTGGTCCCCACTGGTATGTATCCTCCTCTGTATCATTAGAAGAAGGTCGGAGCTCTGCGAGCTTTAGGCAAACTGCGGTAGGAAAATATTGTTGGAACAAGTGCCACTTCTAAGTGCGATCCGTATTCTGGTAATCCGCAACTGAAGCAGAGCGAGCACCCTCAGAGATAGAAGAAATGGCCACATGAATCAGGGGTCCACAGTCTTTTAACCAGCTATCCATCCAGAAAAGGATTTTTTGGCCATTACCTCGCCTCCTTTTGATAACTTGGCGAACGACATGCCAAGTTGCAGAGATGCCGCTCCAAATGCTCAAGGCCCCCACCCTAGTAATTGTTGGAGGGATATACTGCAAATCAAGCCGATATTTAGTCCAAAGGACCTGGGCCCATAAGGCATGGGGCTGTGTGAGTAGATCCTAACCCAATTTAGCTAAAAGAGCATCGTTAGTGGATCAAACTTTTTTGAGTCCCAGGCCCCCCTCTTTTTTGTCCTAACAGACAATTTCCCAGTTGGTAAGATAAATTTTCTTGTGTTCCCCCATGGAGCCCTAAACAAACTCTCGCATGAGACACTCCAAGTCGTTGCATAACAGTCTCGAAAGTCAAACAGTTTGCATCGTATAAATAGGCAGGGCCAAGATTACAGACTGAGTTAACGTAACTCTACTGGCTAGGGATAGACCCCTAGCCCGCCATCTTGTAAGTTTCTGGCGGGCATTATCTAAGATGTGTTGATACGTCTATCTAGAAGACCTCTCATGTAACAAAGGGACGCCGAGATATTTTCGCAGATTAGTCGTACGGACGATATGTAGAGTATGTCTGAACCAACCCCAAGAGCGAAGGAGACATTCCTCTAGAAGAAGATCCTAGTTTTATCAGGATTCACTTTATGTTCAGAAGCTTTGCAGAACTCCTCTAGTGTTTGTGTGATGACTGGAATTTGAGACTCTGTAGCTTCCGCAAACAAAACGAGGTCATCAGTGAAAAAAAGATGGGAGAGAGGCGGCCTTGCATAGGACAAAAAGACAGGGAGATAGTGGGTCTCCTTGCTGTATACCTCGTGAGGTCTGAAAGGAATCAGTTAAAATGCCTTGCCATTGGACCTGTAAAGTCACCGTTGTCACACATTGCATAATGACCGAAAGGAGAGGGCGGGATCCCAATGTCCATCAAAGTATTATGAATAAAATCCTATCGGAGCTGGTCATATGCTTTTTCAAGGTCCACTTTGATAGCTAAATAACTGATCTTCTCCTTTTTCTTGCGCATCGAATGGATGACTTCCTAGGCGATGATGATATTATCCATGGTTTGACATCTAGGGATAAAGCTGTTTTGGGTGCCTGCACAAGGTGGGCCATATGGTTTTTCAGGCGATTGACAATGACTTTGGAAATAACCTTATACAGCACATTGCAGAGGCTAATTGGCCGAAATTGGGCGATAGTCCGCGGGGAGGGAACTTTAGGGATGAGGATAAGTATTGTGTGGTTTAAATCAGGTTCCCAATGCCCCTTCCTGAAAACATCCTTAACATACTTGATCACTTTCGGGCCGACATGGCCCCATTTTCTCTGAAAGAAGAGAGCATTAAACCCATCAACTCCTGGGGCTTTATTAGGGTTCATGTCAAAAACCACTGTCCGGATTTCAGAGTCGTGTACAGTCTGAGAAAGGGCTTGTCAGCTCTTGGCCAAAAGCGAGGGGAAGGCACCTGAAAACGGGAAGTTTTGCAGAGACCCCGCATCCTGGGAATACAGGTTCACAAAAAAGTCCCTGGCTAGCTGGCTTAGTTGAGCGGGGTCAGAGATCAGGTTACCCTGGGGATCAATGAGGCGATCAATCTTTAGCTTTTTCCATTTGAATAAAGTAAGAGTATGGTAATATTTCATGTTTCGATCTTCCTTGGAAATCCAGTCGCAGTGGGCTTTCTGATGCTAATAGATCTCTTCCTCACATAGGACTTGCATCAGCTCCCCACTGAGAGTTTCCTCTAAGTCTAACAGGTGGTCCACATTGTTGCTAGTCATGGCTCACTGGATCCCATGAAGTCTTACTAGCAAGCGTTTTTTCTGATGAAAAATATTGCCAATGTCAGACTTGTTCCAACGCTTAAGGTGAAGGGAGAAAGATGCAAGCGATTTGCTCATTGTCTTAGCAGAAGGAAGCCAGTGCTTGGCAATTTCTTCATTAAAACTGGGGTGAGTTAACCAGGCATTCTGGAATCTAAACAAAGCCAGTACATTGGGAGTTGGAGCCAGGCTATAAAGGTGCACAAGCAGAGGTTGATGATCTGAACCAAGAAAAGGAAGGTGGTGATTTGCCGAATGGGGAAGGGCCTATAGCCAAGTTGTCGATCCGAATACTCGGTCAAGCCTAGCTTTGACCATTCCCCATCTCCACGTAAACCTGGAGCCAATATAGTCTAGGTTGTGTAGGCTGCTCGCGTGCACCTAATCTTGAAAGCGAAGGTTAACTACCCTGGTTCCTGGAGCCCCCCCATTTGTCCGCTAGTTCCAATTTAATGTTGAAATCCCCTCCAATGAGCCAGGGTCGACGAATAGATAGTCCCACCCATTTTAAAATAGGCCAGTGGTAATTTTGGGAAGAGGCTTGAGGACTAGCATAGACAGCTGTAAACTCAAAATAGCTATCAGCATGCTTGACCGCGATATGAATGAATTGGCGGTGAGATAGGACGATGGAGATATGGAATTCTTCTTTCGAAAGAAGCCAGATCCCTTCGATGAATCCTTCCGCCTCGACTCTGATTGAATAATCAAACCCCAAAGAAGTGGCTACTGCCTAAGCCCGAGGGTCGCTAATTCGAGTTTCCATTAAAAATAAGATACTCGGATTAAACTGCCTAAGGTAATTTCTAAGGACGGCATGGAACTTCGTTCCCCCTGCCCCCTGGCAATTCCACAGTAAAATTGACATAAAACCTAAAGACTAGGAAGAATTTGTACCTCTAGTGAGGCTACTGTATCGTCCAGAGCCTATGTGTCATGCTCGTCTGTAGAGGGTAGGGGCTGTATAGTATCTGAGCTTCCCTCCCCGACGGATATATCGGGGGGATCAGTGTGAGGAATGTTGGTGCGCTACATTTCGGTGTCTGCATTGATGGGCCGAAGCTCTGCCTAAGCTTCTACTTCGTCCATCTGCTGGAGGGCTCAGGTTCAGTGTTGACGCCTTCAACTAAGGTTTGGTTGTCACAGATCATTTCTGTGGGGGAGTCAAGGGCAATTGCTATATTTTTTTCTCTAAGGCACGGTTATAGTTGGATGAACAGAATTTTAGCCATTTACGGGTTTTGGGATCCCTTGGGCTGGAAGCTTCCCCCCCCCCCCCCCCCCCCCCAAAAAAAAAAAAATCTGCCTTGGAACAACAGGTGGGCCTTTGTTCCCCTTCCTGGGCTTGGGCTTTGCGCCCTTAGGCTCTGTAGCCTTAGATGCGTGACCTAAAAGTGGAACTTCCCTTGGCACATTAATTCAGTTAAGTCCATCCGGGTACCTAGGCCCAGGCTGGCATTAACTGGGGGCGTGTCTAAAACCATCTGGTCCGAAGTCTCCAGCTGCTCAGTCTCTGCCAAAACAACATACCTCGAGCGGCGCCTTTGGGTTGGAGTTTGAGTTTCGCCCGTTGCTACTTATGGAAGCCCATTAACAGGGCGTTGCGTGGGGGCTCGCCGTTGGACCTGCATCCAGGGTCCATACCCTCTCTGCCCGTCGACGTTTAACGCTCTGGTGGTGCTGCCTCTCGGTGGTGGTCCAGCTAGGTTGTTCAGTGTCCCGCTCACCAATGATCCTTCGCCTGATCCGGAGGTAGCGTTTCGGCCTGGGGTGGAGCTGGGCCTTTGCAGACAAACTGTAGCGTCATGCCCCACTTTGCCGTAAGTATAGCAGATAGACGCCAGTCCTTCATATGCCACTGCCAGTGTCTCCCCATCTAGCTGCACGGTGGTTCTCAAAGGTGACACCAAGTCTATATCCACAACGATCCGTGCATATTTCCCGCACTGTGCAAGCAAAGTGGCTTCATCGATGCGTATTGTGGTTCCAACAAGATCCCCCAATGCCTGGAGAATGTTCGAGTGATACCTTGCAATCGGAAAATCTGGAAAGCAAATCCAAACAACCGCGCAGTGGAGTTAGCCTTGCGTCGGGCGGAAGGAAGGGGACCACCTTTGAACAAAGAGGGCTTGGTCATATATGACCCAAGGACCATTGGTGAGGGCGTTGAGGTAGTCAGTTTCTTCCATAAATTTCACCAAGTAGTATTCGCGTTCCAGATCGACTATCTTGATAGGACCACTGGGTTTCCACAAGGTCTTGAGTCTGGTTGCAATCGTCTGATAACCAATCTTTTGGCCAAGTAATTTAACCACCACAACTTGGCTCCATGCATTGTCCAGCTTTGTCTTAAAGGATTGAGACAGGGTGATGCCCTCCCCCACCTCACCTGGCAGCTTCAAAATATCCCCTTCTTCTGGCTTGATGAACTTTTCAGGAGGCCAAGCATGGTCCTCAGTGGTGGCGGCTGCCAGCGTAGCCCCGGCCAAAGCCACGTTGTATGTCGGCTTGGGGCTTGAGGGAGACGCATCGTCCCGTTTTCTGGTATGGCCTCGCTTGAGTTGATGTCCCTCCTGATCGAGGGACGTCATCGGAGACCCAATAAGGCAAACAGAGTGAGGAGTAGCGGTCGGAAAAAACGAAACAAAGCTGTCACCTTTCTCGATCAAGACTTTCTCGCTCTAGACGTTTTCTTTCATGCAAGACTTACACCTGACTAGCTTTTATATGCAAGGTCTACATACAGACACCGCCTCTCTGCGAATTCCACACCAAAATCAGCACTAAATTAGAATTTTGGCAGGATATTTTATTGATATCGATCAATATTGAGTATTATTTTGGATAATTTATAAAATTTATGAAACAATTTATAATTTTTTAAAAAATTATAAAATAGTTCATTGTTATATTATACAGTTGTATTGTATACTTTTAACCATGTTTCTAAAAATAATAATAATAAACAATAATCACAATTAATATAAAATAGTAATAATTTTAAGATATTTTCCATATAAATAATAACCACAATTTATATAAAAAGACAATCATCATCGTACAAATATAAAATTAAGAACAATGCAAAGTATTTAAAATATTACAATTTCAATTTTCATTTTATAATGAATAATAATTACATCAAAACATTTAATAAAAAGAACAATAAATATACTTAACTCTCAAATTATTACAATTTACAACAAGAGTTCGTAACAAGGAAATAACCAAGTACATTGAAATATAAAACAAAATATATATTATTTAATTTCACTATCAATTAAATCTATTATATTTAATTAATTAAAATTAATTATTACTAAAATTGTAAATGTCTTAATTTAATTTATAAAATTAATTTAATAATTATTAATAAATATAATTAAATTTAAAAATATTTTTAAAATATATAATTTTCAAATAAATTTTATTTAATATTTAAAAATGTATAAAATAAATATAAGTTTATAAATAATAATTTTAAATGATTTATTTTAGAAAATAAAATATTTTTATTAAGACTTTATTAATAAATAATATATAAATATTAAAATAAATTTAAATAAAATAATTTACTTTTTAAATTTTATTTAATGTATAATTATTATTAGTAATAAAAATATTTATTTTATTTGAAAATTAAAAATTAAAAAATCACAATAAAAGTTGAACTAAATAACTAATTAAAAACTTTGAAAAAAAGAAAGAGGGACGGGGGTAGGCAAGGAAAATTTGTAAAAAAATTTGAAAATTTTGCTAATAAATCTCTATATTTTTCAAAATCTCCGATATTGGTCGATATATGGCCGATATTATAAATATCGATCGGTACCAATCAAAACAGGCCGGTATTGATAGATATTTGTACTAGGTACATAAATCAAAACCATGCTCTCCACATGATAAAATCATCGTGCACAATATTTTACTTGTTCGAAGACTTGTTTTTCACAATCTTTGATGAATTCATCATCGTTCTCCATTGCCTAATTCTTCTCGTATCTTTAGCCAAATTTAGATTTTTTGTCGAAAATAATTCTGCCCAACCCTATTTAATATTTAAAATAACATTATTTTAAGCATTAAATATGATTAGATAGTCTCTAAATTCATATTCAATTTTCAAAACAAACTGATCTTTAGTCTAATGCATATAATGCTCTGTATATGCTGAAGTGGGTGGCAAGGTTCCATTGAATTGCTCGAAGCTTGGTTATGGTATAGGTGCTCTCTTCTACTCCTTGCCAACAACCTGATCTCCTGGTGCCGATATCTCCTCGACTGCTCCCAATGGAGCACCAATTCGTGCAAAGTACTGATCGTACATATCAACTTAAACCAGTACCATCCTCATTTCCTACAAGATTTCCGCAGTAAGTAAGATGGGAATGCAACTAACGATCAACTCATGCTTATCACCAAGTATTAGAATTTTTAATATAAGTAGAGTGTAGAGCTCATTAATAAGAATTGAGCTTGGGTCAATCATTGTCAAAATGACTAGAACTAGTCATTTGATTAGTTGACCCTTACCGCTTAACAATCCTTTAACATTTTCAGGTTTAATTAATAAGGGATACTCTAATACCAAACACTCGCAATCTCCTTACCAATTAAGACTAACCCGCCATCAATTGCATTGAAATTTTGTTTATGTAAGTAGCATTAGATGAGATTAATGAAGGCATGCCCTATATGTTTATGAAATTGACGTCACATGTCGTGTAGCACTACAAAAAAACAACACAATCCATGACGTTTTATTGATAAAATGTCGCTGAATTTGAAGATTTTTCATGACGTTTAAAAAATGTCATGAAAAGTTCAAATTTTTCATGATGTTTTATGAAAACGTCACATATTTGTAACATTTTTTGTGACATATTTTATTAAAACGTCACGAAATAAAAACCACGACGTTCTGTTGAATAAAACATCGTTGTTGGAACGTTTAATAACAAGAACATCTTTAACAAACAAAACAAAAAGGATAAGACATTCATAAACACACTATTTAATAAAAAAATAAATGTATTGTAATTGTGATGAGACTAATAAAACATTTTCCATGTCCATCAATCTTATAGCCTGTTGTGGTCTAAGTCCAACCAAAATTTTTCCTTTTCTCCGCCAATGCTCATCGATGTCTCGTGAGCTCCTAAAATTTCGTCTTTCACCTCCTCCTTCCACCTCAGCCTCAACCTCAGCCTCTCCCACTTAAAAGTTTTCATTTCCTATGTCGCCTGCAAATGTTGACTTCTACTTCTTCTGCCTTCTACTCACATTGTCATCTCTTGTGACTTGATAACCATTTCTTTCCCTTCACTTACAGGTAACCATTCCTTTCCGGTCGATTTGGCTTTTGACTTCTTCATTTTATTTATGTCTTATTTATACTTCAAGATCTTACTCAAAAATTGGATCTTTCTAAACTTAATCATCTTTGTCTTCATTTAATTCTATGTTTCTATAGATTTGTGTAGTTAGTTGCTATTTTCAGTTGTTTCATTTGAAATGCTGTGACCTATGCCGGTAAACATGTGTTTTCTTAAGTGCCACCTTTTGTTTAGATACTCATTTGCCTATTCTCTCTCCCATTCCTGGCTTTTGGTTTTGACAATGAGGGCCCTCGTATGTAAAGAAAATGTCTAGAGACTAAAATTAGAAAAAAAGATTATTCAATATATAGGTATAAAAGTGTCTCAATATATAGGTACTTTTGGAAGATAGAAACAATATGCATGCAATTTTGTAGGGCAGATTTCTGGAACTTGATAGTTAGTATTAATTGATAGTTTCTGTAACTTAAAGTTAGATATCAGTATTATAGTATGGATTTATAGTTAATATTTTGTATTTGTCTGTTTTCCTTTCATTTTAGTTACCAATCAGTATTATCTGCATTAAAGATAATCCATGATATATATATAGTTAGTGATCAGCTATTGTTAATTGCAGATTTTGTTTTATATGTCTCATATAATATGTGCATGAGATTTACTATTTGGATACAGAACAACTGGGGTCATAGACCTATCAATTAATGGTTCCTTTTGTGACATTTATTATACTGAACACTATATGTTCATAAGATTTTATATATTTAATTGTTGAAGTTTAGTTCTAATTTATCGTGCTTTATGACAGATACTATTTCCAAGTGTAAGGAGGAGATAGTTGGAGGAGCCATTGGAAAACAAAAAGCAGGCATGCTAACTCATAAGTATCAAATTGCTCGATTATTAATTGACTTCTTTTCATTCATATTAGAGCTATTGAATTTGGTCTATGAAATTCCGTATTTTGCATTATGCAATTCCACTAAAGTATTAGATAAATAATACAGTAAATCAATTGCCAAGAATTGATGTATGAATTATAGAGCTATTGTGTATTAGGTGATTGTATGTTTCTATCTATTAAGACCTTTGATGAAAAGTGTCAAACTACCTCATTAAGCATACGAGTAAGAGTCTTTGAAAGTGGGAAATTTGTTTTATGACCTTTTTCTGTGCATAAATACCCTATGTGTAGATTTGTTGATAAGTTAAATGAAGTTAAGAGTAATCTCTCAAATACCTTTTCTTGATGTTTATGATGTTTTTCTTAAGTTTGTTATGTGAGTATGACTTTTGATTATTCTTTCCCTAGTTCTCCATATAGTTTATCAAATAATAACTCAAAATCTACATATTAGTATGTGTAGAGGAAAGCTAATTTTTCTGCGAATGTCTTAGCTTGGATTATGTATTTATCAAAATCTTCCTTCTTTTAATTTTTCTAAGTCATTAAACAATGGTTTAGGCCTTTCTTTATCTACGACTCTCATAGCTAGTTAGACTTCTTAGAACTCTTAATCTATGAGACTCTCATATCTATGACTCTCATTATTGCTTGGAGCAGTTGTTGAAAAAAAAAGGGCAAAGATTGTGAAATTTCATGCCACTAACATAACATAATGTTCTCATTCTTATATTTAATTAATATGAATTTTTTCTTTATGGATAAGAGTTGGATGAGAGTGAGAATGTTTATAAATTTTGTGAATACATTGATGTTAGGGTTTCTTGTGAATACATTGATGGAGTGAGAGTGTTTATAAATTTTGTGGCTAAAAAAGGGGCAAAGATTGTGAAATTTCATGCCCTTGTGCACGTTACATGAATTGTTATATGAGGTCTTCGATGAATGTTTTTGACCATTTAATGCAATTCGGCATGGACTAATCATACACCCATTGGGTTTTACATGGTGAACTACCATAATATAGGTTTATCTCTAGGGAAGAAAGGCTTAATGCTGCAAATGTAGACATTTATGGGACGGGCAATAATATTAATGAAGGTGATGGTGATGAGGAGGAGGATGGCATGCAAGATTTGCTTCATGATGTGGGCACTTTCTATAATTGTCCAATTGATCAAGATGGAAGGAGTCCTCCTATAGGTGTTGGAGATTCTATTATGAGTTCCTTTCATGAATTGTTTAGTAAAGCAACTGAGAGTTGTACCTCAGATGTACAAACTTATTAACGTTGTTGTTTTTAATAAAGTTGTTTCACTTAAAAGTATACAACAAATGGAGCAATAAGTTATTTGACATGTTACTTGCTTTGTTGAGGGATGTATTACCTAACTGTAAATCTTTGCTGAAGTCGTATTATGAAGCAAATCAATTTCTACGGATCCTAGGTTTAGGTTATGTGTCGATACATGCATGTAAGTACGATTGTTCCCTATTTTGGAAAGAGTATGGGGACTTGGAAAGTTGTCCCTAGTGTGGAACATCAAGATGGAGAATTAATGATGGCATGGGTAAAAAGATACCTCATAAAGTATTACGGTACTTTCCATCAATGTTCATATTACAACGATTATTCATGTCAAGTAAGACCGCTAAACTAATGACATGGCATAATGATAGGCCTAAAGATGACAGTTATACCATGATTCATCCTTCTGATGGAGAATCTTGGAAGAGCTTTGATGAGCTATATCCTAAGTTTGCCAGAGAACTATGTAATGTTAGACTAGGCTTAACAACAGATGGATTCAATCCACATGGTAATTTGTTACTTTCATATAGTGTGTGGCCTATTGTTCTCTTAGCATACAATTTACCCTCTTGGATGTGTATGGATGAGTCTTTTTTATGCTATTGCTAGTTATTCCAGGTCTGAAAGCAGTGGGTAGAGACATTGACGTCTATATGAGACCATTAGTAGATGAGCGAAATGAGTTACGGGAGAACGGTTTTGATTTTCTTGATGCTTCAAAAGGAGAAAATTTTCAAATGCATGCAACTTTGATGTAGATTATCAACGACTTTCTAGCCTATGGTAATATTTCTGGGTGGAGCACTAAAGGCTTGAAAGCATGCCCTGTTTGTTACAAGCACACTCCTACTTGTAAGTTAAGAAGTAAGATAGGTTACTTAGGCCATCGACGTTTTCTTCCTTATGAGCATCCATAGAGAAAAAGAAAGAAGTTTGATGGCAAGAGTGATCATCGGCCTATACCTAACTTACCAGATGGAGATGATGTGGTGGAACAATTGTATCATATGCAGAATATATGATATGGAAAGCACCCCAGTAATAAGAGGAGAACGAGATTGGAAGGAGAGTTGAATTGGAAATAAAAAGGCATTCTTTTTCGTATACCATATTGGCCTAAGTTAAGATTGAGGCATAACCTTGATGTCGTGCATATAAAAAAGAATATTTGTGACAATATCCTTGGTACTTTGATGAATGTTGAAGGTAAAACCAAAGATACAATCAAGGTTTGGCTTGATTTGGAAGATATGAACATTCGAAAGGAATTACACTTGAAAAAAGTAGTTGATGGAACTATTGTGGCAAAACCTCTAGCATGATATACAATGTCTTCTGATGAGAAGAAGAAGTTTTGTAAGTTCGTAAAGCAGGTGAAGTTTCTAGATGGTTATGCATCTAATATATCTAGACGTGTTAATGTTGATGAAAGGAAGGTTACTGGACTTAAGTCTCATGATTGTCATATACTGTTACAAAGCATTATTCCATTAGGCATGCGTGCCATCTTGAATAAAGATGTGATAGGTGTTTTAATAGATTTGGGGGACTTCTTTTTCTGAATTTGCAGATGAAGTTTGAATAAGGATGACATACAAAAGATGTGTGATGAGATAACTTTAATTTTATACAAACTTTAAATGATATACCCATCGGCATTCTTTGATTTCATGGTACATTTGGCTATTCATTTGCCAAATGAAGCCTAACTTAGTGGACTAGTTGCATATAGATGGATGTATCCAATTGCGAGGTATTATTTAAATTTATCCTATCACTCTTAAAAGTTAACTAAATAGTGTCCTATCTAATTATGGTTAATCATTTGTTAAGATTCCAAGGTACACTAAAGAGATTTGTTAGAAATAAAGCACATCCAAAAGGGTCAATTGCTGAAATGTATGTTATTAAAGAGTGCATGACATTCTGTTCAATGTTTCTAAAAGGAATTCAAACCAACTTCAAAGTGCCAGAGCGATCAATGATATGGTTGATGGTAGTGACATATTAGTATTCTTCAAACGATGTAGGTCAATTGGTGCTAGCAAAACAATTGCTCTTCCTACAGATGAGCTAGAGATTGCACACTGGTCTGTGCTTATGAATTGTTATGAGATTAGGCGGTTTATTAAGTAAGTTTTTCTAATCTATTGTGAAATTAAGATACGTAATAAATAGAGATATTTCATATAATCTTGATTGAATTTTTTTCATCCATGGTGAGCACATGGTTGAGTTGAGGCAAGAAAGTCCATTATATGTTGACAGGAGACATAGAGAACAATTTTCTTCATGGTTAAAGCATCGGGTGAGAAGAATGTTTGTACGAGGTCTACACTAATAATTATATATTATTAACTAATTTTCATTTGTTGTCATAGATGATGAAATTAACTAGCTCCCGTGAAGGAAGTATCTTTGAGTCTTTTATGCATTAGCATGTGGACCTCATAGTTTGGTGCAGAAGTATACTGTATGCAATACAAATGGCATGCGATTTCACACTGAAGCCTGTGATCTGCGTAAGATTACACAATATAGTGGTGTTCCAGTGTTAGGAAATTATAGGGAAGATAATATTACATTTTATGGGCTGCTTACAGATATCATTAGGCTTGAATCTATTAGGGTAAAAATTTTGTGCTTTTCAAGTGCAAATGGTACGATCTTGGAAATTCAAATATGAGAGCCAATGGCATTATCAAAAACATCAACGTAACTAAGTTCTAGTTTAAGGATGACCCATTTATTTTGGCAAACCAAGCAAAGCAAGTCTTTTATGTGGAAGATTTGTTATTCGGTCCAAATTGCCGGATTGTGCAAGAATGTGAAATTAGACATGTGTATGATATCCCTTTGTATAGTAATGAAGAAGGTTCAAATGACGTTGAGGTGTCTGATGAAGTTCCAGTGGAAGTTGAGGAATATTCCTTAGAGTTTTTAGATCGAAATGATATTGCATTTGATGTAATAAATAATGTTTTATTGAATTATGAGCAACGTTTGAATGACGATTTTGAGGACTTAGAGACAAGCAGTAGTGAGAATGAATGTGACATTGTTTTGGAAGAGTCCACCGACGACTATGATGAATAAATTCTTATTATGCAATTGAACCTTTGTTGTTTTCTCTTCATTATTGTATGCAGATTTTATTTAGCCATTTATTTCAACATTAGATTTGACCCTCTAAATGTTGTTTTTGGTTCGAATTAGAGCTCGCCCTATTAAAAATAGAAAAAACAACTCCATCATCCTGTAATATTTCTTTCTATTTTCGCTCCTTGAACTCTTTTTTGACATTTCAACCAAATCCTTTTTTTAAAAATTAAACCTAGAATTTGGTTTTGATACCATTTTGAGAATTGCATATCTTTTTTCTAGGAATCCTTATAACTAAAACTGCATTCTCCACTAATTTCAAAATTCTTAGAATGTCTCTTCCATTTTCTCTTAAGCCTCCTATAGATTAGAAATTTCATTTCATCAAATGTCGTATAAATAGCATTCAATAATGCTTGCTATTACCTCTTTTCTTTTAATTTTTGTACAATGTTAGTGGTAAGATGGTTGATTTATTCATATGATTTCTTTTAATTTCTGGATATATAGCATAATGAAGTTCAAATGGTGAATGGTTTTCCTGCTATATGACACATTTTGTTTGGTTATGATTCTTTGTTCCATTTACCTGAAGAGTATCTATATAAGTATTAAGAATGCTAATACGCTGGAGTAGAACTATTGCCCATGATTCTCCATGTTCATGTTGAAATCCATAGTTCTTATATTTCAACTTATCACTTGCTTAATTATATTATTTACCTCATACGTAGATCCTATATTTTCATTTTCCCCACTGTCCATCCACTCAAGAAATTTGTTAAGAGACCCTAGATGCTCACTTATTGTACATGTTAGATGTCTCTTTTTCATACTTTAACATTTTGGTTTGTTTTGCTTCATATATGAACTTTGATGTTGGGAGTCAGTAGATACCTAGCTGGAATGGGTTATCAAATGCAAGAGTAACAATGTTTGGTGATGTCTTCCCACTTCCAGAACATCAATAGGTACAACTTTTTCTCTCTCTCAACTCCCCCTCTATGTGTATCTCACACATTTATGCACGTACTTTGCAAATGCACATGCATATATACCCTGATAGACACATGCTTGAAGTATATTTTTGTTGTATTCTTTGAAGTGTGGCTATGAGATATAACACTTGTAAACTTTTAATGAATAACTTGCATTTATTGTCTTATCAAGAAAGTCATTTAGTAGTTGATCCAGTTCGAAGCTGCAGCTTTTAGATTGATTCATTCTACCTGTTAATCACAAGCACTAGCTTGTATAATGTCCAATATGAATAGTTGTGCTTTTGTAAATTTCATACTCAATTGTTACATTTTCTCATTTTGCAATCAGGAGTGGGCTCACAAGCAGTATATAGCAAACCATCAACAAGGGCCTTTCCAGTAGTTGGAGAATTTCTATTATTTCCGAATGCAAAATATAAGGTTTGTTTTGTACCATATTATAATTTCTTTGAAGTTTATACAATGTTGACCAGTTGTGCAAAGGTTATAACTATTTGCATTTTTAGCTAGGTGGTTATTGGACTACTTATTATTGTTGACGGCTGATTATGGAAAATTCTGTGAGTATATTATTGATGGCTAACTATGGCAAATTCTATGAGTATTTAGGACACTATTTTTTCTGGGTTTATAAACATTTTCAACTTAATTCCAGCTTAGCTATCATAAGACACTATAAGAGTTAAGACATTTAGTGACAATTTTTTTGTGACTAACTATTATTTCGTCACAAATACAAGGTTTTTTGTGACAAGACAATTGATTGATACTATTGTTTGGATTAATTGTGACGATTTATTTTTTGTCACTAATATAATAGTAATTGTGACAATTTAGTATCTTTCACAATTAAGTTGTCACTATTAATATATTAATAGTGACAACTTTTCTT
>JAOSBK010000002.1:22935358-22964754 GCA_027568895.1 Erythroxylum shatona
GAATATCGCTCCATGGCTAACACCACTTGTGAGTTAAAATGGCTTAAGGATATTCTTTCTAGTCTTGGCATCTCCCACACTGTGCCCATTCGCCTCTACTGTGACAGCCAAGCTACCCTCCATATCGCCAAGAACCCCGTCTTTCATGAACGTACGAAGCACATTGAAGTCGATTGTCACTTTGTCCGAGATGAAATCGTTCAGGGGCATCTCAGTCCCTCTTATGTTCCTTCTCACACCCAACTCGCAGATCTTTTAACCAAGGCTCTTGGCACCAAACAATTTAATTATCTGTTAGGCAAGTTAGGCATTCAAGACTTACATGCACCAACTTGAGGGGGGGTAAAACGAAGATATCTGCATTATATCTATCCGAATTTGTCAGCATTTAATTTGCGGATCCTTAGCTGTACATATCTTTAGAATAGGAAGCATTTTCTGTCAGTATCATAGACCCACTAATTTAGGCATCCCACTAATTTAGGCATCAAGCAACAAACTTGTATATATACAGATGTATTGTGTTGGAATAGACAGATCACTAATTCATATTTGAGCACCGGTCTTTCATTAAAACTATTAATAATGAGTGTTCGTATGATGTCGTTCTTCCACAATACCGATGAAATAGTGTCTTGCTTTGATCATATTAATGTGTGGGGGCTCATTGTAGTAATTTTGATGAAAGTTTGATAAATTGAAATTTCAATTTCGAAACTTAATAATACAAAGATGATATTGTAGATTAAATTTAGATCCAATAGAAACTTCCTTTACAATAGCCCAAAAGGCTCAGATTCAATTTATGGATTAAAACGTGGAAGTCACGTAAAATAGTATGTGGGTGTAGTAGTAGAGTTGCTACATTGGTTTCTTTTGTAAAAAAGAACAGTTATTGCAACCTGGTTTCCTGTTAACCACGTTCTCCACTCCTCAAGAACGACGTACTCTTGGTAATCTCCCTTAAAGGCTTGTCGGTGAATCGGATCATATTGTAAACCCAGGCACCAGCCTGAGCCCCAATTGTTGGAGAGACAAGGTATATCCATATGCCCTTGTACTTGTGCCACACAATGGCTGGTCCCAAGCTTCTTGCTGGGTTCATTGATGCTCCTGAAATTGGCCTGCATAACACCACAATTACCAATTTGAAGTTGTTTAATCTCAAGGGAGTTTATCTAGAGCTTGATAGAATACTAATTCTTTTATGTCTTTGTTGCGAACCGGAATTGCAAGTCAAAATGGAATACAGTATTTAAATACTTTTGAGCAATTACCCCGCAAACATTACATTGAGCAAAACTGTTGCACCAACGGCAAGGCCAGCAAGTTCACCGATCTGCATAATAAATAAAAATTATTTAGTAAGTGTTTCACGTTAATTTGGAATGAGAGCGTGTTAGCAACAAATTATCTCAAAATTTATGCCTAATTTTTATCAACAATTTAAGTGAACTTTGAAAAACTTAGAAAATAGAATTTTAAGTTATCGAAACGCCGAAATGTGATAAAATGAGATTTGAATTTAAGAAAATATTGGTTGTTACAAAAAGGAATCAGAAACTACACCAGATATTTCGAAGTAACAAACATGAATTCGCAAAGTAAAGAAAGCTAAAAATAACAAAAATTGTTTTGAAATAGATTAATTGATTTCTCTAGAAAGTGAGTTTTGATAAAATGTGCTTGTGATTGTATAGGAATTGTACGTTGTTATGTGAAAATTGTCCTAGGTTAATTTATAGTCCTCTTATCCTTAAGCAATTTTTGTTATAACTACCTACTTCCATATATTTTCACTAACTACTTACCACCATTCATGGGAATTTTGTAACTGCTTAACTTCCAGCCCGCTCAACCATATTCTTGTTAACTATCTTCTATCATTTGGTCAACTTTTATATTCTACTCCTAACTTCTAGTCTATCCCCTATATTTTAATTAACTTCCCTCCTACAGTATTTTTTAAGAGCACATGCCAATTATGTATTAACTAATTAAAATTCTTAAATCCTAAACTTCTCAACTAATTGCCATATGCATTAATTCTCTGACAAAATGACTTCTATAACTTCTAATATTTGGGTCTCTTTTGCTTTTGAGCCAAATGAGCTGAATTATTTTAGGCTATTAACAATTGCTCACGCATATGTTTAGTTGAGCAAACTAAACATATGATATAGAAATTCTTTTGATTTATTTAATTGGACTTTGAATTCCATCCCAAAGGCTTATGGGGTTCTAGGCTGAATTCTTAAGTTAAGCCAAGTAAAATCATTTATGGGGAGTCTTTTAAGTCTCAAACAATCTTTTACAAATAAGAAATTTTAGATCCAAATATTACATTGAGATATTTCAATTTTGAAATCTTTACTTCAATATCCATTCCAGAAGATAGTAAATCTTTTTAAATTTTCACATTTTGTTGTTCCTTTAGGATTTGACCATTTCTACAATATAAAAGCTCCTCTTTACTTCTTTACTTTTCACCTTAGGTTCAAACAAACTTTTATCCTCTTCTATGACTTCCACACTCCCTTCTTGCAACTTCTGTGACCAGGGCTTCTTCCTTCCGTGCTTCTTTTTCTTCTTCTTCAATAGATTTTGCTTAGCTTAATACTACTGATGTATGTTTCAAATTCCAATATTTTCCAAAAATCTATACAATTTTTCTAATTCCACTTCTTTTGTAGGCTGTTAAACTTGAAGTAGCCTTCATTCATTCTGAGTTTCTTCTACCTTTTAAATTTGCATTGGCTTTACATGATCCCTGTAGAATTTTGCCTCCATCATATCAACTTTAGTATAGAATGGCTATGAATTAGCCTAAATGATTTCTATTTCATCTGCTTTCTATAGAAGTAAAAGCTAATGAAGAGATGATGAAATGCAATAATTGGTCTAGATCTAATATCACCCCAATAAGACTAGGTAGTTGGTTTTGGTATCAATAATAAAGAATACAGTTAATGAAGTCTTCATTCCCAACTTAATATTTAAAGGGGGGGAATTTTTCATGCTCTAATCGTTTAACCACTAAATGCAATAATGAATAGTTAAGTTAGGATTAAGTCAGTGTCATATTTTCCAAAGGTTATCATCATTTTAGTCGGCATAATGTTCATTAACAACCCATTATCCACCAAAACTCTTAAAGTTGGTCTTCTATTGATATGAGCCTTAATATGTAGAGGTCTTATATATTATGTCATAACCTCAGTTGGCTTTTCTAATATCACCTTTGGGAATTCCTGTTCCTGTTGCCAATACTGACACCTTGCATTCATCTTTCTCAAGAAGAGTTTCTGCCTTTTTGCACTAGATTTTCCAAATGATGTTGGGAGATTTATAGAAGAAGCAGTACATAAAACTTGAATAGGAATCTCCTGAATTGTAATGAACTCTTTAG
Source organism: Erythroxylum shatona (assembly GCA_027568895.1). Taxonomy (NCBI): domain Eukaryota; kingdom Viridiplantae; phylum Streptophyta; class Magnoliopsida; order Malpighiales; family Erythroxylaceae; genus Erythroxylum; species Erythroxylum shatona. Next base: position 22,938,768 of record JAOSBK010000002.1, read on the forward strand.
AATCCTTTTTTTGACTCTCACAATGAGCTGACTTCTTATAAAATATAATATTCACTTGTGTTTTATCTCGCTTTTCACTAGTGATTTCTGCCCTTCCCTTTTTGTTGTTAGGGTCTGTAATACTTTCTTTAAAGAAAACATGTTTCACATGAAATGACTTTCTTAAAGTTGACCCCTCCATTACTGTTGGTTTATTTTTCTCAACCTTGGTAGTGGATTTATATCACTGAAGTTGTCTTTTTTTAGTTCTAGTTGAAGCTATGAAATTCTTTAGATTTCTTACTTGCTGCCAATATTGAGATGGAAACACTTATGGTGGTATCCTAAATTAGGGTTGTTTGCGTTGATAACTTGAAATTTGAGGTTTATTTCTCTTTTTATAAACTTTAGTGAATGATTTTTTTTCTTGAGATTTCTATTTTCTTTTAGATCCTAAAAATTTTCTGGCCCCAAATCCTAGAGTTAGTATTCTATTTAAGGGACAAAAACCCTATTCTTGAATTTGATATCAACGCCAAATGATTTTCTATAATTTTCAACTTCATTTAATGTCTAACAATAAATTCAATGGTAGTAGTTTCCACTGGTGGGAACAAGTCTTCATCTATCAACATAGTCTGATCAACTTTAAAAACATCAAAGTTCTTTTACTAATATTTGGATCACATTTTTAAATCTTCAACATGAATTTATCAAATAGCTCCAAGTATTGTGATATTGGCATTGATTTCTACCTCTGATTTCCTCTTCTGTAGAAATTCTATGCTCTAAGGGCAAGGTGATAAACTTTTCTTGGAACAGATAATTAAAAAATCTCCTCTATTTTGGAGGTTTTAAAGGTGAACTAAACTTAGATCAATGGAGCTTACATTTTCTTTTTAACTTTTAGGAATTTGTGCTTCAAGGAAGGGTGAACACAAGTTCTAGGGATGTCGACTTTGGCTACTACCGAATTATAAGAATTTGTCTCAGTAATATAAATGCCTAGCAAATTCTTATTATGATGACATTCTTCTCTAAGAAGCTCTTTATATTTAGAGACTTCACTGCTAACTTATAGGAATCACAAAATTCCATACCTTGAAATTTTTTTTGCAGTTCAATATCCATCCTCCTTTGAACAAATTTCACATATTTAGTTTCTGGAAGCACGATCTGGCATCAACTTCTTATTTTCTTAAAATGAATGAATAACATATCAGCATTCTCACCGCTCTTTTGAGTTACCCTCAATAACTCTATTATGCTAACTTCAAAGTAGCTCTAAAAAACTTAGTATAAAACAATCTTTCCATTTTAGCCCTAGGAAAAATATAATTCTCGGGGAATAAAAAATATCATGAAAATGTGGCCCTTATTAATGAATTCAAGAATAGACTAGCTTAAAGTAGTTTAAGTTTTCATAATTGGCAGGCTCTCCATATTGTACAGTGAATTTAGATATTCGCCTAATGGTGGATTAACCATCTTCAATAGGAAACAAGTTAGATTAAGGAATTTTGTAGCTACGATGATAAGGATTCCAATCTATTATGAATAAGGTTTATGGAATTTTTAAAGGCTATATTGGCTTAAACCAGCCTTGTACAATTCCTAAATTACTTCTCTGACTACTTTCATATCAACTTATAGCCTCATTTGTGGTGAGTGAATAATGGAACTATGTTTTATAGTTGCAATGTTACCTCTTAAACCATAAAATGGTCCATTAGCTTCATCCTTCCTGTCAAATCCTTGTCTTATTGTAATTTGGGGTTTGACTACGTATCAACTATTACCCTGTTTAATGTGAGGAAGCACCACAATGATATCTTCTCTCTTAGGTAGAGGGGCATATCTTTGCCTACAGAAGTAGCTAGAAGGTAGTTGCATTCTCCAACTTCCATTACATTAGGAGTAGGATGTCCCTCGAGTCCTTCAAAGATTTGCATTGTTAAAACGGGTAAATTGTATTAAAGTGGTAGACAATTTGTTAACCTTCTTTGTCAATATTTTGATTGAGTTAGTCATGGAGGTAGCAATAGACTTTAACTCTAGAATTTTATTTATACGAACAATGTCATTCTATTCTGACAATTTTGGGTTCTCGCTTGCAGGGAAGTTAGATGAAGGCTAGGTTGCCTTCTCAACATTTTCTACCACCCAAAATACAATGTCTTCATTCCCTACAGCTGTAGGGACTTCTTCCTCCAAGACTAGAGGCAAAGCGATTTCTTTTCCATTCGTATTCTTGGCATTGTGGTCCTATTGGACGTGCCAAATCATTTGGTATTATTCTAGAAAGTGAGTGTGCTATGGAGGAATTATCTTAGAATTTATAATGGGCTTCTATCAACAATATAAGTAAGCTTCATAAAACTTAGAAAGTATAATTCTAAGCTACCAAAATGCTTAATGTGACGAAATAATATCCAAATCGAAGAAAATAGTTGATTATTGCAAAAGTGAATCACAAACTACACAGATATTTTAAAGTAACAAACATGAATTTGCAAATTAAAGAAAGCTAAAAAATAACAAAAGTAGGTTACTTGATTTCTCTAGAGAGTGATTTTTGATATATTGTGCTTGTGTAGGTTTGGGAATTGTTTTGTTGATGTGTGAAAATTGTCCTAAATTGATATTATCTTTAAACAATTTTTGTCATAACTACCCCCACTTCGCTATATGTTTAGCTAACTACTTACCAGTATTCAAGCTTTAGAATTCTATAACCGCTCAACTTCAATCCCACTCAACCATGTTCTTGTTAACTCTCTTATATCATTTCTCAACTTCCGTATTATGCTCAAGTAACTTCCTAACTTATAATTCATTCTCCTATATTTTAGTTAATTGCCCTCCTCCACTTTTTTTTTTTTAAAAAAAATCCTAGAATTCTCAATTGATTCTTTCATATGCATAAATTCTCTGGCTAAATTACTTCTAAGACTTCTTGTATTTGAGTCTCTTTCAGTTTTGGATCAAATGAATTGAATTATTTTAAACTATTATTAATAAGAAATTAGGTGAACAAAACAACATATCCATAATATTAAAAATTAGAGGATGGAAAAGTTGCTTACAGCCCTGTTATCAGTAGCAACCCCGGATACGACAAACATGAGGTAGAATGTGATTATGAACTCAACCACAAAAGATTGTATATCTGAACCTGCTGGCATGGTTCCAGTAAATTTGTTTTGGTCCCCAGTAAACAGTAATCGAATAGTTCCAGCGGCCAATGTCGATCCACCAACTTGACACGCTATATAAGCTGGTACCTACACAAAACATTTCAAAGCCAGTTAGTCAATTCCTTGAACCTACTAGTTCACCTGTTTTTCTTTCTTTTTTTTTAGTTCTTATTTTTTCAACATGTTAGTTGTACTATTATCACCTGTTTCCATGGGAATCTCTTGCAGGTGGCAAAGGCAAGGGTGACAGCAGGGTTAAAATGGGCACCCGAGATGTGACCAACAGAGTAAACCAGAACCATCACAGCCAATCCCCACACCATTGATATTCCTGGTAGCGTCACAACCTTGTCAAAGTTCTGATTCACAGTCACCGACGAACAGCCAGCAAATATCAGCAAGTATGTTCCAAACAGCTCGGCTATCAGCTGCAAAATCATCATTCATTAACCACACCAATGCCTAACCCAAAAAAAATACTTTCAAACTGGACATGAACTCAGATAGAATCCAATCAGATGAAAGGGTATAACAAGAACATTTTTTACAGGGGTTAGTACCTTCTGGACGAAAGGGACAGAGAAGCTAAAGAATGAATCTTTGGAAGCACAGACAGGAAGATGGTTATGATCATCCTTCACACCTAAACAAACTTCATGGCTACCTGAGATATCTCCCATCTCGGTGTTGCCTCAATCTCAACTTATAAGAAGAAAAAAAACACCAAGCTGATGATAACAAGAGTGAGCCAAGAAATAAGAATAATGAAGCCGAAATCCTACGTCCTATTGTTACTCTTCCCTCGTCGAGTTTGTAAGAACTAAAGAAGACGGGTGTGTTATTTATAGGGGGGCCCAAAAGATATATATAATCACAACTAAATGCAGGAGATCGATCACTTTGTGTGTCTTTTGGGATAATTCCCTGTTTTATGTGTCATTTTTTATTCGAATTGCAATTGACAGGCATAGAGATGTCATTGAAATCTACGACATGGAAGCCCGCTTCAGCTGCCTACCGAGAATAAATAAATGCGTAGATGCCTTTTATTTTTCATCTGTTGTCAATGTATTGCCCCATGCGTACTCTACATCGAGATTACCTTTTAAGGAAAAAAAGTTATTAAAGCTATATTACTACTCCGAAAAGTCTTGTCTTGGGTGGATTAGCAACTTTGAAATGAGTTATTGATAAAATCTTAATATTTCTTATGAGCTCAAATTCCATTGGAGAAGCGGCATTAAAATTATTTTCCTTAATTATCCAAGTGATCTGGATTATGAACTTATATTCTATCAATGAAGTTGTTTATTGATGATTAGCTGATCTTGAGCATGGGTTCCCTTCCCTTTTGTTTGCTTTTACAGTCTGTCCTGAAGTATGTATGATTACCACATGTAAAGGAATTTTATATTATTACTGAAATTATAATGTTTAAATTTAAATAAATACATGGGACCGGTTTATAAATATTTCAGTTTTTCAATATAGAAAATAGATCAACGATAGGACGCGAATATATATATTAGTAACGAGAGGTACATGAAACCTCTTAAAATGCGCGAATCTCGTTCTACCTTGTTTAGTAAGCATTCATAAATTAGTAAATGTAGGTGAAACAAACCGAAACAAAGAGTCAACCTTGAAATAGATACGTATGGTAATCGGAGAAAAGTTTTCCATTATCCAACCCTCACTTCTTTGCACAGTAAACGCCAAGTACCTGGCCGAATAGCATATCAAACAGTCATGTACTTTAAGGTGAACTAAAGATTCAAATAGACATAGAGCATTCCTATTGCATAGATAATCCACCTCAAATAGATATAGAGCATTCCTATTGCATAGATTATCCATCTATTGCAAAATAAGTGACCTAGTATGTTGCATCAGTTCTTGTTGCTAGGGCTCCAAGAAATAACGTTCACAAAATTTTCACGTTCATTCGACCAATAACGAACGACTCAAACGATAAAGATAACTAAAAGATAACAAACACAAGATTTTAGTGTAAAAAATAGAGTTAAAATTACGGAACATATCGACAATAAAATTTACTAAAATCAAATAGTAGGATACAAACAATAAAAGTTTCAAGCTATCTCACTCAAGAACAGCTCACAAGACAATCATAGCTGAACTCTTTAACTCTCTCTTTTGTTAGCTCTCTTAAAAAAAGTTATAGAGATTGAGTACAAATTGATATATATATAACAATATTACTCCCAACTAATCCTAGAGATCAAACTTCAATAGAATTGTAATTGATTAATGCTATTTAGACCCTAAAACTCTTCTTTTGTTGAGTGTTTATGTCTCATGCAACTTCAATCTCTCTTTAAATCTCAAAAGGATAAGATCTTATATCGCACATGGTCACTATATACGACCATTTAAGCTTTAAATCTTAACGTCATAGATACACGATTATAGTGAGTTACATGATTAGCGAACGCAGTCGTGTTCTCCACTTATATGGCCATATCTGAGTCCACACAGACATGTTTGATCTTGAAACATTGCCTTTCAACTTGCATACAGGTACAGAAACTTGCATTGTCATTCATACAACCATGTCCATTATTGACATAGATATGTCCTCCAAAAACAACTTCCAATCATCAATTTTTGCCTGAAATATATCCAAACTTCGTTCCTTTTGATCCATGAAAATAAGTAAGACTTTTGGAGTCCATATTTAGTGGTATTAAACAAAGAAATATCCATAAAATAGGGATAGACCCACATCAGTCTCCCTCTTTATCCCAATTAGGTGGAGAAATCTATCACCCATTATTCACTTAAAAAACCATCCTGACAAGTTTACTACAAAGCTTATGCTTACTCCTAAGAACCACCTTCATTAACTTGTCAACACTATTCTTGTCCTTGTTAATCTTCTTTAACTTTGTTAGTTGCTCCTTAACCACAGATCACAACCAGTGATACCTATGTGCGGGAATGATACATGAAATTTTTGGTTAAATTCATAGCACTTTGACTATCATAATAAACCATGTACTCATCTTTTTTCATGCCCAATTCTTGAAGATATCACTTCAATCAAAGCATCTCCTTTCCAGCTTCCACAGTTGCAACATATTTCACCTTATCAGTAGACAAAGTTATACACTTTTGTGACATAGATTGCTAAGAAATATCTCCCTCGTAAATTTGAATAAATAGTATGAGGTCGACTTTTTTTATTATTTAGATCACCAACCATGTCCACATATGTGTATTCTTCTAGAATTAGCTTACTACTTCTAGAAAACAAACACAATTTAGAAGTGCCTTGCAGATATTTGAAGACCTACTTTACTACTTCCTAATATCTTTGTCGAATCGGATAAAATCTACTTACTAATCCAATAATGTGTGCGAAATCTGATCTAATGCATATCATGGTATACATTAAGGAGCCAACAACTGAGAAATATGGAATTCAGGATACATTCTCTTTCTCCTTTTTGATTTTAGGACAAGCTCTCCTGCTCAACTTGGAATGAGCTACTAATGGTGTACTCACTAGCTTGGCATGCTTCATATCAAGTCTTTCAATCACCTATTTAATATATTTCTCATGTGACAGTTATAATGTTCCATCCTTACTATCACGAATGATATCTATGTCTAAAAGTTGTTTTGCAAGTCCTAAATCTTTCAAGTCAGAGTACTTGGACAAGTCCTCTTGCAACCTGAAAATCATACCAATATCCTGTCCCACTATCTGCATATCATCCACAAACAAGATAGGAATAATGAAATGACCAGGGAATTTTATAAAATACACATAAGTATTAACTAACATTTGTTTATACCTATCTCTCATCATAAACAAATCAAACTTCTTATACTACTACCTTGGTGTCTATTTAAGCCCATAAAGACTCTTCTTTAACTTGCATATAAAGTCTTTTTTTCTTTGACTTTGAACCCTTTTGACTACTTTATGTAAATATACTCTCTTTCAAATCTCTATGTAAAAAAGTAGTCTTGACATCAAACTACCATAGTTCAAGATCCAAACTAGCAATTAGTCCCAATACTATACATATTGATGTCATCTTAACTACTGATGAGAAAATCTCGTCAAAATTGATACCCTTATTTTGATTATATCCCTTCACCAACAATCTTTTATGCTCTACTAGTTTGTCACCATCTTTCTTAATCTTGAATAATCATCTATTTTTCAAATCCTTATTGATTTTGGGAAGTTTCACTAACTCACAAGTCACATTCTTTTTTAATAAGTTCATCTCCTCTTACATTTCTTTAATCCAACAGTCTTTGTCTTCAAGTGATTGAACTTTTTGAAAATTCTATGGCTCCCTTCAGCAGTGACTAGGAGACAATCCAAAATAGGCTATTTTATCGAAGGTCTCTTCACTTTAGTTGCCTTTTAAAGTTAGACATCTTTCAATACTTCAACAAGTTCCTCACCATCATCATAATGTTCATGGACCTCCTCTACTTCATCCACAGGATATGTCTCATATGACTCATCACCATCAAATTACCCCTAATCATTATCATCTTGTGCTAGCTTATGCTTCCCTTCTTCACTTGTAAGTTAATCAACAGAAGTATAAATAAGGGTAGAATCTATAATACCGAACAACAAATTTTTGGAAGTAGTATTGTCTTCCTTTATGCAATTTGCACATATCTTATGGTCGTAGAAGTTTATGTCCCTGCTTATAATAACCTTCTAGTTTTTTGGGTTGTAAAGCCTATATTTAAACTCCTCATCACCATACAAACACATAAGGAATAGTCTTCAAATCTAGTTTTGATACTCTCTTAGGGATGTAAAGCTCCAATAGGATAAAAGGAGTTATGTTGATCATGTACAATGTGATTCATATTGCCTCATCCCAAAAGGAATTTGGTAGTTTTGACATTCAAAACATACCCTAAACATTCTCCACAATGGTTCTATGCATCATCTCGATAACACCATTGTGATATGGTGTATTAGGTTTCATCTTCTCTTATCTTATTCCATATGTTACATAATATTCTTCAAATTCATTAGAGTTATACTCTCTACCATTATTGATTTGAAGACATTTAAGCTTTCTCTTTGTCTCCCTTCTATGATATGAAATTTTTAAAAGGTCTCATACACATAACTTTTTGTTTTCAACATGAAGACCTAAGTCTTACATGTGGCAAGATAAATGTAACAAAATAGTTGTTACCTCCTAAGGTTTCTACCTCTATGGGACCACACATGTCAAAGTGCACTAGTTCCAACTTCTCCTTCCTTCTAGTAGTCCTTTTATAAAACAAAACTCGATGGTAATTTCTAGTCATACAATAATTATGGGGGTTGAGAGAAATTATGGTCTTCCTAAATGATAGATGCATATTTATCTATAATTATATACCCATATTTCACGTGTTTGGCTTTATATTTAATAGTTTTGTTGTATATTTAGTACTTAATTTGCTCCAAATGCATATATTGGTGATAATTGCCTTTATGGACAAAAAGGACAAAATTTTAGATGATATCATGGTATAAAACAAATATTTGAAGCAACTTTGGAGATACACGACCATGTAAGTCGATGAGAACATGTAAAGTCACAATTTTAGGCATTCTTTCAGCTACACAATCACCTACATATCTATGTAAGTGATTGTGTATGTCCCAGGAACCTTAACTTTTACTATAAAAGGATGTTAGCGGAGGCTAAAATGGGAGTGCCAAATTATTAAGCACTTTTTAGATGTAAAACAACTTGAGAGGTGATGATTTTGATTAAGGCATGAGGAAAACATGAAGTTAACATCAAGACATCTAGTAGATAACTACACTAAATCCAAACTTACAAGAAGATTGAATATAAGAAATAGAGAGATTTGGAATTATAATTCCTTTGTTTTCTATTAGTTTTTCTTCATGTTTATCTTTAATCTTGTTTTTTATGATTAGTAACTAAACATGTTTAGTGTCTAGGTATGATGAACCCTAAATATGTTTTAATTTTTTATTCAAAGCAATTATATTGATTGACTATTATGATTCAATTATATATTTTACTCTTGTTCTAATATATCCAGAATATTAGTGCATGATTTGATTTCATACGATTGAGATTGAGAAATCTTCTTATACGACTAGATCTACCATAATTTGAAGAAGTTGGATGCAAACTTAGAAATAGGTTGATATAAATCCTCAAACTAGGCTCAAATCTAAAAACAAAATTCATAAATCAATAATGTAATCCTAGGGATTTTAACTAGAAAGATTTATCTTAATCAACTCATGGATTAGTTGTTAATAGTCTCGAGAGAGTTATTAACATAAGATAGGAATTTTCAAGGTTCAATAATCAATAATATAATTGCATGATAAAAGTTTTATAATTCCAAGATACTTATGTAGATTCATCACCTGGACACTACTAAAAAAGGTAACTACTAATAATTACCATCTTCGTGGGATTGACCAGTACTTGTCTGTGTTAGTTATAACTACGTTGTGCACTTACGATTAAATTAATAGTGACCTTAACTCCTAGAGGATCAATCAAGTTTTTAGGGCCGTTATTGGGGACAGTAATATTAGGAAAGTTCGAATTTTATTAATATAAATATTATTTTTGTATTTATTTTATTTTTCTTATATTTCACTTTATTTTTTGCTTGCTCATTTAATTATCTTTTGAAATTCTCTACTTTAACTTTGAGTTTATGACTTATTGTTAGGATTTACAATTCATTATCATAGCCATAACTCACAATACAAGGGTGGAGCAGTCAATATTCTCATAAGAGTAATGATATGTCATTGCAATATGTAACATTAACATATTGGAAATAGATGTTTGTTGACATTTTTTTAGAAACTTAATTGATATCCATGCCTTGTTACGAAATTAATGGGAGTAATTATTTCCATGCCTTGTTAAGAAATTTGTGGGAGTAATTATTACAATCATGAATGTCAGGCATCAAAATGTATATGAGAGCAACTAAGCATGCAGAATTGGTCTTAGAATGTACACTACGATAATACGTATAATTCAGAGTAGAGCAACCCTTACGCATATGAATGGAATGACTATGCTCTAACTGAATATGTACAACAATAGCAAGAAGAAAGTATTATAGATAAAATAATGGTATAGGTTGCGAAGAGTGAAGCTAGCTGACTTTAATTCAAGGAGAGATTTTTGCACCTAAATATATTGAGCATAGTACTATCTGAGGTTACTAATGTCCTAGAGTGAAGAAGAGAGGAAGGTTGATTTTATGAATGAAGTTGCATCTCAAGAAGGTGAGAAGGTAATTGTTGCTATAGGAGATAATGATGAACAGATGATAAAGGTAGCAGAGCAAAAAGAAGAGTAGGAAGCCTCTGTCCAAGAAGAAGAGGAAGTAAAGAAGTAGCAAAAGATGACTAAAGTAGAAAAAGAGGAAGAAGTCTTTATTCAGGAAGAGAAAGTGGAAGAGTGGACAAAAGAGATTAAGGAAGAACTAAAAGAGTAGCCAATGTAGGAAACTGCTGATGAATTATTGGTAGTCATCTTAAGTATAAAAGGTTCCCAATTTTTGCAAGACAAACTGCTTGTATCAACCGAAGATTCAGGGAGTTTTCTTATTTCTTATTTTATTAGTAGTTTTTCGTTAAAAAGAGCATTAATGCAGTACATAGGAGTAATTCAATAAATTATTCTCTTATTATCATTTCGCAATATATGGCTTACTTAGAAGCTACGAGACTGCTATATGAAGAAATGGGTTGAGAAAAGTCACTGATCATAGACCCAAGATGATGGTAATGTGCAGGGTACATCTAGTTAACAACATTTAACAAATGCTACATGTGAGACAACCTATGAATTAGGATAGGTTTTGTTTTAAATTCTGTTTTTTGTTGTTTCCATTGTTGGTGTTAACATTGGACTTTAATGTTATTTTCTTTTATGTTATTTCCATTTTCATTTTCATATTTTTCTTCTTTATTTTTATTTTATTTTCTCTTTTTATCCCTTTTTCTTTGTATTTTATAAGGATGTTAGTATCTAAAATCAGATGGACAATCCCAAATTCAAAAATTAGAAAATCTTATTACGTAAGAAAGTATCGAAAAACTCCACTTTCTCACTTTTCATATATGTTTATATTGTATACATTGAGGACAATGTATAAGTTTAAGTGCGAGGAAGGGGTTAATAATTTTCTTAAGTTTATTATAATCTTTGTTATTAAATTTATTAACTCATCTTCTTAGTTAATTGAAATCTATCCATAAATACTTTGTTTCATTATTGAATATTGAATTTGAATTAGTATGCAGAAGGTGATAGTTAAAATACAATTTTTTTTATAAGTCATATTTTTAGTAGTCATTGAGATAATCAAATTGAATGAAAATTGCATATTATTTACACACATAAGATCAATTTTTTTGAGCTTTTGAGCCTAAAAGCAAACAATTCAAATATTTGAAGCTCTTTTATTTCTTTCATATGTGTTATCATGCATAGTTGAAGAATTCTATAACTTGCTTTTATTATGCATACTAAGACCACAAATTGTTAAATTGGAAGCATTAAAGTGATAAAGATACTTAGATTCAATAGTTGTTTAAGCATATTTCTTTGAAAATTACCTACTATACTTTATCCCTTAGGAATAACCAATGCTAAGCTTTATTTCATTGATTATAACCAAATTATTAACCTTTATCCTATCTTTGAAGACTTTTTATTAATTTGAACCTTGAAAGTATTTATAATTACTTGATTATTTGAAAATTGAATCTTGAAAGGTCTAAAATTTCTTCAATTTTGGAACATGATGAATACTCGATATTGTAAAAAAAAGTATATTGCGGACATTAATAATGGAAGAGAAAAAAAGAGAAGAAAAGTGTTTGAATGACGGTACTAATGGACTCATGTTATGAAAGAACAAGTTTCTTGTAATCATCTCTATTGTAAATTTCTTTCAATTTTAGCAACCTTTACATTATCCCAATCATATCTTACCTAAGCTCCATTAAAACCTTATAACGACTATTTGATTTTTGTTTCTAATATACTTATAAGTGGTGGATATATGATAATATTGCAAGCTTAAGGTTGAGAGTTCTGCTATGTATTAATTAGAGAGTTCTCATACTTTTCACCCTAAATGCTTAAGTTCATTGAACGAAACCTTGGTAAAGATGTAAAGATTAATGGTTTTGATTTCAAAAAGATTATTGATTTGATTACTTGTGATATTGACTTGTAAAGTTAGTTTTATGATAACTTGAATCTAATTGTATGTTAATTAGATCAATATGGTTTGATGATTTAAAGTATGTATGGATAGGTTGAGGTTAAAGAAGGATAGATATTTATAAAGTTGATAATTTAGATTATAGTTTGCTTGAGGACAACCAAAAATTTAAGTGTAGGGATGTTTGATAAATGCACATTTGACTATAATTATACAGTCATACTTTATGTGTTTTGTTTGATATTTATAGTTTTATTGTATATTTGGTACTTAATTTGCTCCATGGGAATTTATAGTTGATAATTGCCTTTATGGACAAAAAAAGAGTAGAATTCAAATGAAATTGTGGCATAAAAAGAATATTTGAAGCTATTTGGAAATACATGGTTGTATATATGGTTGTGTAAGTCTTTAAGAACATGTAAAGTCATGATTTAGGTATTTCTGGACCTACATGGTTGTGTAAGTGACAATGTATGTTCTAGAAACCCTAATTTTTACTATAAAAGGATATGAGCAGAGGCAAACAAGGGAGAACTAAATTGCTAAGCAGTTTTGAGATGTAAAACACTTAACGAGGTGACGATTTTGATCAAGTGATGAGAAAATACAAAGTTAACATCATGAGATTCAGTAGATAGCTCCATCAAATCCAAATTTGCAAGAAGATTGAATATAACTAAAAAGGAGATTTAGAATTATGATTCCTTTGTTTTCTATTAGTTTTTCTTCATGTTTATCTTTGATTTTGTTTTCTATGATTAGTAACTAAACATGTTTAGTGCCCTAGTTCGGTTTAATAATATTTTTAATTTTTATTTAAATCAATTATAGTAATTAATTATTATGATTCAATTATATGTTTTACTCTTGTTCTAATATATCCGGAATATTAGTACATGATTTGATTTTATATAATTGATATTGGAAAATTCTCTTGCATGAATAGATCTAGCATAATTGGAAGGAGTTACATCCAGACCTAGAGATAAGTAATCCTCTAGATAAGGGTCAAACTTAATAGTAGAATTCATAAACCAATAATGCAATCTTAGGAGTTTTAACTAGAAAGTTTTTGATAATCAACTGATGGATAGTTGTTAATAGTCTTGAGAGAGTTGTTAATATAAGATAGGAATTTTTACGGTCCAATAATCAATAATATAATTTCATAATAAAAGGTTAACAATTCAAAGATAGGGGATTCATCACCTAATCGCTACAATTTGATATTGATTTTTCTTCTTATTTTACTTATCCAGAGTTCAAATTGTTTAATCGTATCTTAGTTTATTTGTTTATCTTATTTTTAGTTAAAAAACCAAAATTTGATTCTTAGGCTACATAATAGAAAAACGTTAACTAATAGTAATTATCGGCTTTATAGGATCAACTCGTACTTGCTTGTGCTAGCTATAGTTACATTGTGCACTTACATTTAAATTAATATTAACCTTAACCCCTAAAGGATCAATCACTAGGGATAGGTGATGTTCCAACTAATAACTTAATCCCCTTTTAGCTATTGTATCCCACTCTCTAATGCCACAAATTTGGTGAAATATATTCTTGAATAACATGTAATTCTCTAACACACACCTTCAAGTGTGTCTTATTCTAGTGCAACCCAATCCACCACGGCTAACCATCGATGCTCATTTAGACAGATTCCACTTGCCATCTTCAAAAGTGTGCTGGTATCTCTCTTTCTTAAACACATTTATAGATAATAAATTGTGATGTAAGCTTATATGTTGTACACCTCTCAATATCAAAACACACTCAATTTTACTCATATATCACATCCATTAACGATGCTAACAAAACTTCAGTTTTCCATCTTCACACTTACAACATCACCACTCCTATAGTTGGTGAAGCTTTTCCTCTTTGGAACACAATGTTAGGATGCCCCCGTATCAACAAGCCATTTGGAATCTGAGTGGCTAATATGGCATAAATTGGTGACCCTTTTATCATTTGTGCTTGATGTCATGACTGTTGTGTTATTGTTGTCTCCATCCTTTTAGATGTCTTTTTTCTTTTGGTCTCTCTTTTATGTGTAACAGAACTCTTTTGTATGACTAAGCTTGGTATAATAGTGACATGTTCTAGTTTTCTTGGCATCTCTTGACTTGGACATATTCTTTGACTTACCTTACCCTTTAGAAGATAACTCGAAAACATACTGATTTTGTAAAAATAGCAATAATTTTCATGGAAGGAGAATTAGTGATAGTTAACCCTTTTAATTTATCAATAATAGTAAACGCATGCTTTTAAGTCTCATAGGTGTAAGTTTAAGTTGTTTATATTTGATCGATATATATGTTTATATTAAAGTGCTTAAACATGATGGAATTGGTTGATATATAGAAACATATTGAATAATTGTTGTTTAAGACCAAGTTAATTCCATAAAGTTGAAGCCATTTAACCATTAATTTTTATGTTGCATGTGTGCATACTTGTGTGAATTGTGTGCACTGTATTGTTTTGGGTTTGATTTTACTTGAGGACAAGCAAAAGTATAAGTATGGGAGAGTTGATAAGTGATATTTTTTATATGATTGTGTAATTCATTTTATGTGATAATGTGTATGTTTATATATACATACTAGGATGTTTACCCTAGGTTTTGTGTTATTTTCATATAATGTGCATATGTATGTGATTGTATATGATAAATTGTATGTTAGGTTATAAATGAAGATTTTTAAGCTTAGGGTTTTGCATGCTTTCAATGTATTTTGATGTACATACATTTTGCATGGTTATATGTCAATGTTTGGGTACGATTTGGACCTTATTTGTGTTGATTATTAAATTACGACATGTGGACTTGTTGTAGGTATCAAAGGAGAAAGGGTAGGGGAGTAAGTTAAAATATCATTAAAGTGAAGCAGACGAGTATGGATAGAAAATGTTAAAGTACCATTAAAGTAAACAAGGAGAGCATGTGTATTACTAATAATCACTTAGTTTAAACCCTCACAGAGTTTCAAATTCGACAAATTGAAGATTTATTGTAATGTAAGCAGTGACATCAATGTCAGCTGACTATTCAATAACACCATTAGAATTCTATTATTGAGTATTCATACTAATCTAGACATTCTTGGCAAAGAAAGTTATGGTAAGTGTATTGGGTTTAAATTGGGGCCAAAACTGATGATACCAAAATTTTTAATACCTTAAACAATATTATACGATAATATGTCCTGATTTTTAATAAATTTGACTTTATGATGGTTGTTTATTATAATCAGACTGATGAAAAGTGGTTTGCATCTTGATTTGGATATTGATCTTGGCTATTATAGTTGGACATGTGAAGAGTGATTTAGGTTTGATTTAGATTAGATTGAAAAGAGAAGTTAAAGGGCCATAAGGAAGTATAGATGTGGATATTAGGCCCAGTGGCCCATGAGAGACCATGACTTGTTAGTGATTAAAAGAATGGCCATTGGATTAAGGATTCCTCCCTTATACGAGGCGAGAGTCTCCTCTCCTACCAGCGCTATGCAAAGGTTTACCACTATAGTAAATGGCAACTAACACTGTTTGAATGGTATTAAAGAAACCGCTACTCATAGATAGAAGCTTAATTCAAAGATCAAAAAATGAGATAATAGAGTTACAGCGTTCAACAATATTGATGAATAAGTCATACTCCATATGAAGTATGTTTAAGGTAAAAGAATAAGATTGACTTCACGATGGTCAGAAGCTCGTCAATAATGGTGGAGATGACATATAGAAAAGCATTGATGGAGATTGCACCTTTCTTAAGTGTTTATAGTTTTTTTTTCGAAGGAGGAAGCATTAGGAGGTTTATTGCCGTATCAAATGCCTCTCAAAGATAACCTAGAGATCTCAAGCATTGATCCAACTAAGAGTAAAGAGCACAATTAAGCTGGAGAGTGAGGCAGTGAGGAAGAAGTATCGATGTGTTCTAATAAAGAAAATTTTATATCTAAGTTACACGTTGGTGGTGCGTCAACATAACCATTAAGATTAGAAACAATTAGAACTTAGACTTGATTTTTTCTTATAATGTAATTCATTAAATATAAAGGTGTTATTAGAAAGTCTATGATTTTGTTGAATGGTAGAATAGGAGAATTATATTTTTACCATTAAGTGCTTTAATTAAATGATGATTCTTTGACTTTACTGTTATTAGTGTTTATGGTATCGGTAGTTGAGCTTTTATTGTTGTTCTTGACATATTGTGGTAGTGTAGGTTTAAAAAAAAATGATAAGTGCTAATGAATATATTTTTGAGTTAACTCTAATATCATGATAGTGTATATGATACAAAAATTTGTCATTTTTCACATTGAAATCGTAAAAATTATTGAACCTTAAAATACACATTATTAATGTACAAGATAAAATAGAACAATCTATATAACATACAATATAAAATATTGGAGTATATCTAATGACATGTTAAATGTTTTTATCAATAACCACTGTAAGAGATGATAGTTGGATACGTGTATATCTAATCAAAACTATATTAAAGATTACTAGGCTAGTGCATATATCAATCTCATAATATAGTTTAGTAAAGATGAGTTTGATCCCACGAAGACTATAAGTACTAATCATCTTTCTATTATCTAATCTAATGACAATAAATGATTGATTTTGAAGATACAATTAACTAAACTAAAAGTTTGAATCTGAAATAACGCGATAGATAAGAACAAAGCAGTCAAATATATACAAGATCTAGATAAAATTTTCCCTAAAACCTTCATATGAGTAAATTTATCTTAGTTCAATGATTAATCCTAATTTTTTAAGACTGGAAAAAATTTCAAAACTATAACCATATTCTTTATTAATTTTTTAAAGTTGATTAATTAAAATCTCTTTCTATCAAAAATCCTAAGAACACATCAACTTATTATGTGAGTTTTAGGATATATTTAACTCTAACATGAAAAAGTTATGTGGTTGTATCTCTAGAATTATGTGTAAATCTTATTATTCATATCACAATCTTTTCATACTTATGATTTTTTAATATCTATACATAAAACCTAAAATTGAATCAAAACGTTAACATATTTCAGTTTAATCATCATGAAGAATTCAAAAGATAACTTTAAGTCTTTTATTAAATCAAATAATCAATCAAAAAAATGGCTCTAAGGTTCATCACATCTATATCTATCCCAATTTAGCTCATTGTAAGAATAAGAAACCTAATAATAATAATGAAAGAAAACAAGATAAAAGAAATCATTTTAGTGGATCTTGAATTCTTGATGTTCTTTTGTTAAATCTCGATGAAATTCTCTTTTTTGTCTTCAAAATTGTTTTTTTCTTATCTAAAGACGATTGTGGCCCCTTATGATTGCTTTCGATCATCCTTCTTTGTCTAATCCCTAAGGCTGTGTTTAGTTGAACATAAGGTTTTTAATAGAATTAAATAGAATTGAATAGTTTTTAATGGAATGGAATGTAAATGGATATAATATTAAAAAATTATTGTTTGGGAAAAATGTAAAGGTCCATAATGTAATATAGTGAAATGTTGTTTGGATGAAAGGTTTATAATGTAATATAATATAAAGTTGTTTATTATTTTACATTTCATCTTAAATCCCCCAAATTGGAGATTTTTAATTTTTACTGTTTATGATGAAATGGGATGTAATATGAAACCCTCCTCTTCCATATCATTTTTTTCTATCCATTATAAACCCTTCTCTCAAACAATGGAATAATATTACATTTCATTCCATTCCATTCCATTAATAAACTCCCAACTAAACATAGCCTAAAAGCTTCCCTTTATTCTCATGAAAAATATTCAAAGCGTCTCATCCATGATAGATTTAACTGACTCATATTAATCTCATGTTCTTCACATATCTAAGGATTCATCTTGGGCATATATGTATGAAGGCTAGGAGCAAGGGGTCCATGTTTAGGCTCTGTTTTTCGTATGGCACTCTCAAAGGGGAAAAAAATGACAAAACATGGGACCATATTTGAATCGTGTTTTGAAAATGGATCTATGTTGTATTCATGGTCATCTAGAATCATGTCAAAGCTTCTTCACCTTGGCTCCAACTTATCTTCATAGGAGAGCTAAAATAAGACATAAACAAAATATAAGCCCTCTGAAATACAACTTTTTCACCAACTAAAGGAAAACCAAATGCTGCAACTAAGATTTTTGTTAAATGGAAAGATCTTTTAGAATTTGAAGCATCATTAGCGCCTTATAATACAATTGCCCAACAATTTCCCACCTTACATAGGGGCGATATCGTTAAGCCTCCAACTCGCACCCAATAAGAAAGGAAAAAGGTACCAACAGCCAGCTTTACGACAAGCTGAAGACTTTTTGTTAGAATGTTTGTACCATCTAAAAGAGTGAGGTGGCACGATAGTTAGGATTCTCTACCAAAGGTGTTGGGTATAATAGGTTACACGTGAGTTATGAGGGGCATGGGCTAATCCTAACTTATTTTCCTATCAATAAAGTCCGAAACACTAGCATTCCCTACCTGGGTTCATCCATCTATTTCTCTATTTCCTCATCTAATGACAGCTATTGCAAAAGCTTCCCACCAATATCTATAAGGACTTGCCGGCCATTGCAAGACAATTAACTTGTTAAAATCTGAAATCCAATGGATAAGTATGCTCTGACGTCCGGACTCCAGAATTAAAAATTTCCAGAACCCAAATTCATGGCAGGAACTAAATAAACACCATCAAACACTGAACGGGTTTAAAAATTATCGTTACATGCAAAGAGACGTCAATATACCTCAAAAGCATCTATATTGCCATTTTAACCAATAAGATTTTAAGCTTTACACAAAAAGTGACATAAAACAACTAAATATTTCTTATACAAATATCTGAAATAAAAGATTGTCCAGCATAATTGAAAATATGGCATCTGTCATCGATGATATAATTCGGAGAGAAAAACAAAATCTCAAATCAGTGGAATAACATAAGATAGCATAAAATCAAAATTGACGAACAATTACAGTTTCAATTGAGTAAAAAATCTGTATGCCCCAACATTTTTTCTGGGATTAATTGTATACAAGCATCTGCAATAAAGTGCATGCACAAGACCAGGAAGGATATTGCAACTCAACCTCCTAGTAGCTCCTGCCCCAATATGTCCATTTTTTTGCAGGCTTTCCTGATGCAAAGCATTTTGTACCTGAAAATATTTAGCATAGCAAGTGTTTTGATGTTAATGGCATGCAACTGTCGGCAGAACAGAGAAAAATCAACGTGCACAATAAGTTACATACTCATTACTATTTGACATTTATGCCTAAATATCAAGTTGGAACTTAGACAATTGCAAAAGCCAGATGAAATAAAATGCACAAAATTGAAGGAACAATGAGACTGAACTTTCAGCATATCATGACCACCGATTTCTATAAGATTGAGCTTCACATACCTTCAGGGAGCTCTGGCTGATCGAATGGGCTGCAAAGGGACTTGGCTGCACCCATTTCACCTTTTGTCCGTTCCTTCACATCCTTTTCCACCTCCTGCAACATGACAATAGGAGTTCAATGAGCACAAAGTTAACACCCAATAAAATTTGATACCAGCTTCATGCCTACACAAGATCAATTGCGGAAAAGCAATTAACATTAGAATCAATAAAACCAAAAAAAATAGTTAATAAAATAAAAGGTTCGGTGTATCACACCACAAAGAAATCTAAGCATAAATATCTAGCAAATTAGTTGGTTTTCTCTCATATAAGTTCACTGCAGATCAATCAAAAATCAAAACAACATTTCAGCAGTGATATTCCCTCCGTTACATTAAAAAAGAGTGTCATTTATCAAAACACATTGCAAAATGAACTTTGAGAATACAAATCAAAAGAACCATTAAACAAAGAATTTTGGTAGCAGAAGGATTTCAACAACTTAGCAAAATGTATAATTCGTTACTTATCTTACCTCTTCATCACACCAAGGAGCTAAGATCATTTTCCTTTGGCTAAGAGCCTCCTTGAACTCATCCCAAGTTTTCACAACTTGAACACAAGCATCTCGCTTTTCTTTGGCGGTATTGAATAAGCTTTGTTGTACAATATCCAACAAATCTTTCACTTGCTCAACCAAACTAACCCTACTTATATCCACTTTTGCTCCATTATCACGGCGAACAACTCGTACCTGTAAAAAAGAAATTATATTATAGATGGCATTACATAGCCCTTTTATATAAGAGAAAACAAGTGTTACAGCATACAAAATATAGGTAGTCAATTGGTTGAAAGTTGTTCGATCTCTTTGTTTATTTGGCTTTCTTTATTTGGAATAAGATGTGGTCTATTCAGTTAGATGAATGGATATCAGCCAGAATTGCAAGAAATTAATTCACACGGTCTGACTCACATACACACTACAGGTCTCCAAAACCCCTCATCCCAGTATTAAGTATATTTAAAAATATAGCAGGAATTGCATCAGAACCAGTTGAGTCTATCACTTAATCCAACAAGACAACAATTTGCTTCTCTTAAATCAAAATTTAAACCATACAAGAATAAAGTTACTAAATTAGTTCTACAACAGATTCTAATTTTACAATCAAATCAGGTTCCACCATAAAATTACCACAAAACAAGCTGTAATAGAGCACAGAAAAATATGGGGTTCCTCACCTGATTATTTGCCAAGTCTTTTGGTCCTATTTCAATCCTTAAAGGAACACCTTTCATCTCCCAGTGAGAATACTTCCAACCAGGTGAATAATTTTCTCTGAAATCGGCCTCAGCACAAATACCAGACTTAGACAATGCATCCACAGTATCAGCACATGCATCAAAGATTCCTCGAGTATCAGCATCTTTGTAAGGCACAGGAACCACAATGACTTGTACCGATGCTATTTTAGGTGGCAGCACTAAACCCTTATCATCTCCATGAACCATCACCATTACACCAATCTACCAGAATAAAAAAGTTATTAGAGAAGATGGAAGCAGCAATGCAATGGTAAGTTGTCACAAACATAATTATTCAAATGTTTTCCCCGAAGATACATTAATCAATAACGTACATCTAAGTGAGACAAACAGTGTCTGCAGGTACTTAAAAATTTGGCCCGAAAACAAATATGAACCAATAAAGTTAAATGGGGAAAACTGACTTATTAATTACAATAAGACAAGTCCTGGATCATAATGGCACTTCTAACCCCAAGTCAAAAGAAATCATGAACTTACCGTTCTGGTGCTATATGCCCAAGAGTTCTGCCAGACCATGCCCTTCTCTCCCTTCTCATTTTCAAAGTTTATCTCAAACATTTTTGCAAAATTCTGCCCCAGACAATGAGAAGTTGCACCTTGTATTCCACGTCCAGTGTTGGGAATAAATGCCTACCATTACATCAATTGCATCAATATATAAATGGACTATAAATCTCTAAGTCCAATCTAATTCATAAGTACATTAAATACCTCAACACTTGTTGTGTAAAGTCCACCAGCAAACTTTTCCATCTCACTTTTCTTACCCTTTATAACAGGAATAGCCAAGAATTCTTCGTATATGCGTCTATATAGCTCCAATATTTGAAGCACCTTTTACATAGGAATGATTTTAAATCAGATAGAAATATAAGATGTAAGACAAAAAAATCTGAATGTTGAGTAATCCAAATCCAGATATATCATCTACAATATATAGAATTAAACACTTACAAGTTTGAGCATAAACAGTTAGACTGACAAACTGGTTTGTGGTGAAAAGAAACAAAACCAACTAGCTGAAGGACTGTTAAGTTTCATTTTGGATTTTTGGCTTTGGTTTTTGTAATCTTGGGTAATAGTGAAAACAAAGTGTTTTAAGTATGATTGTTTGAGCCTTACTATTAACAAGAAAATAGTTTATGCTAACTAATAAAGTTTCACCAGGTGGTCAATTGAAGAACATGATTATTATGCTTTGATAAGAATTAGAATTTACAATCGACAGAAGCTGTGGTTGAAAATCAGTTTTGATGCAAGAACGAATATAATGAGAACAAAATAGATATCCGGAATTCCTGAAGAACTTTTTTTAATGTCGTGGAACTTAATGAAACAGAAAAATGAAAACCAAAAATAGGAACTCAATCAAACAAATAAAGCAAAAAAAAACATTTTCAACAAAAACTGGAAGTAGAAATGATATCTGATGAAAGTCACTGTCTAAAAAGGACTGAACATATATGCAATTTCAAGCTCTAAAGGTTCTATGATTTACTTCGATATGTCGAGATAAATAAAAGAAATAGCTTAATTTATCAAGTGATAGGCTCTTCTAAAATTAGTGAACTGATTTTTGTTAGGAACTTTGTAAGTTGAATACAACAACAAGACAGAAAATATAGTCACCAGTACAAAAGGAAGGAGCTCAATGCCTGAGTCATATACCTCTTCATCAGCTTCTGCCTTTGTTGCAAAAGCAGTATGCCCTTCCTGCCAAAGGAACTCACGGCTCCTGAAAAGGCAAAGTATCTTGTGAAGTATTTCAAGCACACGAATATGGAAGGGGGACATATATCAAGATATTTGCAGAATATCCTGTAAACAAGTAATGGAACAACTAAACCAAACATAAGGAAAATATGCACCATTGAGAGCAACCGGTGGTTATTATATCTCATCAGAAAAGTTCAAAAAATATTTACTTCAATAAAATCAACATCAAGTATCAATCCAAGCATCCTCAAGACAAAAAGATACCTCTAAAAAAAGCATTTCGCAAAAGATAAAACGTAAAAGACATTACTTAAACCAAAAGCATGTGGAAAAATATAAACCAGAAGTTCAGTATGACCTGATTTCAAAAATATCATACCTAATAAATGGAGTAGGATTGCTGAACTCCCAACGAACAACATTGCACCACTGGTTAAGTTTCAAAGGTAAGTCCCGGTGTCCCCTTATCCACTTAGAGAAATAGGGGTACATGACTGTCTCACTAGTTGGACGAATCGCAATAGGAATTTCCAAATCAGATTTCCCAGATTTTGTCACCCAAGCGACCTAAATTGAAGAAAGAACAAGCCATAAAGTTTTCAAAATAGTTAAGTTCCCATTTGTGTGCCAAGGAAGTGGACAACTTCACATATGGTAGTGAATGCTAGAAGTACATCAACAAAGCAACACCCTTTCAACAACCATGACACACATTTTGTATCTTCTCTTCTTTCCAAACTTCTATACGAATTTTTCAAAAAAAGTACACAATTTTCAGATTTCAGACAAAAAGGTCAGGAATAAATAAAGATGGCTACATTGCTAGCATAGTCTAAACAAAGATTCTACTCCCACAAGGAAAAATTAACCCTTAATCTAACATTGAACATCGATACCAACATATTTGGGGGAAAAAAATATATCAGAAGAACTCTGTTTCTACAGTTCTACTCCTATGAGCTATTTCCCTCTCTAAATGTCTATGTTAAATGTAATTAGTCCACTGCACACAACTAAAAATGTAGTAACAAGGTAACTCTCAACTACTGAAGCATCCTTGAACAGTTCACAAAAGAAAGCTTTCAAAACAAAATGTGGCAAGAAAATAACAATTATTTCTAACCTCTGGAGCAAAGCCTTCAACGTGATCTTTCTCCTTTTCCAAAACACTGGATGACACAAAGAGGGGAAAGTAGCAGTTTTTAATCCTCATTTTCTTGATTTCTGCATCAAAGAATGTCTGCATATTGACATAACAGGAAAAGTAAATTATCTCCACCACTAGTTAATGCACAATTATTATTAGCTCCAACAGAAACCCATCAAATTGCTAAGAAAAGAAAGAAAACAACCAGCAGATTTTTAAATACAGAAAAAACCAGCGAATTATCTGATCACTCAAGCATCATTGAACTGACGTATTACAAAACATCCAAACCCTATCAGAAAATCAACCAAAAGAGATCTAATGGCATGGAGAATATCAAAATCACAAATAAAATGTTAAAATACTCGGACAAAGTGTAAACTTACTTGCATGGTCTCCCAAATTGACATTGCCCATGGCCTCAGGATGTAACAACCAGATATATCATAGTACTCAATCATCTCGCCATTGACAACCACCTAAAAAAGCAAAAATAAAGCTAATTATCAAATGTAGAACATTGCAAAATGTCATATACCACAAGATCGGGGAAGTACATCATAGAAGGAGTTTGAACCAAGTATTGTTCATCGTGTTTAGTACAATTTCACGGTAAATATCCTATTAACACATACTAAACCAAGTAATAGGTGCAATAAGACCCATTCTGTTGTCAGATAATAAGACTCTATTTCACGAGGAAAAAACAGGGTCATAAAATAAGAATCTCTTTCAACATACCCACTTCCAACAACAGGATGTATCCCTAAATTCCAAAATTTAGATAGATGAAGCACTGAAAAATTAGAAAGCAAAGATGACATAATTAATATATACCTCAGAATACCATTCTCCAAAGTTGTCGTCTTTTCTGAAGGAAAGTCCTAACCCGGTCTCTTTCTTCACCTCCTTTTTTTTCCCACCTATTATGAGAGAAGGGACAGATCATTAGAAATATACCCATTTAGATAAAGCTCGCGATTTCCAATCCACGCATTGAATAGAAGACGAGACACTAACCACCAGCCATTTGGGCAACCTTAATTAACGCTCGAAACAATCTGGAGAACCAAAAAAGAGTATTAATTATAACACAGGACAAATGAGACTAAACAGCAGAATAGTTAACTTAAGCCACAAAACTAGTATACTAAAGGTTCATGACAACATTCAACAAGATACAGACATTCTATACAAAGGTGAAATCCCGATTAGAAGAGGAAATAGCGTGGATTCGAACTAGAAACAGGAAATGTAGTAATAAGGCTGAAGTGGGAGAAACAGCATAGATTCGACAATCAGAAGAGAGTAGATGGAGAAGAAAAAGAAAAAGCGTACCAAAGACGAGAGGCTGAGAAGAGTGAGTGTGGAGTTTGGCTTTCCTGTCTCCGGTTCTTCCCTTTTGTGCTCAAAGGTCAAACCAACACCAGTGTTTTAATTTCATGTGAGAAAAAAAAACCCTAGACTAGCTATTATTTCACAATACCATGAGTTCTGCTTTCATCAACTCCCGAGTAGGAAGCAAGTTCTGATTTCATTCCGACTATTATCGCAAAAAATTTAACAAAAGAAAAAGAAAAAGAAAAAGAAAAGTAGTAAGTGTTGCTTCCCTATGAATAAAATATGTGTTTTCCTTCGACTTTAAATATATTAAGAAGTCAATATAATTTTTTTGAAAAGGAAATTGGAAAATATGAATTAAATATTGATCTTGGATATTAAACGCGGATATAAAATGAATATTCTAACTATTTTTATTCCCAAAGTAAATATGTAATAATTTAGAATACTTGGTAACAAAGTTCCGAATTCCGTTCCGTTCTGGCCGGAGAACGGAATTCAGAATTCGCCCTCGGTACCGGCCATAAATACCTGCTGGTACCGGGGTTTTCCGTTGGGTACCGGCCGGTACCCAACATTCTGGAA
>JAOSBK010000002.1:22980513-22993347 GCA_027568895.1 Erythroxylum shatona
ATTTATGTTAATCTCTTATATAATATTTATTTATAAATTATGAATTATATTTTATTAAAATAAATAATTAAATTAATTAATTAACATTATTGATTTTTAATCATTAAAGTAAACATAAGTTATTTTTTTAGAAGTTAAATAAAAAATTCATTATAAGGACATTACAAAATATTTTTAAAATTATATATTTATAATTTTATATTAAACAACTAATTTTACCAAACATCTCTAATAAACAATTAATACAATCTACTTAAATAATCGCCAAATATGACGATTATAACTAATAGCTCAAAAAAGAAGTCCAGGGACCAGGGTCGATGGCTGCCGTGCCGATCAATAACCCAACCATCAGATATACTCCTTAGCACGTTGCCTACAAACCCTGCCGCCGCAGCAATTCTTAACTGGGCTCTCTGGGTCTCGGAGAGAGGTGATTGGTTGGAGTTGTGGAATTCAAAAGTGTTGCCGATAGATCTTTAAATGTGGCGATTTCTTCACAGCATTAATTGCGCCGGTTTCTAAGGGAGAAAGGGGTGGGAAGTGGAACCATCAACACAAGTGGATCTTTACATGTGGCGGTTTCTTCACAGCATTAATTCCGCCGGTTTCTAAGGGAGAAAGGGGTGGGAAGTGGAACCATCAACAGAAGTGGTGTTTTGTTAAATGACCGCAATGTACTTGGATGCTCTTTCCAGATTCAAACTTTTCGTTTTTGCTTTCTCCCTTTTCCAACAAAAGAGCGATACCAATCGAGTGAAAAACGAAAAGAAACGTTGCCCTTGTCTACAGAGTTTGGTGCTTGTTCCCATTCCTACTTCTCCTCAACTAACATTTGGCACCATAAACCCATGACAACACCAATGTGCAAATTTTCCATTTCTACATCACCAAATTTACCTCTCTTTTGCAATATTTTTTAGCCTTTTCATCTCCTAAGTATTGAAATTATTCGTGGCAAGCAACTGTAAACAAGGACTATTGGTGTGCAAAGGCAATGGTAACAGATTGGGAAAGTAATAAAATCATAAAGAATATAACAATAATCAGAAGATGAAACAGGAAGTGGTGCTCTTGAAATCCAAATGCCATTCCAATCACAAATCCTACACCATACAAAGTATCAAGCTATAAATGAACTCTTATAGAAAGATTAAAAGGAAAAAAGCAACAGATGGATTGGATTGAAGGGGCGAAGTCACTGCCAAGAACTATATCTAATCTAAAATTGAGGTTCTTTGTTGAAAGCAATGGGGGAAAAAGGAAAAAGAATGAACAGGTGCTCCTACAGACGCCAATCAAAACATGCAGAATATGCAGTCATTCACGTGAAGGCATGGAGGGAAGGAAGAAACCATATTAGCAGATCCATGGCTAACTCTCACTTAAGCCTCTTCTATCCGTTCTCTCTACCTATATAAGGAAAGAAAATCATTCCAACTTCAATCAAATCTGGAGACAACATATGACCTTAAGATCATGCTACAGCTTAATTCTTAGACCTATAACCAATTTACCTGGTCTTAGAATTGCCAAGTGTGAGCTCAAGATCATCCGATACACATTCTTCATGTATTATTTCTCCTTCCCATGGTTTTACTACGCCTGTTGCATTACAACCAAATGCAAACTCAGCTGCAATACTATCTGCCATTGGAACATCAGCAGTCTGATCAATCCCAGCAGGAACTGCAGGAGAACATGTCCCACTTTGCCCTGGAGTCCACATGCGTGACCCTGCACCTGACAATGCATCCTCTCGGAAGCCAAACGGGTTTCGGGAGACAAGGCTAAATGTTGGTGATGATGGTCCACTTTGAGGAATCTGGATACCAGCAAACCATCCTGAATCCTGCAGGACCTGACGTCCAGGACTTGGTGGAGTCGAGGAAGGCATTGACGAAGGCAAGAAAGAATTATTCTGTCCCAGCCACGATGGGGTAGCAGCTGGTTCATCCCAGTCATTTTTAGTACGGGGAGTTCGGGAAGTTGGAGAGCTCAAAGGAGGGGTGACCGGAGCGCTTATGGAGCCACTGTGAATATAAATATGATGTGGGTGCTTAGATGAGGCTGATGAAGAACTAGATGAGAGCGTTTTCAACCAGGGGATAAGGGAATTGGCATCAGCATTGCAACTGGCATTGGCAACATAACTAGATGATACAGGACTAGGAAAAGAAGATGAAGCAGGACTTGGGTTATAGGATGCACAGGGACTGGGTTGATATGATGAGCATGCACTAGCTGATGTAGACCCTCCGACAATGTCCATACGTTCCACAGGCTTGCATCCCTATAGAAATGCAAACAAATTAAGGGGCGAGGAAAATCATTCACAAATTGTATATGTTTAGCAGGCAGATATCCTGGTACGTGATGTAACGAAGATAACAAAATGAAAAAAGCAACAGTTTGCCTCACAAGTATGTTTCTGCCCAGTTTGAAGATTATGGTTACTTCACATCTTACAATCACTTGAATAATACTTCAAGGCCCTCAATCTCTAAATCCCAAATTCATGTACATCATTTCAATTTCTCATGAAAGATTCTGTAACAACATTCAGCATTTAGGAGCTAGAGTTGTAATAACGAAAATAACTCTATCCTTCAAGCTAGTTGAACTTAAAGAATTAAGTATCATCCTGATCACAATCAAAAGATTTGAAGGAGATTTTCAGAGTGCAGGACTGCCACTGTGGCAATTAACATAAAATTTCCAACATGGAAGCATTACCCAGTAATCTCTTAACTCCTCGGTGCAATCAAGAAATGAGTTATATCTTCATGTATAAACACGTCTATTTGCAGAATCAACTATATGTCTCTCTAGAATTACTAGAGATAGTAGCCCACGTGATAACTCAAGTAGCCTCAAGGCTTGAGCTTAGGGTTTAATTCCATTCCTTCCTGTGTCCTAAGCCATGGCCTAAAGATGATAACAAGTCAGTCTCCCACGTGTGGAAAAGGGATCTCCAACCATTGATAATGCATCAGTTCCGTCTAACTTCATCACCACATTTATCAGTTGATTCAAACCAAGGAAAAAATTAAAAGAGATCAGAAAAGATGTCTATATCTAAGGTGTAAAATAAATTTCATGCTCAAATGGCAAGCTCCGAAACTTGGAACCAGTCTGATAGCACAGAAGTCAGACTAGGTGAGTAAGAAATGGGGATTGAAAGGTTTGGTAATAGGATGCCTAGTTCACATGACAAATTGTTGTCTAGTGAAATGCCATGGGCAGCAATTGTGTCCACTTGTATTTATTTGATCTTGTCTTTTGGAAATAGAAGATGAACAAGACGTTATCAAAGTTTTGCTGCATTTCATTTTCAGACATGTTGATAATAGCTGATTCCTACCCAGATCTCATTCCAAGTTTGGTAGGACTCCTGCCCACCTCTCATAAGACGATTATCATTAATAGCTAAGATACCAAAATTCCTGCTTTACCAAGCAATAAGTAGGAATCTTCCGCCACAAAAGCTTGAAAGCAAGTGGAGAAGAGAAGACCGAAGGGCACTAGAGTAATTGCGACCCGACAAAAACTTTGTTAAAGACAAATTAATGTCAAAAGATGAAGCTATCAGTGTACTGCACCCACGACACGCCATCTTCCCCCACATGTTCCCATTACAATAATCAAACTCAAAGACACCCCCTAACCACTCTTATGTCTTAACACGCTTTATACCCTTAAAATATTCCTAAACTAAACATTCCACGAAAAGGGAATCCAAGGATTTGATATCTCCCTTCCCCATTCAAAACCCAGAAAAAGAAAAAAGAAAAAGAGAGGAAAATGAAGACAGTCCTTTTCAACCTTCCAACACCAAACATTAATTAAGCAACAAATTAGGTCTAGGTCAACACCGAATACCCAGTAAACCAAGTCGTCTCACGCAAGAGTGAAACATGAAATGCCCCAAATGACCTTCGAGTTAAAATGAAAACGAGCTAAAGAGACAGATTTGGGTTCACGAGAAAATGCAAAATTAGACAATCAGTTGCATTAAAAATCAAAGACGATTGAATGATGAAAACGCCCTCGGATCAAACGGAATCTCGACGGGTCATATTGTTCACAGGGGAAGGA
Organism: Erythroxylum shatona; assembly: GCA_027568895.1. Lineage (NCBI taxonomy): Eukaryota > Viridiplantae > Streptophyta > Magnoliopsida > Malpighiales > Erythroxylaceae > Erythroxylum > Erythroxylum shatona. The sequence goes on from JAOSBK010000002.1 coordinate 22,984,612, forward strand.
CAATTTGGTGCAGAACATGTTGACCAGGTTTACTCTGCTCTTTCTCGGAGTCCCCTGTCCACCATGTTCCTGCTAATAGATCGAAGCATACCGAATCTTTTGATCCCATGCTTCCGTGCATTTTAAAAGTAAAAGGCCACAAACAGGGAAAAGGTAGCTTATACTAAGACAATCTCAACTCTCCATCACGACTCTCGCTATTATTCTCTCATACAACCAGTGCACGTTTGCACACAATTAAAAATAAGACAAAATCAGGTGCGGCTCCAACTCTTGGACCAATCAGATATAGATCTAATTAAAAACCGATAACCAGAAACCACCGGCGCAAGTTATCGTCGTACAAAATAAAGAGCTAAAGTGCACATTATGCTTCATCAACATACAACTCCTTGCACAAGTAAAATCAAGAGTAGCCACAAGTCGTTGTTTAAGAGTTACCTTTCTATAGGTGGTGCCATCTTCTTCAACGGTCCAACCAGCTTCGCTGCAAAGGGCTTTGAGGACTTCATTATTGTCGCAGTGCTTGGGAAGCTTGAAGTTACCATAAATTCTTAGTCCGGCGAATATTTTTGCGGCGATCGCTCTCCTCCTCCTTTCTCTTTTCTTGTTGTTCTCCCTCTCCTTCCATGTCGGCATTCTTGTCCCCGACGTCATTTTTACTCTCAGCTACCTCTGCTCTCGAAGAACTGTTGCTTTCGCAATGATTTTTTTCGCCGGAAATTTTCTTGGGGAACAAACGGAGTGAGCCTGGTGAAATTTTAAAATTGGCGGTTTTTCTTTTCTGGTGTGTTCGTCGGGTTTAGGGAGGAGAGAGCTCTCACTAGCTAGAGAGGGGTGAGTTGGAGAAGGTGAGATAAATACAAGCAGGTAAGGAAAAAGACCTTAGGAGAACATGTTATAACGGAAATGCCACAGAAGAAAAGGCTGTATTCCGAGATCACGGCGCTGGCACGTGTTCAGGCTTTTTATAAAAGAAAAAGGAGAGGGAGTCCCACCTTGGCCAAGGAAAACGACGTCGTGTAAGTAATGTCATTGTAACATGGGAATTTTTAATAATACTATTGTAAGTGCGGTTTGATTCCGGTTTGGCTTTGCACATTTGTATTTGACTTTGACCAATTTACGGATCCAATTAGTTGCCACCGATTCTTTATTTTATTTTTTGCTGCTACTTACTTTATATTTACCAAAATATATGTGAATTAAGGACAAAATGATTTTATCAAACAGAAATTAAGAATACGAATGAAAATGTAAAAGAGATGATATTTGAAAAGGAAGATTGCTAATCTTTATTATGTAGATTTAATATACTAATTTTTATAAAATAACAAGATAAGTTTATACAATTTAAAGATAATTGGATTGTGTCTCATGAGACTTCCCCCTCTAAGTATCCTTAAAGGAATACATTATTGATATTTAATTGATACCCGAACCAATTTTTTTCAAGAGTTAACCAGAGTATTAATTAGATTATATTAGGTTTGACTATAACGTTGAATGTCAATACTAAGTCTCTATTTAAATCATTTTGCAACGAGACGTGCCTTGTACCTGTCAATAGCTAATACTTGATTCAGGATAGTCACTTACACATGGACAGAGCCATGTTATAGGGGAGGGGGGCCATGGCCCCCCCTTTCAAATATTTTTTTTTAAAAATTACTTATATAATTAAAATTTTTAAAATTACAAATATAAGTGGCCCCCCTTTAAAAAAAAATCCCTATCTTCTCTTTTATAATTTTTAAAATTACAAATATAAGTGGCCCCCCCTTGTATTATTTTTTTGCATTTAGATGTTGGCCCCCGGCCTCCCTTAGAGTTGAGTCTGGCTCCGCCCCTGCACTTACATTTAATGACATTATGAGATTTCTATTTTGAGTTCTAATTCCCATATTTGGTTCTTCAAAAGTGCATTGGAAAATTTTTATGCTTGTTTATGAGTAAATGGTATGGAGTGTGGGGATAAAAATAAATTTTAGTTTATGAATGCTGTTTAGGAATGAGTTGTGATACGAGATTGAGTTAGTTAGCTTGGAAAGAGGGTTGGTTAGTTACTAAGTGGGATGGGGGTGATTGATGTCTGTGTGCTTGGAATAGATAGTATGTCTAATATATTATACTATTATATAAAGTGGTAGTAAAATAAGTGTTACTTGAACATATGACATTGTTAAGCTGGCAGAATGAGAGTAAACTTGCCGATTGAACTACATAAATGGAGTAGTCACAAATTTTTTTATGAAAAAAAGTGGAGGAGTGGGACTTTTTTTTGGGGTTAAAAAGTTGAATATATTATAACTAATAAAAAGGGTTACAAAGCCTTACAATGAAAACTAAAGCTATTGACTAGCTTAGACAAATGTACAAAACAAAGGAGCAAGTTGAAAACTAGACTACAACATTGTGTTTAGTGTTCAATTGGAGTGGCCTTTGTGTTTACTCATAATTCTAGCTCTCTACTTTGGGTAAGGAAATCATAAGTGCATCCTCCTTGGTTGTTTGCTCAACTTTCAAGATTTTAGCATTCCTTTGTTTCCATTTGGAATATATACAAATTCCTATGGATTTGACTGCCTATAGTTTCATGTTCTTGGTAAAATAGTTGTCTCTTTGTAGCCATTCTAATATATCTTGAAAGTAGAGGAATTTTTGGTCTAGAGCTAGGAAAACATGTACTCTTTCTCAAATCCAGCTAAACATTTAAAGAATAAATGTGATATGGATTTAGTTTGAACCCTGCAAAATACACAAGTTCCCTGAGTATTAAGGAAACTCAATCTATTTTTTATTGCAAATCTGTTCCTCAAGCATAAACATAGCATAAGGGATACCTTGGTGACTGATGTTTGTTCAACATTAGTTTATCCTATCTCACTCACTTCTCTTTCCTTCCTCCTCAGGAATTCTCTACAAGAGTTATCGGAGAAATTGTCACTTAAGTGAGCTTTCCAGATATATCTGTCTTCCTTTTATTGGTGAGAATTGTAATATGGTAAAATTGAGGTTATCTACCGATGATGGTTTACCATTGGTTCCCTACTATCCATTCCTGAACTTTTACATTCATTTGAAATCTTCTTTCAAAAAGAACTCTTAATTTGGATAAGAAAAGTGGTCTATTTTTTAGCCAATTATCGTAAAAGATTGAATCTCTTTTCTCATTGCCTATTATGCATATTATCAAGCTAGAGTGTCCTTTATCCTACAAAACTAAGATATAAAATTAGAGTGATTTTGGCACTCTTTGAGCTCTAATAAACTTTTACTTTTTAACACATATGTGTGTACCTATTCAGACCATAAGGTGTTTTCCCTATTGGTTATCATCCATAGTCTTTTAGCTACTTGGATCCGGTTATTGGCTTTTATAGCTTGGATGCCTACCCCTCCTTCATTGTAAGGCAGAAACATATCTTGCCATTTAACATTGGCCATCGTGTTCCTCTGTGTTCTTCCACTTTATAAGAACTTCCTTATCATATTTTTATAGACTTGGTTACTCCTTTAAAAAGCAATATCTAAGTTGACCAGTAAATGTGTAGAGAACTTAGGATTGATTTGATCAATGTTAACTTTCCTCCATATGATAACTCTTTATTGCTCTAATGGTTTAACCTTTTTTTGTATCTTGTCTATCTTAAGCTGACATTCCCTAAATCTTAGCTTTCTGTTAGAGACAGGGAGACCAATATATTTAATTGTTAGGGTGGATATTATGAATAATGTGATATTTGAGAGCTTGCTTGCTCCTTCCTTAACACTCATAGATATAATTAGCTGGGTTTCCCCTCATTGTTCATAAGCCCTGAGTTATTGAATGTGTTAAGAGTGTTGGATATGATGTTGACTATTTGAACATTGGCTTTGAAAAATATTATAAGGTCATCAACCAACTTTACTCTTCTACATTTGCTATGGTTTGCAAAGTTAGAGCTTCTGGTAATATTGGACTTGAGCAACTTAGAGAATGCTTCTATATGTACGATGAAGATGTAGGGGGAGAGTGGATCACATTGCTTTTGTCGTTTCCTTCATTGGAATACTTTGTTGGTTCTCCATTCACCAAGATACTAAATGAATTTGATGTTATACGTTCCTCATTTTAGTTTGAGAATTTTACAGGTAAGTCAAACGTTTTTAATAGATGTAAAATGAAAGTCCAATTGACACTAGCAAAAGCCTTGTTAAAATCAATCTTAAAATCACAATCTTTTATGGCTCTCTTTCTACCATAACTCTTGAACAACTTTTGTATCATTAGAATGTTATCTCCAATACTCCTCCCTTCTATGAAGGCATTCTAGGAGTGGAAAGCTAGATTAAGACTTATTGCAAGAACTTTAGAAATGATTTTATAAACAAAATTACTGTATTAAATAGATCTATAATCCTTAAGATAGCTGGGGTTATTAGATTTACGCACTAGATATATACGAGTCTTATTAATGTCTTTCAACAATTTACCATTGGCAAATAATTCTTTGATTGCTTTGATAATTGTATGCTCGGTAAAGCTCCAAGTTTTATGGAAGAAGAATCCATTAAATCCATCTAGCCCTAGAACCTTCATGGAATTGAGCTTAAAAACTTTCCGCTCATTTTTTTGAGTAGTTACAGATTTTCATAAGCTATCTTTCATCTCATTTATAAAGGAGTTATATATGAAGGAGCTGAAAATATATGTCGAAGAGCTAGTGGCCAGCTAAGTTCCAAGGATATTCTTGAAGTATCTATAAACCTCCTCCTTTAATTCACTTTAAGAGATAATTGGTTCCCTATCCAGCCTTATCAACTTAGAACTAAAGTTTGCCTACATTTTAGCCTTGATATTATTGTTAAGATATTTTATGTTTTTTTCACCATCGATGTTCCACTTCAATCTTACTCTTTACCTTAATATGGAGTTATGAATGGATACTGCCCTTTTGTATTCATGCATTGTAATTCTCTCTTTCTCCTTTAGATGAGCATTTGAGGGATTTAGATATAAGGTATTACGAATTTGTAGAAGCATGGATTTAACACTTCCAACCATTTCAGAGGTATTCATCTCATTCTTGATAAGTTCCAATTTTTTAACTAATTGATATTGTTTACTACCTTTAATCCCTTTTTGAAGACTTTTGTTAATGGCTTTGTTGAATCCCTCTTTTTCTATGAGAAAGTTATTAAAATTGAAGGGATAGTTCTTCTTGCCTCCTTTATCCGTTTGTTGACTAATAATTAGTAAATGATCTAAGGTTCTAAAGGCTTTGAAGGCTGTTTTACTCTATGTGAACTTGTCTAGCCATTCAAGCCATTCACTATTCACCATTGCACAATCTAGCTTTTTCCTCAACATATATTGAGAATTTTAGTTATTACACTAGGTAAAGTATCTTCCTTCCATCTTTACATATGTTACCTCAATCTGTTATGCACAATCACTTAAATCAATGGTGTAGGAGTTTGATCCAAAATTGCCTTCTACCTCATTTCTGAATAATACATTGTTAAAGCCCTCAAGGATTTTGTAATGAACTTGAAGGTTGATTTGGGATCTTATCTCAAGTTTAATTGGAAACATAAAATATTTTTAAATATAATTTTTTTTAAAAAAATAGAACATCACTTGAAAGAAAATTTTTTGATGAAAAGTGTTAAAACACAACCACTATGCTATGTTTAAGAGACCAATTTAGATATATGGTTTAAACCTTGGTTCTAATTTAATGGTAGTATATAGATAAAGCCATGGGTAACAAACGTAATCAAAAAAAGGTTCACATAAAATTATAATGTCTAGTTTCACTAAATAATATTTAACGAGGAGATTTATTCTACAAATTTGGAATTGGTAGTATGTTTATGAGATAAAATGCTGGTTGATAAGCAAAAGTCCAAAAGTTAGGTGTAAAAGAGCTATAGTTATTTTTTATAATTTGTATGTATCTGTGTGTAGCCATGGCAGTATGGCTACCCTTTGAGGTGTATATATGAGAGAAACAAGGTGTTCAATTTAGGGCCATTCCTAACGTTTTATAAGCCCAGGATAAAGAAAAAAGAAGGGTCCAATGAATCAATAATATGAAAATATGTATTGTCTAATGAAAACACAAATTTGATTCCCGTATAGGTTTTTTAATTAAAATGATCCTTATTTTATTGTCAAGATTATCCCAATTTTTAGGATCATAAATGTTCAATAAAGGGATTGGGTGCTCATCTACCCTTAAATTTTCTAAATTTGATGAATTTGATACATGTTTATATTTACTCAAATCGCTAATATTCTTATGACTATGAATCTCATTACTTAAATATTCATTAGGATGTCCAAAACTATCTTTAAATAATTTCTCATAATTCTCACTAGAAGGGTCAATCTTTTATCAAATTCATTGGTACTCAGTCTTAGGATACTAACTATTCTACTCTCTTTTTTGTTCACTTCTAAACAAATGCTTTTTAGACAAAATCATATAAAATAATTATAACATAATTGAACTAGAAAAAGAAACAAAAGCACATGTATAAAACTGAAAAAAGCAAGTAGGTGCAACAGAACAACAATAACTCAACCATTTATCACAAAGATATATCAATGTTATTATATATCTAAAACAAAGAAAAAACAAAGAGTGAAATTTAATATCCTATATTAAAAATGAAAAAAAACAAAGAGTAAACTTTTATGATAAAAGCTATCACACTCAAAATTTATTTTTGTTTTCAAGTAATTCTAAAACATAAAAAACTAATAATGATCCACTTTTCACTAAAAAGAATAGAGATTAATAGCAATATCCTTATTATAGAAATATTGAAACTAGATTTCATCAATAATTTACAAAATTAAATTTATATATACAAAATTAGTCGAACCCATAAATTAGAAAATGATAATCATGACTGATAAATGAAAGAGAAATAAATTACAATTAAAGAAGGAAATAGGAGATAAAAACTATCAACTATGATATATATGAACCCTTTGAAAAGATAAAAATTACCCGCATAAACTTCAATTTGAATTGAAATTATACCTAGAATTGTAATTGATAAATATCACATATAATCAAATTGACATATTTCAATTTATCGGGATAAAATGCAATTGAAATAGGAAATAAAAGAAAGATACATTACATTGAAAATGTAATTTAAGCTTTAATTCAAAAATAGAAGATTCAATCTAAAGTGAAACATTTTTTATACTCTCAAACAAATTTTAAAATTTTACGCAATCTTTAGACAAAAAAAGTTATTGAGAAAATGTTGGACCCCAAAATTTTTATTTATTTGTTTATTTATTTTGCTTTATTTTATTTTCTTAGAATGGAGTCCATGATGTTTCTAGCATAAGGAGAATTTAGAAGTATTAAAAGGGGAAATTTAGAGTATAGTATGGTGCAAGTTAAATTGAAGAAGTAAGAAAGCATAAGGGGCATCTTTGGAAGATCACTAAAGGTTAAAAGACATAAGGCTTATATTGGAGGGTAAGATGGACATTTGATGATTATTACGAGTATAAGTTAGAAGAAGAAGTAATTGTTGTCATGTTTGAGAAGTGAGTGTCGTGGAAGAAAGGAAGAAAAGAGAGAAAGCTAGGGTTATTGGGATATCTTGAAGAGTTTGAAGAATTTGAAGCTAAAACAAGTAAGTATAAGCATTAACCCTTCTTGATTGTTGGCTGAACCATGTTTAATGATAGTTAGAAGTGAAAATGAAGTTGAATGTGTATAGGAAGTTGTTGATCAATGGTATATGCAAGTGTTTAAATCTTTTAGGGTTAATGATCAAAGATAGATCATGATGTATTTGTGAATGATTTTAGGTTGAAATAAAGTTGAAAATGAAGTAGAAGAGATGGTTTAGGTTTAAGATGGATTATTTGTGAAAGGGGGGAAGTTAAAATCTGGAAAATGAAACATGTCCTGCGCATTCTTTATCAAAGCTCGCCACGACCAACTTTCCTTGGTTCGCCGCGGGTGAACTTGTAAGTTTTCATGCAAATTTTTCCTTTCTGGAAAAGTTCGCCACGACGAACTTTCCAACACAGAACATGCTTCGGTATTTTAAGTATAACTTTTGTTGTAGTTATACAAATGGAGTGATTTTTGATTTGGAGTAAACTAGAGACATAGAGATACAAGTTGTACTAGAGACATAGGGATACAAGTTGTATGAAGAAATTAAGTTTAAATTAAGTGTATAAGGATCTCAAGTTTTGGATGAAGTTGAGTATAGAATATTGTTTCAGCATAAGGACAGTCCCAAAATGTTTGGAGTATAACTTCCATATTTCTAAACCATATTGAATGATTTTGGTATCATTAGAAACTTAAGACAATGTGGAACATTTTTTTAGAAGAAAGTGTTATCAAATTCCTTCATTTACCTGATCATAATGATCATGGAAAAGTTGACCCGAAAGTTTAGATTTTTGAAAGGGTTATAGTTCAATTTTAGCATTTTTGATTATTAAAGTTTTATGAATTTTGTTTTGAAATTGGATTAAATAAAAATTGTTTTATTTGAAGGGAATCAAGACAACCTTACTCTAAGAGTAAGAGGAAAGGAAATCTTGAACTTGGATTTTCAAGAGATATTAGGTGGGTAATATATTTTTAGTTATTGTGTGATTAGGCAAATTCTTGCCTATGTATGTGTATGTGTAACTTGCTTGATAGTGAATTATGTAATTGTTGAAAATGCATTGTGATTTATGAATTTTGATCAAGT
>JAOSBK010000002.1:23015301-23033568 GCA_027568895.1 Erythroxylum shatona
TGAAAATATGCTCTAAAAGGTCTCCTTAGTTGTTTCTAGTCCCTTGTACCATTCTAGGGTTTCTACTTATATTTCTCAAGCCTAATTTGAATCCCCTAAAACTTCTCATGTGATCTTGATTTTACTAATCAATTTAATTTAAAGTCTATTAAACTATGGAAATTCCTCAATTTCGCTAATATCTTTCTTAAGATTATTAATAACTAATCTTAGGTTGATTAACTAAAATATGTTTCTAATTAAAGCTCCTATAATCACATTAATTAATTTATAAATTTAATTATTAGGTTTAACCTTAATTTAGAAAATTTAACTTGTCTTACCTTTAAGTTTGTATGCAACTCCTTTCAATTATACTAGATCTACTCATACATCGAATTCCTCAATCTTATTTGCATGAAATCATATATAAATCAACATACCAGGAATATTAATTTAAGAATAATAAAGAATACATTATTAAATCTCAATGAAACTAATGAGTAAATGAAATTAAAATAAAATCACTACAAGGTCCATCTAGGGGTTTATCTAATCTAGATACCAAAGAGAATTTAGCTTATACTCACAGGAAACAACATATCAAAACTAAAGAAAAAGTTGAAAATCAAGCATGACATGATTGAATTTTTTAAAATCTCTAAAAACTTTACTCTAGACTGATGAAAATATGCTCTAAAAGGTCTCCTTAGTTGTTTCTAGTCCCTTGTACCATTCTAGGGTTTCTACTTATATTTCTCGAGCCTCCTTGTTTTTCTTCTTAATTTTGCCTTTTATAGTTTAAAAATTAGGGTTCTTGGTGGTACAGGGGTATTAAAATTGTCATATTGGTGGCTTATTAATTAAAAATCATAAAATCCTCGAATTCATAATAAATATGGGCATCAATATGGGTGTGTTGGTCTCTAACACCGACATGTTAATAACTCTCTAAAACTTTTTAACCACCTATTTTCCATGAAAAATGTTAACGTGTACATGTTGCCATTAACATAGGCATGTTTACATCAATATAGGCATGCTGGTGCCCATATACTTTTCCAACATCTTTATGACTTAGTCAAATGGCTCCAAATTATCTCAAACTTTTCTTAATTTGTTCCCTTTGCTCAAAAAAACGTGAATTACAACCTAAAAACATAATATGAATTAATTAAGTATCATAAGCAATAAAAAACTCAATTAAACAAGCGTAATGAACTAAATTATCACATAACAAATTTAAGGTTGTGCTTTATCTCTTACCTTAGTGCCAATTGATACTTGTTTTTCTTGACACAAGCTTCGTGACAGTTCTAAGTGCAAATTTAAGAGAAAGTATGTGAAGATTAGATACCAGCCTCAAAATTGTCCTCTAGCAGCTAGCCTGTCATTCTTATTTATAAGATGCTCAATAACAGATATAAATGCGTCAAGCATCATACCAAGGGCTGGATTTTTTCCAAATGCGTCTTCTGGTTCTGCACCATCCTTTCACAAGTTCAAATTATGTCAAATATTTTCAGGTTGTAGCCATCACAAGATATAAATAGGAAAAAAGGAAACAGGCACGCTAAACCTTGCAGTTGTAGAAGAGGATTGTTAAGATTCCTTATATGAGCCAAATTGACCTAAATAGGCATGAGGCTACTGAGCCTTCCTAAGGCATGACCATATCGTATGCTTTCTTATTTTACTTGATTTGTGTGAGTGAGTGATAGTTATACCTCGAAAATAAATACAATCCATTAGAGCAAATTGGTAAATTACCTATGTAAATTGACTAGCGGACTACTGTCTGCCTGAGGAAGCGGCTACCACCACTTCAAGCGGCAGGGGAGCAAGAAAACAACCTTGTTTCAAAGTAGCAAGTACACTAGAGATTCTATTATATACTGAAATCTTAATCCCTCCTTGGCCACCGATGCACACACATCACTCCATGACATACTCTAACAAAAGACACTTGCTTCATTCCATATTACTCCTGATTTTATTATGAATTAGTGAAACTTCCGTATTTGAATGAGCTTTGCATACAAAAATTCATTGATATTTGCACAACTAACCAACATACAATTAATATTTTGCGATTTTTACTTTTTAATCTCATATAATTAGAAATAACTAGACATCCTTTCTCTTATTGTCTAATTTATATGAGTATCAATTTTTGTTATTAGGGTTATATTTTACAGCTCTTCGGTAAAGTAAAAAAAGGAATCTTGATAAAATAACAATATATAAATATGTAAAATTTAAAAGTATATTTTTATTATTAAATAAGTTATCTTAAACTTTTCATTGTGATACAATTGAAGAATATAATAAGTTGCATTAATTCTTATCATTAAGATTATAAAACAACTAAAAATCAAATGAAAAAATATGTAAAGAAAAAAAATCTCCTTTTGCTCTTTATAAGTATTAAGATTATAAAACAACTTTAAAAATTAAATGAAAAAATATGTAAAGAAAATAAAAATCTCGTTTTGTTTTTTATAAATGTTAAGAGTGGACTGAACCCTATGGCCTAGTTTGGTAGACAACCAATCAGTTATTTTTTACCTGAATGGTTGTCTTCAGTTGTTTGACTCTTCAAACAGCTATGAAAGTTGTTTGGATAGTAGCAAATCCGATGACTGATTTAAGATAAATAATCAAAAATGAAAACGCTCCTATATAAAAACGTTCTCATTAATCAGTCAAAATTTTAACTATTAAAAGTCAATTGTACCCTTTAATCTTGGTTTCTAGATACATACGTTTTAGAAACAAAATTTGTTCTCATAATTATTTTATGCAATTATAGGTTCGAAAATGTTAGCTTTAAATGAAAATGAAAATAGAAAGAGTTGCATAAAGTTTTCACAGATGATGAAACAGTATAGATGAACATGACTTCTCTAAAATCTAAATTCTTATAAAAATATTCAACAAAATATTAAGATATATAATATTCACATCCTTATAATTTTTTAAAGTTATATTCTCGTAAGTCATTTTACACATAAACAGTTAATATTAAACAGATGATTTTACCAAATATCTCTAACAAACAGCTAATACAATTCATTGGTCAAATCAATTGATATAATCAACTATCAACTAACAGCTAATGCAATCAGTTAATTACTAAATATGGCATTTGTCTCATTTTATTCTTTATAAATGTCAGAAATAGATCTTATTTTATTTTATTTTATTCTTTACAAAAATTAAGAGAGATTCTACTTTATTTTTTACGAGAGTAAACTTTTGAGTATATGTCGTTCTGGCTTTTGTGTAGGGCGGAGCTGGGATTAAGGTATAACTAATGTTATCATCATCATCATCATATTTCGAAAGTCCCGCAATAAAAAAAGGTCTGGGGGAGTCTGATAGTACGCAGCCTTACCCCGTAAGGTATAACTAATGTATTTTTGCTAAATAGTTGTATTCGTTAACAAAGAAAAGAAAGGAGGGAAATTAGTAATAGAAAGGTGCGAAGTTCTCTCTTCGTTACCGCTGAGGACTAGACTAACCGCCTACAGCCTATTTATATTATACATATAAAAAAAATTAAAATTTTGTTAGTTATTATGGTTATTGGATTTTTACTCACTGTCGGTTGGTGCTCTGTCTCCGGCTTATCATTTTTGTTTGTTTTTCTTGTTTTGTTGTAAACAGAACCTTAAGACTTTTCTTATGTCTGTTTTCTACTTTATAGACGAGAAAAGGGAGGATGAATCATGAATTGTCAAATAGGTAGGGTTGGATTGTTTCTGAGGGAAATTCCAAGTGCTAACATATATTCAAGTACTTGGGATTTTGTTGTTTTAGATATAATTACACCAGCACTCAACTCTTGCTTTTGATAATTATGAAATAAAAATCCAGTTTTCTCGCCTGTATTTACTTTTTTGGGGGTGGTTTTGATTGAAAACTGGCAAGTGGCTCCTCTTGATTTTTGTTGTTTTGGGTTGATTTTTTGGTCCTTTGGGGGTTTTGGGCGACATATTCAGTCCTGGGTGTCGTGATTTCTAAGAGATTCAAGGATAAAGGAGCTTCCTTCAATAAAATTATTGTGGAGTTTGGGATTTAGAGGACGGCTCGTTGACTCTTTGGTATTCAGCTCTAGGAGATATAATACTGGTCTTGTTTGGAATTCTGGGAGAGCAAGAGGGTTTTATTGGGTTTTTTCTTTTCGATTTTGATCTAAAGGTTGAAGTTTGAGGGTGAATTTCAAGCGTTGAAATTTGGGTTTTCGGGGAATTCAGGGATTGTGGAATTCTCCTGGGGGATAGAAGTGTTGTCTGGATGTTTTATGTATGAGGGGTTTTGGTACTGAGAACAGGATCGGACTTTGATCTTTGACGAAGGTAGTTCTTTTTGTATTAGAAGGGCAGTTGATGGTGTGCTTCTGATTACATATTGGGATTTCAAAATGGATGAATCTCACGTCAGCTCGACTTCGCTGCCACCTTTCCTCGTAAAGACTTACGAGATGGTGGATGATCCTTCTACAGATTCAATTGTGTCATGGAGTGGAAGCAATAAGAGCTTTACTGTCTGGAATCCACCAGACTTTGCAAGGGATTTGCTCCCAAGATTTTTCAAACACAATAACTTTTCAAGCTTTATCAGGCAGCTCAACACATATGTAAGTCAAATCGTCCTCTTGATACCTTTCTTTCTTTCTATTTAATAGGATTTTCTTGTTTACACATTTCTGGATGGTATTATATGTGAGCCTTTGCTTTCGTTCGCTCTCTTTTTTTCTTTTTCCGGCGGGGTTTTATGTTGAATGTGTTGTTTGTGTTTCCTATAGGGTTTTAGAAAAGTCGATCCTGAACAATGGGAGTTCGCCAACGAGGATTTTATCAGAGGTCAACCACACTTATTGAAGAACATCCACAGAAGAAAGCCCGTTCACAGCCATTCTATGCAAAATATACATGGGTCTAACCCATTAACAGATTTGGAGCGGCAGAGATATAGGGATGACATTGAGAGGCTTAAACATGATAAACAATTTCTTATTTCACAGATACAAAGCCATGACCAAGAACGACAAGGATTTGAATTGCAAATGCGGGTTTTAAAGGAGAGGTTGCAACAAATGGAGCAAAGACAACAGCATATGCTGTCTTTTGTATCACGAGTCTTACAAAAACCAGGACTTGCATTAGATCGCATGCCGGAACTGGAAGGCCATGACAGAAAGAGAAGACTACCCAGAATTGGTTATTTCTATGATGAGGCAACCATGGAGGATAATCAGACGGCAACATCCCAAGTTCCAGTTAGAGAAAATGCAGATAATGCTGCTTCATCAAACATGGAGCTTTTCGAACAATTGGAGTCTTCCCTGGCATTTTGGGAGAATATTGCTCTTGAGGCTGGTGACCCCCACCTTCGAAACCATTCCATTGGAGAATTGGATGAATCTACTAGCTGCCCAGACAGCCCAGCTGTTTCATGTGTACAACCTAATATTGATGTTCGACCAAGATCCCCCAGTATAGACATGAATTCTGATCCTGCCGTAGCTGTTATCCGAGAATCAATACCTGAAAAAGAACATGCAACTGGAACTGCTCCTCCTGTGGTTGTTGGTGTCAATGACATATTCTGGGAGCAGTTTTTGACTGAGAATCCTGGTTCAACCAACACCCAAGAAGCTGAATCAGAAAGAAAGGATAGTGACAGTAGGAAAAATGAAATAAAACCTGGTGATCATGGGAGATTTTGGCGGAGTATAAGGAATGTAAATAATCTTGCAGAACAGATGGGGCATCTTACTGCTGCGGAGAGAACCTAATACTGCTTAACTTAGTTTTCCAGTTTTTGATGTCCCAGAACTACAGATGTAATAAAGGTAGGCGAGATGTCTTTTAGGGTACAGATGTTTGATCTTTTATGTGATCTTATTTACTCAGCAGCCATGCCCTGTGCTTGTTATTTCAGGTGATTTGACCATTACATGCTTAGTGCAGACTTCTTACACAAAATATGAGTCAGTTTCTTGTTTGTTATCTAACTGGAGCCAATAAAGCATTATCTATGGGTGAAATATTAGTGATTTGTAAAGAGATAGTTTTGAATCATAATCTTGTGATATCTACTCATTTTTTTAACAACATTTTTGTTTATAGTCTTTTCCTTTTTTCTGGAATTTGATATTAAGTGCCTTGATTTGGTTCGGCTTTTGAATATCAGCTGTCAGATTGACCCCATTTTTCATATAATGCATGCTGTTCATTTTGGTATAGACTACAGATTATTTATAGTTTACTTCATTTAAATTTGTTGTGCTCTTTATAACTTGGAGACTTGGATTTGTTTAGCTTATCAATCTAACTGCCTGCAGAAAGGGAAAATAGATGGAACTTCTTTTTGGGTCTTGTCTTTTTATTTTTCCCATTAACAAGTCACATGAAGCTTAGGAAATGATGTGTACCTCATCAGTTTTCTTGAAGGGTATAGAACGCTGATATTATTGTTATAGATTGCACAACAAGGATTGTATGGCGAAATTTATTTTATTAGCAACAGTCAGCTAGGGATATCTCCACTCAAAGAAGGGTAACTTTTGGAAGAACGAAAGGGGAAAAAAGGATGTCTACTTTCAGGTTGCCACAATTGATGGTGTAGTTTTCTGGCAGTGAGTGGTACATGGTACATAAAGGCAATGTTGACAGTGCTCTTCAATTCATCCCATAACATAGCAGCTAAATGATTGATTGTTACTAATTTGATGAATGGCTGTGGTACTGAACTTTGCAAGACCACTCCGCTGCTCAGATAATGTTTTGGCTGGTAGAACGTTCAATCATGCCATGCCATTGTAGCCTCTGAAGGTTATTCGTAGAAAATTGAGTTATAGACTTAGCTGAATCAGAATCTTTAGCTTTTACCCTTGTGTTGGTTGCTACCAGTCGTAGACTTATTTTGTGTTTTCGTGGACTTGGTTGAGTGCAGTCAAAAGACGCATACCCGGTCCATATGTTTTGGCAGATAATGGGTCAAATTCATATTTGGAGGCGGCGCTATATTATAATTGTCCCTCCTACAAAGAAAGCTTAGGTCTAAGTGGCGGGCGGTTGGTTGGTTTGTTTGCATTTGTTAGGTGGAAAAGCTTCCAGCAGTTGGTCTCCCTTGTCCCCTATAAATAAATAAATGGGGAGATATTCCAGATTTCTTGTCTTAAAAGATTTTACTGGGAAAGTCATGTTCAACTTGGCTGTGAAATCTCCTGTATCTTACTACTTTTTAAGATTTGTCACATATAACTGATGTGGCAAACTCACAGCTGTTGCGGACTGTGGCAACCGTAACATGACGCGTACGACAACATAATTGTCTTTTTCACGGTCAAATTATCAATATTTTCTTATTCTGCGACCAACTAATTGTAGTTAGCGACATCAATACTGTACTAGGTGAATTTTGAGATTCTCACGACAATAAACTGTAAACACTCCGCCCTTCTGTCTTTTTTGTTTTGGAAAATAGGGAAATTTGTTATTATAGACCCAAATCCGTACAATCGGTGATCGAGAATTGTGAACCCAAGCAAATGTCTAATTAAAAATGAGAGGCAATCATAGGGTAGGGGGGAACAGGAACACAATCTTGGTAAAAGGCCAAATAAATTTAAACTAGCTAGACCGTAACGCATTGGTTCATATATATATATATATATATAACAAAATCAATTTGTATTAGCCATGTACTTGAAAGAAGTCCGTAATTGCAAAGAAGGATAACAAAGATCGTAAAGAGTGATCGGTAATAAGCAGAAAGGCTTTTATAAATCGATTTCTAGTCGTTATATTTCTTTTTAATAAATAAAATAATTATTCTCATAAATTAAAGTAAGAAGTTATTTAAATAAACGTGTTGAACTTATTATATAACAAGCTAACTGAATTGACCTAATTATGATAATCTTAAATAAAATATTACTTATCTATTTGTGAATTTTCTCGTCATAATAGTTGTATAATTGAACTTTAGATTTGATATTGTTAAGGTATTTCATGTGAGAATTCTTGTATTTTGATGCTACTTATAACCTAGTATATTTAAGGTAGTCCGGTCGATAGTACTTGGGCATAATATAAGCCATATGAACATAATTGTTTAAGTCAATAAGGATTCGTCATTATAAAATAATTAGAGATAATGTTCTACTATTATTGAATATTAGTGATTTAAGGAATTCTCCTGATAGAGTCAATTGATATTTGAAAAATTATTTTTAAATATCAATTATAAATCAATTACTAATCAGTCAGAACAAACATGATTGGATTTAAAAAGAATAGATACTATGTTCATATTCTATATCTGTATTTATGTTCATATTCTATATCTAATTGAAATATTAGATGACGAAAAGATTAATTATATATCATAATTGTGCATGCATTGATTGAGTCAAACTACTTTTCACATTCCTAATATTTAGGTAGTCATCACATGCTGCTAAACGTCAATTTTGATCTATGATTATAAATTATTTAATTAGAGAATTAAAGATAAATTAAAATAACTTTTAATTTTTTAATTTTTTTATCAATTAAAATTAAAATTTATAATCATTGTCAATATATTATAAATCTAATGGGTCACAATAAAGAGCAATTAAAGAATTAAAAAATAATTTAAATTAAGTTAGACTTAATTATGAACTTTGAAAATTTTCCAGGATCAAATATGATATATATAATTAGAATTTGACTTTAATAATAATGAGAATATTCAATTTTAATAAAAATAAGCTCTAATTCTTTTTTATTTATAATTAGAGTTGGTGTAATTAAATAAAGAAAAAGAGGAAAGTTTTTATGTTGAAGGAACGTGATAGAAGAAGAGACGGAGAGAACGGGACAGAGTTCTTTTTCCCTTTGAGATTTTATATTTCGATTTGTCACTACCTCGAGACAAAAACTCGCTTCTGAATGCATCTTCTTTGCTACTACCTCGTTGATTTAATTTTCCCTCTTCATCATTCTATTAGTTTGATTGTTGTTTGACTATAATTTCTCTTTAGTTTTAAAGAGAATTAGCGGGATATTTTATTTTTATTTTAAATATATTTTAATTATAATTACCTTATTGTGACATTTGTGCTAACGTGGAAAAAGACCAGTCTATGTAGTTGCTATTGTATTATTTCTACTACTAAAATTTTATCTGTCAATTCTCATAACCTAAGGCAAGTTTACCTATTGTTGAACATTAATATAATAATGAATAAAGTGCCAACCCTACGAGAAAGACGACTAACTATTTTAGAAAAAAATCAACAAATTTCAGTACATAAAACTTCTTATTTTGCAAGGATATAGGTAAGGAATATCAATTATACGCAATCTTTTTTTTACATTTTTATAAAAAGGTTGTTTATATGAGTCGACTTGTGACCTTATGTGATTACTAACTATTTAAAGAATATAACACATGTTTCCCTCTAGCACCATTGTTATAGTCATGATTCATTAAGGTAAGACGGTTTTTGATAATTTGGACCAATAGAAAATCTCAGATAATGAAATGACTCTCTTTTGAGTTACAACTATCTATTTTCAAGTTGATTAATTGATATCTTTATCTAATTAAAACTCCAAAAACGCAATTAGTTATATGAATTTAAGCCATGATCCACCCATATGTAGGTTTTGTCAAATCATATTAGATAAAATAGTTAGCTTTAGTTAAATCGTCTTTAAGCTCAAATAAATTTCACAAAACTATCTATGTTTCATAAATAAAATAAATCAATCCTGAACAAAGACAATACTAGGTTCTTAATTACTGTTGGCAAGATGTAAGTCTGTAAAAGAATTTTGCTATATATCCCAAACCATAACTTGTGCAAGTAATTCTAAACGTAAGATCTTTATAACTATATAATAATATTAAGGGAGGGGGTGTGGGATGATTCCAGAATACTCTAGAATGATAGGTCACTCTAGCCTCCTATAATAAGAGTTATCATTCAAAGTTATATAATTTACTTAAAAAAAGCACCTCCTCCTCAACCAATAATCCACTTAAGATATTTTAAAATATATTACATCGCACACCTCCGTAAACTTTACTCTTATTCTATCATCAAATTTGCCTCATTTGTTATTGTTTGTGTTAAACAAGGCTTGGTTGAAGTCACCGAGAAAAAGCCGAGGTGTTCCTCTGTTACATTGGTTGGCGATAAAATAGACACGAGTCATTTGAAGACTAGTATAGATAAAAGTGAGTGTTCACTGAGTTTCGTTAGTTTTAACACCAACTTATATTAGGAAATTAACTATTATCAAATCATTGAAGCAGCGAAAAAGAAAATTTTATAATTTTCTGATTTGATCTCATTAATTGAATCACTTGAAATATATAAATCTTAAATAAAAAAATCATATTATTACCTTATTTGCATTTCTACAAAATTTCTTCTCAAAGTGCCAATCATAAATTGTCCTCCTGTCTAACCTCTAATAGTATTTATAAAAAAGAGGAAAAGATTTCAACACTTGAGGAAAAGATAGGAATATTAGCTCCCTTATACCTTCCTCCTATTTATTGAAAAAGGCAGTAGAGTTTCTTTCTTATTAAAATCAAACTTCTTAATTATAACTAAAGTGTAATTCTAATTATTTAATTTAATTTTAATAAAATCAAATATATAATTTTCTCAAACTTCATAATTAAATTTAAATTGATTTTTCTATTTTTAAATGTTCTTTTTATGAGTAACCTATTTTGACAATAATTATAAATTTAATTCATAATTAGAATTATATAAATTAAAACTCTTTTAAATTTATTTTAATTCACTCCAATTAAATAATTTATAATCAAAGATCGAGAATGATGTCTGACAATATGTTATAGCTACTTAAATATTAGGCATGTCCATGTAATTTGACTCAATCATGCATGATTATTTCATATAATTTTGTCTTTTCGTCATTCAATATTCTAATTAGATATAAAGTATGAAATTAATATCTTCTTTAAATTCAATCATATTTGTTCTTATTAATTAGTAATTGACTTATAATTGATATTTAAAAATACCTTTTCAAATCTCAATTTACTCAAACTAAAGAATTCCTTAAATTACTATTAATAAAGCAGAGTAGAACATTCTCTTTAATTATTTTAGTACGATAAATACTTTACTTACCTACTCAACTATCTTTATATGATCTATACTATATTTAAGAATTGCTGACTATGCAATCCTACATAAAATAAGTCATAAATAATTAAAATATAATAATGTACAAAAGAGATACGTTGGTAATCTCAAGTCCAATAATCAATTATACAATCACCATAATGAAGAAATTCATATACAAATAAGTAATATTTTATTTGAGTTCTAGTAATCGTGTCAATTCAGTGAATTTGTTTTCTAATAAGCTTCTATAAATTTGTTAAGTATTTTTATACTTTAATTTATAAGATCAGTTACTTTTTTTATAAGGGAGAAACTGAACAAGCACTAGTTTTAACATTCCATCAATATCTCGTTTTAATAAAAGTATAACTAAAAACAATTTAAAAATAGTACATAAATACAATTTGAGTTTCATAATTATATTTTATCATAATTTTAATTACTCTATAGTTATTACAAAGATTTTACTTTTAGTATTAAAATATTAATATGAAGATTACTTTTATTAATTAAAATAATAATATTATACACCAAATTGCATTCAAGTGATTAACTTATAGAATATCTCGAATTCGTTTCTCTCTAAGATGAAACCAGCGTCATCAATGTTAGTATATCCATCCGGATCTCCTGTTAAAACACATCTATGAAAGACTCTTGGCTTTTGTCCCAACCATTCCTCAACACTCGTCTCGGGGCTTCTACGTTATTTGATCTCTCAGAAAAATTAGTTAGTTCCATGAAAATGGGTGCTTGGCTTGGCGGTAGATGAATACCAGTCAAGTATCGAAGTATCCTTCTGTTCTACTCTGCTACTTTTGCCGGAGTAGAGAAAGGAAAGCGTTGGAACTAGGAGAAGTAGCTTGAAATATTAAATTAAGTGTAAACTAATACTTTCTATAACTATCAACTGCAATTATACTAACTAAAGCTCCAAACGACTTTTGGGAAAAAGAAATATAACTAAAGTAATTGGAACCATAGTTATTTAACTTTGAACCATAGCTCAAAGTGGATAATGTTAAAATCGAACTTGTTGATATTGAATTCAGATCTTCTGTTCTTATTAATCTTTCCAACCCTATTTTCTTCCCAACATTACGCTGTAAATTCACTGCTAAATGAATCAATTAAGAGAGCATTTCATGCCGATATTCATAATTCACAACTGAAGATGAATGCTAAAAGTGTGAATACCAGAGGAAGCATATCGTTTTGCTTATTTACACGGAATGGTTACAAGTTTTTGCGTTGAACGGTCAGGATAAGGAGTGTTCAGTCTCCAATTCAGAGTCCAAAAAAGCCTTTTTCAGTTCAAACCATACATGCCTGAACACCTTGATAATGAGGTTATGATACTCTTCAGAGTTCAGCGTCAGATAGCACGCTAAGAGCTCTTCGAGCTCCTCAGACCTGCTAATTCCCTTCTCTTGAATCATCTCTATCATTGAATCCCTGAAGTCCTTATATGGATCCGACGACAATGTTACAACTGCAAAACTCTCCAGTCCCGTTGATGATTTTTCTTTCTTTGTTCTCGACTTGGCCTTTTTCTTATCTTCAAGAGCTTTCACTTTGCATATTTCTGAAGTTCTTGGGGAGTAAACTCTGAATTTGCTGCTCTGTTTTGGCCTTTTTCTCTGTATTTCCCTGCTTATGTACACGGATTTTCTCTGCCCCTTACTCCTTGACTTCAATTCTTCTATCTTCATCTTCTTCAACTTTTGCCATTCGCAACTCAAGCTTTCCATAGAAAGTCCGTCACTTTCCTTTCCAGCAGCATACATAGAGTCGTCTTCTATTTCTCCGGTGTATAATTCTTTTGAAGAGACATAGCAATTTTCTCTTGAAGAATAAGTAGCTGGCAAAATACCATCCTTCCTCTCAATCATCCTACTTGTCCTTGTCAGCCCCTTTCCATCACCATTTTTTGCAGTTGATTCCGTTGATAAGCATTCTGCTTCGTATACTTTCCCTTCATCAAATTCCAATTGCCTCTCTTCAAAAGCCTTTTTGCGTGCTTTCCCATGTTTCCTTTCTACTTCAAGTATGAGTCTTGGTGTTCTAATTTCTACCACCTTTCCTCTTGTATCTGTTTCCATCTCTCGAAAAATCTCTACTTCCCTCGTCAATCCTCTTATTTTTCTTAAACCAGAAACACTATTCGTGAACTCCTTATTATACTCACTCGCATCATTCGATCTAGCCGTCTGGCAACTAGATGCTGCCAAACCAGGGTCGTCATCTGAATTTTGTCTAACTGAATTTAAGAAGCTTCTACTCTTTTGGCCATCAAAACCTTCCTCTCCGAAAGATAGTCTCCAGAAATCTTCACCGTCACCTCCATAGAACCTGCCTCCATCAGCCAATTGTGGTGAGCTCAATGTCTCAGGCTTCCACTCGCCTTTTCGCTTTGCTTTTGCATATCTCTCTACTGGGTTCAAGCTAATTTGTTTGAATTTCGTCAGCCAAGTTGCGGGAAGTACATGAGACATCAAAGAAGGTCGGGAAGAAGATGGTAAAGTAGGTTTCTTTCTCCCCAACTTCATCCTTGTTCTGCAACCAATGTGTATGATCCGCTTGCTGTGTGTTTATGGGACTTGAATTGTGATAGATAGAGGTTCTGGAAAAAAGAAAGATTATATGAAATTGGAGGTGTGATAATGGGACTAGCAGAGAAGCAGTTAGGGGACAGTTAGGCGGATTAATAGGGACGTGAGTTTCT
Source organism: Erythroxylum shatona (assembly GCA_027568895.1). NCBI lineage: Eukaryota > Viridiplantae > Streptophyta > Magnoliopsida > Malpighiales > Erythroxylaceae > Erythroxylum > Erythroxylum shatona. Next base: position 23,029,176 of record JAOSBK010000002.1, read on the forward strand.
CACTCACTTTGAGCCAGTTTTTCTTTTTGGTTTCAAAGGAAAGACCCGCTTGAGTCTTGTGACCACTTTACCTGTTTTATTTTGCGCATGGGGGACCATTTGGATCCTCTGGGTGAAGGAGCACCTTAACTCCGTTAATATTATAATTTTCACTCTGTCCGATTTTTTTAATCACGGATATAACTTCTTTATAAAAAATGTAAAGGAAAAGATTGTTTACAGTTGATATTTCTCTCCAAGTCTTGCAAAGCGGGGAACTTTGTGTAGTAATGACCTGAATGAGGTGTTCTTGGCTCTGAAATGAAGACAGATTTTGAACGATTGGGACTGCTAGTTTTTCTTTTGGTCTTGGGTTTAGTGGTTTGAGGAGAAACTCTTTACTTCCTTTTGTTTGCAAAATCACATCATTGCCTTCTTTTGTCTTTTGCTTTATTCTTGGTTTCTAGATTACATGACCTTCCCTTAAAGTCAAAGACCAGCACAGTGCATGGAGAATAAGGTAAAAATGAAATATGATTTACATTGTACGATGAGTTTAGCTCTTACAAAGTTGAGAAAAATACATGATTGTTGGACCAGAAGGACAATGGTCAAGAAACTTTGGCCTTACTTAAGGAGTGATGGAGGCATTACTTTGTTTCAAAGGAATGCAAAGAATCCACATCTTTCATCAGAGAGTTGGCACAACGAAAGAGTTTGCTTGTGGAGAGACCAAGGTAGTTACTGTTTCTGTCAATGTGGTTTTATATTTGAGGATGAAGCAAATGCAAGTAGAAGATAATGAGCACATTATTAAAAATTTAATTATATTTATCATTGTCTCAGACAAATTTAGCATAGAGTCTATGTGCGTATTTGTTTTAAATGGTGCAGCAGCTGTACGTTGGTTCTTATGTTCTGGCTATGTGCAAACTGCTGAATGTTGAGTTCAGAAGGCCAATTGCTTTCTTTTAGTTGGTCAGTCTTGTGTACTTTAGTTTCTTTTAACGGGAACAGGATTTGCTTTGAATTCTTTCTCATCAAATGGTTTAGTTATTTGTGAACAAGGACATGTGAATATGGGAAAAGCATATTGAAATGTTCTTTTCTTTTCTGGTAAGAAAGTTGGTCTAAGAAAGGCATAAGTAGGCTTCTATGGAAACAGAATGAGTACCCACCAAACCATAGTTGGATAAAAATAACGTTATCATTTAATTATTGAACCTCCAAAACGGACCATCAGAACATTAACTTTGAAAGGACTACAAGGAAGAGTATGTTCAATGCAATAAGAAAGTGAAAAAATTGATAATCGGTCAAAAATTTCACACTTGCGTTCAACTACTAATCCTCATAAAGTAAAGCATGCTTTATATCTGAAATCAACCTGGCATTTTAGTCAGTCATGGCTCGACAAAGGAAACCAAATTGTTTTCTCGTTGTTCTGGTTTTCTCATCTGTAGGATTCTGTGTTACCACTGGAAGTGAGTATGTATCAGCAGTGGGCGATCCAGGAATGAGAAGAGATGGTCTAAGATTGGCTATAGAGTCATGGAACCAGTGCAATGAGGCTGGAGACGAAGTTCCTCACATGGGCAGCCCTAGATTTGCAGATTGTTTTGATCTATTCAAGGCTTCTCCAAAGAAAAAAGGTAAGGTTTCTTGCAAAGAACAAAGTGCCTTCTTATGGATTTGGTCAAAATGCAGCAACTTGAATTCAGCATAGTCAACTCGACAGACTTGTGTAATCCAATGTTCTTGAATTCAGCATAGTCATTTCGACAGACTTGTCTAATCCAATGTACATTGTGAACATACAATTGTTATTTCTACTTTGTCTTGGAAGTCCAGACTCCGGAACTAACAAACAAAGTAACTTCTTTCCACGGTTTTTTTAATCACAGAAATGAATTGCTCCCTCTGCAATGTGTTGCCATATATAGTGGTCCACAGAGTTACAGAAGAAGACAACAAGCTAGGTGTTGGAGACCCTTTCCCTGGATTGCAACCCAAGTCCCTTTTGGATGAAAACCTTTATGCTGCAGAGAAGGAACTCTATTTAGGCTCCAAGTGTCAAGTTGACGACTCCCCAAATCCATGGCAATTTTGGATGATCATGCTCAAGAGTGGCAACATGGACACATTTGCAGCCAATTGTCCCAAAAATGGGCAGAGAGTGGGGCCTTTCGGTCCTGACACTGGGTTCCCTTGCTTTGGACGAGGTTGCATGAATCAACCATTCATTTATCATGACTACACCACATTACAAGGACCTAATAGGAGTACACTCAGAGGAAGGTTTTATGGTTCCTGGGACTTGGATGTTGATATGAGAAAAGGACTGCTAGATAACATCTCTTACCACTCAGTGACTTGGGAGAAGGAAGTTGGGCAAGGAAGTTGGGTTTTCCACAATGTCTTGAGGACTTCAACAAAGTATCCATGGTTGATGCTTTACTTGAGATCTGATGCCACGCATGGAGTCTCAGGTGGATACCACTATCCAACAAGAGGAATGTCCAAAATCGTGAGTAAATATTTTCCTTTTGCAACATATTCGAGTCAATCCTATAGTTCAAATATTAGAAGTATTGATTCATGAGAAAAAAAATTGCAAATCAGCTAATCGATCAGATTAAGCCTTTTCCTCTTGCAACCAAAACAATTAGAAGAACAAATATTAAAAGATAGTTCCTATAGTTGACAAATGGAGAATCATGCAGATACCAGAGTCGCCCAACTTTAAAGTAAGGTTCAGTTTGAACGTACTCAAAGGCGGGGGTCCAAACAGCCAGTTCTATCTAATGGACATGGGAAGCTGCTGGAAGAACGATGGACAACCTTGTGATGGCAATGTCACTTCAGACGTTACAAGATACAGTGAAATGATCATAAACGTCAATACAACTTCATGGTGTCATCCCAACAACCTCAACGCCTGTCCTCCTTACCATACATTTGGCAACGGAACGAGGATCCATCGCAATGAGACTGGTCTGTTCCCGTATGCAGCCTACCATTTTTATTGCTCTCCAGGAAATGCAGAATTTTTGGAGTTTCCTTATAGTTTATGTGATCCATATAGCAATCCTCAGCCCCAGGAGATACTGCAGATTTTGCCTCATCCAGTTTGGGGTGAGTATGGATACCCTACACGGCAAGGTGAGGGCTGGGTTGGTGATCCAAGGACATGGGAACTTGATGTTGGAAAGTTGTCACATTCTCTTTACTTCTACCAGGTTTGTTTTCATACTAGTTGATATTTGCTCAAAGAAATGAAATATACACAAAAGATGGGGAATTTAAAGTTGCTTTTGATTTATAAAGGGACTTGCTACTGAGTTGTTGAATGACATGGGAAAGGAGAGCTGTGTGGGTTGAGCTAGTGGTGGTAGGGTTTAAAGAATCATGCAATTTGGAAATCTACTTCTGGGTAGCTTTAACTGATTTTCTTTTGTAGGATCCAGGAACTCCTCCAGCACGGAGACGATGGATGTCTATTGATTTGGGGACCGAAATTTTCAAAGATCCTAACCAAGTTGCTGAATGGACTGTCAGTGACTTTGATATCCTCATACCTACTAACTAAATCCCTAAGCCAAAACATTCAGAAACTTGAAGACGAATCGAATTGTACCCTAAGGGTCTCTTTCTTTTTGACACACAAGTAACCAAATTTGCAAGGTTCATGGCCCTTTTTTTGGTCTCCTTGCTGTTGTTCTTTTGCCTTTGGATCAAATAAATTTTTTTAAAATTCAAATTGCGTGTTCTCAGAACAACCAGCAATGCTTCTTGGAATTTTAAAGAGAACTTAAGATTGATTTGCTTGCTACTTAAAATTTTATGCTTTTCATGATCTATTCAATGAAAGAATTTGTAAGTTATAAGTATAACCTAAAACAGGAGATCCCTGTAAGCAGTATAAATCTGGCAAGGTTGGTTAGTACCATTACAAAACTAGCACCGAAATGGCATAGATATTGGGACATTCCTCACGAAGCTTGACTCCTTATTAGGAGCAGAGTTTCCAACATATGCATATCCCACAAGCAGTCTACCAAAGTGTAAGGCATAATTCTCACATCTCTGAAACTCCCTAGTAAGTGATGCTACCTTACTTCTTGCACCGCTTTGTGCCTATGAACAATAAAGTCGGAAGTAAACGAACCAATGCTAGTGCTGTGATAACCCTCTCTGTTGCAACCCCCCCAACTCTTACACAACTCAAGCAATGCAGTAACAACAATAAAATGAGCAAAATGGACACAGAATTTTTAACGTGGTTCACCCTTAATTTTGGACTACGTCCACAGACAAAACTCAGAATAAATCTTCCGCTATTACAAATAGTAGGTATACAGAGATAAAACCAAAATAGTGGCTCACAAGGTGTTTCCCAACCTAAAAATACTAA
>JAOSBK010000002.1:23041481-23055277 GCA_027568895.1 Erythroxylum shatona
GGAGAAGAAGGAGAACCCGAAGAAGAGAGAAGAAGAGTGTAGTCATTAAAGCAGGGTCGGGGGGGTGTGGGTAGATTTTTTAGGTTTAACTTTCCTTTTTTGCAATTTGGTCCCTGCAGAATTCAAAATTTTCCGAAATGGTCTGGAAAATACCGGAATTGATGGTACCGGCTGAAATTTTCGCCCGGTACTTTAGTAGTCGTACCGGTTCCGTTTTTCGGCCGGTACGGTACGTATCGGCCGGTACGGCACGGTATCCATGTCACTGATATGTAATATTCATAAAAATAATAACTAGGTGTAGTGTTTTGGCGTAGCCACATTCCTTCCCTTTCCCATTTTTCTTTGTCGCACTTATACATCTAAAATACTATAGCATGATAGTAGGTTAAGTAAGCATGTCTTACCTAGTTAGATCTTAAGTCCTAATAGTAGAATTATGCAGGCATTGACGAGTCTTGACCAATGTTTGACATTTGGAATGACGAAACAAGCCAAAGACTTACAATTAGGCATGGAAAATGAGCATTGTCAATGAGTTAGCATGTATTGGTGCATAATGGCAAAAAATTTTGACGAGATGCATGATTTAATTGTGAGACCAAAAGATAGCTTAACATGGACCTTGGGTTAAAGGTTAGCTAGAATAAATGCATGAGGGAGACATATGAGAGCAATATAGACTTAATGTGTGTTCAAATAGACAGACCATAACTAATGGACTTAACATAGAAAAACATTGGACCAAACTAGTGTGTTATGAAAGGCTTTGGGCTTGAATGACCCATGATCAGTGGATAAAGATCAAGAGAAGATCTTAGATGTTGTGGCAGATAAGATCATAATATATAGACATTAGCTTTAAAAGATAAAGATTATATGGGAGAATCTTTTGAAGATAGTAGAGTTCTTTATAGATGGATGTATCATTCATAATTAAATATAACCTTTTGTCTTGTGAGTTATGATGTAGTTAAATCCTATCAGATAGTGTCTTATTTGGATGAGGATGTCATCTTATTGGATAATGTGATGTAATCTGATTAAGATAAGATGTACTTTGGTTAGTTAAGTTCAATTAGGATGCTAAATTGTATAACCAGAGATGCCTATAAATATCTTACTTCAACCTTACTTTTAGAGAGAGGAGAGATAGAGATGAAGAAAATATATTAAGAGAGAGAATTTCTCTGTGTACATCTAGGGAAGTAATATTGGTTGGTTTTATCGTAGCTATTATATGTTTATTGTTGCCTATAATTATTTGATACTTTCATACTGTTCTTACTCAAGTATGAGAGTTAAACACTTTGAGGGTCATAAGGTGTTCAAAAATAAGGTTTTGTTGGTCAATGATCACGTAGGAAGGCTGGTCTTGCTTAAATAGGCCTAGGTGAGATTATCGTATAAAGGAGTAAATGCGACTTCAATATAAGTTTGGTATCTAGGAAACCCTTTGTAACACTTACCATATCTAAGTTGGACAAGGAAAAGGAGATAATGAGAAATGTTATTTTCAAGGTTAAAAATCCGTGGTCGTCTATGTATATATATATATCATTTTAAAAAAAAAGGGAAATAGGTAATATGTAATACTAAAATTTTCTTTCATTTTAGATATGATATGTATGTGATGAAGAAAGTTCCCTCTTTCCTAGCTTGTAGGCATATAGTTTCTACCAGAAAAATATTACTACCTTTTTTTTCAAAGCCAAAGACAGATGTTACCATCAGTAGGAGAAGATTCTTACTTGTGGAACAGTTCATAATAGCTCTTGTAAACAATGGTTGGTTCCTAAAGGAAATAGAGTAAGATGGAGCAAACATATATGGAGTAAAAGCTTACTACATAAAACCTCATTTATGTTATGGATGCAATCAAGAACAATGTCTTATGTAAGGAATCGGAAGAAAGCCACGACCGCCTCTTTTATCAATGCAATTTGGAACAAAGTCAAGAGGCTATGTATTTGGTAGATTAATTTGGACAAAATAAAGAAGCTATTGCGGAGTAATTGGAACCAATATTGATTTAGGGAAAGATATTTGTGTAAAAAAATATAAGTGTGAGATAAACAGGTTATGTGTATTTGTAATATAAAGAGGACAAATGTGGGTTGAGTAGAATGGGTGTGTTTGTAAAATTAGTCGATCTTAGGACTAAAACTAGAGAAATACCTATTAACAACACAGTCAGGTAAGGCTACCCACCTTCAGGGTGGATCTATAACCAATTTTAAATTAAAAAAACGGCAAACCTTGAATTTGGACATATTGTATTTTGGCACATTTTATGATAATGGATTATTTTTTATTTCTTAGAAAAAGACAAAGACAAAATTTTTCATAATCATAAAGTCATATAATGTAAGCTTATATAAGAAAAGGAAAACATTTTTAAAATAGCTTTACAAAACTCTTTCTGTAATTAGTATAAAATAATTGTTGTGGTTGCTCATTCATATATGCTTAGCAAACTAGCATTTGGGAGCTTGTTTCAACTTATATAGCGATTTTTGGAGTCGACAAACTTTGCCAGGTACCTCAGAATGAAAGTCGGGAGGCATTACAAAAAATTGGATTTTTAATGAAAGCGTCATTACTATTAATAGTGTTCAATTTTTAAAGTCGTCACCTTCCATCACAAATATCTCTGTCACTAATAAAATAGTGACTAATTTAGAAAAATGGTCACATTTATAGAACACTTTTGTGACAAAAGTACTGATACTAAAAACTATGGAATATGTGATAAAACTATATAGTCACAGTAACTTTACATATTTATGACAAGTTTGTTGACATAAACAATATAAAATAGTGATGAATAAAGTCATAACAATACTTCAATTTATTGTGCCAACATTTTTGCCACAAAAATAATTGAAAATAGTGACAAAATATTTTTTACATGTGCTTTTTTTTTTATTAGTATCAATTCCTTCTTGGTCACTAACATTTTAAAGAAAAAGTGTCAGCATCACTTTATCAAAAAAATGAAATTTATTTGAACAAAAATATTGCCACTAATTTGTTTATTATTGTCACAAATAAAACTATCAATTCAACAATGGAATTGCATTGCTGATAAAAGAAATTTGCATCAATGACCATATTGACTAACAAATTTCGGCACAAGTATGAAATTATATATTACAATAATGTTGTCACTAAATAAATATAATATGTTATAATAAATTTATTACTAATGTGTTCATGTTTGTCATAAATAATATTATTAAATTTAACAATTTAATTGCTTAATCAATAAAAAATTTTGCATTGTTAGTCATAAAATAGAAATTGTCACAAATGATACACATTTTTAGTGCCAAGATATTGTCACATAAGCAAATAAAAATTCTTATTATATATAAAAATATATAAAAATCATCAAAATGTACATAATTCTAATTTCCAATATATAAAATTGGAAAATTTTCCAAGACAATCATATTTATTATAAATATCCTAAACTACTGCATACTAATTTAAGCTAAAACTTTCCAAGGTAAATTTTCCTCGCTATCATTCCAAATGAAGTTCACTATTGATTTGTTTTCTACAAAATAAATAAAAAATATAAACAATTAATTAGTTTACAAAACAAAATATTAAGCTATAAATTTAGTACTAACATTTTATAATAATATAATGATAATGATAATGATAAGAAGTAATACCAACTATTTTAGAATTTATAAATTTACAAACTCATATGACTAGTTGAGATATTTAATGTTGTGACACTTGATGAATCTCTAATTGAGGCAGGAGCATTGAGTATCAAACTAAGAATTACTCAATTATTTGCCAAATGTGCCAAAAAACTGCTGAAATTTGTTTCATTTTTGTGGCTTGCTTCTCAATAACTTCATCTTCAGCTTGAATCTTCTCATTTTAAGCTTGAATCTTCTCGTTTTGCGCTTTTGTGATTTTAGTAAGTTTTGCAATTTCATCATCTAAATCACTTGCATCTTTCTTTCTAACCTCAGCTTCAGCTAGAATTTGACCTTTTTTCCCGAGAATTAGATGTTATCCCTTTAACATTTAAATCACGTGAATATCCAACCATAATGATTATAAAAATATAAAATCCAAAAACATTTGAAATCCTTACCCAGTACAATATAATCAAAAGTAAAAATGTTAAATTGATTCAAAACATAAATTGATCCAAAAATAAATTTAAATGAAAAACTGGTTAAATATAACACATCAAGTTCAAGTTTCACATATTCGCTAGATCCTATGCCATGTTTTGATAACACATCTATTCTAATAATTTTGTTATTAATTAAAAATGATTTTTAAAAAATATGTTTAAAAATATTTTAATAATTTTTTTCAAAGCACATTAAATATTGTTTATACATATTATCAATTTTGCATCTATCAATAATCAATATGTTTTAAATTATTTTTATTGTTTAATATTTGATGGTATTAATTTATATGTTAAATTTGTCAATATCCCACTTATTATGCATCTTTTTCATAAGTTTCATTTGCCATTACTCCATATGTTTATGTTAAAAAATATCTTTTAAATTAAAATTTATGATAAAGATTATTCTCTCACACATTTTAAATAACAATTGCAAGTGAGCAATTGAACTCAGGAATCCAAATCCAAACCATAATTTGATAAGTTATAAAATATGAACTTATGAATGTTACTACTAACAGCTTTTTTCCCCCTTAGATATTGATTTGTGGATTTAAACTTTAGTTATCATGCTTTTGAAGATAATAATATTTCTAAATTTTGCTGCTTTATAACTCTATGTTGATAGCTGCATGAAAAGAAATCGTTGACTCATTATTTTAGGACACACTTTGTTACTTTAGGATATATTAGTCATGATATATGTTTTTTAATTTGTTAATTTGGGGTGTGATTGTATGTTTCTTGAACACTTTGATTTTCTATTGGCTACATGTTAATTAAACATAGCGTGTCAAAGATATTATGATATGAAGTTAACTTTCATAACATTTTGAATAATATTACATTCATACACTAATAATAATACTACAATAACATCATAAATTATGAATTCACCAAACTAAGCTTACTTTATAAAATTACACATCTTACATTCAATATCATACAATTAAGATCAATATGTAGGATTTTATTAAAAGAAATTTTAAAGTAGGAGTCAAAATAAAACAACAAATCTTACCACCAACTTCTCCCTCCATATTTCCCCTCAGCCTCCTTCTTTTAGATCTATCAAAAACTTTTACCTTGATAATGCAAATGTTTTCGATTTTAATAAAATGAAAATGAATAATAACTAAGTCAAAACAACCTAAACGCTAATGATTAATAGTTATCTTCTTTTTGGAAGCTTAGTTCTCATATTAATGTCCCTTCTTTTCAAGAAACTGACATGAATAAATAGAAAAATCTAACCATCAAAAGAAATCATATCCTTTTTGTACTTTTTCTAAGAATGAGTAGTCAACACATTGTAAATCTTCTTCCATGATAGATATATCCCTAAGACCTTGATAATAGTATCAAACCACACTTGTGTAACAACTTTGTTTCTATATTTTCACCAAATAATTATGAACAAGGATTTGAAACATATAAAAAAAAACTAAAAAGGGAATGTTCACTAAAATGTTAACAAGGTACTACCTTTTATATTATAAAGGATAGGATGATTGAATTTGGGAGTCCACATGAGTGACTATTTTATATGAAAATGTGAACCTATTTAGCCATAACAAATCAATTAAAAGGAGAATTGTCTAACGTGACATTCACATAACTTCCAAATTATTTCTAAACTAGTTGATCCTAAACTCTAAAGTTCTTTATTTATAGTATAACACAAGTAGAACTTGTTAAGTTAAACGTAAAGGTAATCTGGGGTCTTATTATTTTAAAATTTTCTGATAAGAGTAATTAGTAGTTTACACTCATATTAATGTAAGTTGGATTATTTCACCAAAATCCAACACGAGATGCCTGCTTTCATTATAAAATTTATTAGGTGTGTGCTTATGGAGTTATGGAGTAAGAGGGATTTCTTCCATCATATGCATTCCACTTAAGTCTTCACTCTGAACAATCACGTCATAGTTTGTACATATATAGTGTTTTAAATGCTTATTTAACTTCACTATTTTATTTTGATCTTTCAATATTGAACTCTTAAATAAGATTTTTATCTTTATCTTTCAATGTTGAACTATCACATAACATTTTCATCTTGATCTTTCAAGATTGAACTATTATCTAATATCAATGTATTTTTAAAGGTTCTCACGATCGGAGGAAGATACCCCTCGTCAGCTAGGAGGAGGTATGTCAACCCAAGGAGCTGGGAGGTTTAGGTATCCAACGGCTTCGGGAAATGAATGATACTTTCCTGGCTAAACTCGGTTGATCCTTGATCGACAAACCCAATGCCTTATGGGTCCAAGTGCTCTCAGGTAAATATGCTTTCGACGTGAATCGCCTTCCCCCTTCCTTTCCGTCTTCTAGGGGTTCGATGGTGTGGCGGAGCATTAAGGTGACATGGCATATTGTGACACAAGGGATGAAATGGAGGGTCGGAAATGGTACTACGACGCGTTTCTGGCTCGACCCTTGGCTCTCAGGAGTCGACCCACTCCTCTCCCACTCTACTCAGCCCATACCGGACCCTCTTCTTAGGCTCAGTGTACATAACTTCATGGAACCCACCGGCAATTGGAATTTGGCAGCCTTCCAATCTTATCTCCCCCCCTCGATTTGCAGAATCATTGCCGGCATGTTTCCTCCTTCCCTGTTTCTGGGCCACGACAGGTTAATCTGGGGTGCCTCCGACCATGGTAACTTCACCGTTGCCTCGACTTACTCCATACTTTTGGGTCACGAGGAAGAAATTTTGCACGGGATCTGGCGAGCCATTTAGCAGTGGTCGGGACCCCAGCGGATGCGCTCTTTTTTATGGTTACTAGCGAAGGATCGCTTGCTTAGTAATCAACAATGGGTGTGTAGACACCTCACTCCAGACGATACCTGTCCCCACTGTTTCTAAGAAGAATCCTCCCTTCATGCTGTTCGAGACAATTTGATCACTCGACAAGTGTGGGCCACTTTCACGCCGGGCCTCGACACTTCCTCCTACTTCGCTTTTCCCACCAGCGATTGGCTTCTCACTAACCTCCACCAGCATCGACATGTTCAGGGTCAGGATTGGGCGCTTCTTTTTGGATTGACCTGCTGGTTCCTCTGGACATGGAGGAACAAGTCTATTTTTGATTCTAATTTTGTGCAACCCACCTCCCCCACTTTTCTCATCTTGTCTTTTGCAGATCAGGTTTAGAAGGCTACCGAGAAACACAGCCTGGTCACCACCGGCTTCCGTCCCCGCCAGGAACAACTAATCGGTTGGAGTCGGCCACCGTCAGGTTGGGTTAAATTGAACACCAATGGGGCATGCAATCGTACCCAGTTCACGGCTACAATAGGTGGCCTCATCCGCGATAGTGAAGGAAATTGGCTTGGAGGTTTCACTCAGAACATAGGTTGGTGCACAGCGCTGTCAGCGGAACTCTGGGCCGTCTACACCGGACTCTCGTTGGCTTGGAGGTTGGGCTTCCGTAGGATTGAGCTGGAAGTGGACTCGATGGGGTGCACTAGCTCCTTTCTTCTGCGACCACCTGCTCTCAATCAAGCAACCCTATAGTCATGGGTATCCTGGAACTTCTTAATAGGAACTGGTTTGTTGTTCATCGTCACGTCTACTGAGAGAGCAACAGATGCGCGGACTAGCTCACCGCCCAGGCAGGTCATTTCGACATTGGTGTCATTTATTTTGATGTTACACCTAGAGGGTGCCATAATATCCTTTTAGAGGATCTGTCGGGGATCTGTTTCCCTAGACTTGTTTTGTAACCGGTGTACTCCTTTTTCCTTTATATATAAAAAAAGGTTTAAGAAGAAGATCCAAGACTATTTAAGTATTTTAAGTGAGAAATTCTCATATTTGCAACTAATATTATCTGAAATAACTTAGGACACTTAGTTAATAATAGTGTTGTTATTGTGGGTTCTGAGAGTTTGGTATCTGGATCAATCTACCTGTGAATGAGTACACGACTATGACAATGGGAAATGGCCGTTAGCCAGTGGAAAAAAGGTAAAGTGGCTGGAGAGAACAAAGTCAGAAGGGGTTAATGTGATGAGTTAGGTAATGGGTTAAAAGTTGAGTGTTCGAGCTTTTAAAAGACTTCAAATCGCTTGAAACTTGATCGTACTCTGAGTTCAGGTAACATGAATCAGACCAATTGGACTTTAGGACTTATTTGATCACAGAATATCCCTTGATAATGTTTTTGGATGAGTACTAGTTAGCTCTAGGTGAAGTAAGACAGACTAATGCTTGGCTCCGATGGTTAGATTTAATGGTTAATCAATGACTATGATTCCTTCTATACATGTATGTAATGGTTAAGACTCTATTCCATTCCTTTAGAATTATTAACGTCTAAAATAAATTTAAAAAAAAATTGAGTTAAGGAAGAATGACTAACATCTTATTTAAAGACTGGGATCATCAAGGGAACCAGTGCGCGGATAGTCTGGTGTCATTAGCCGCTCTTTCCTCCCCGGACCTTCAAACTCTTCAGGAGCCACCGCCTTTACTCCAGATACTTATGTATCGGGACCAGTAAGAATTTTTGTCAGGAGCCATGGCCTTTACTCCAGATACTTATGTATCGGGACCAGTAAGAATTTTTGTATCGCAGATCTTTGCGTTAGTTAGCTTTTAACTTTTGAATTTTTTCTCCTTGTATCAAAAAAATAAAAGACTGGGATCATCACCATAATCACAGTCCAGCTACGGAGAGTGCAATAGATGCTGACTCCACTCAATCACAACCATGGAGCCATTCTCACATGTAGCGTGGAAGCAAAGACCGTTCCTTGCTGCCACGTCAGCGCAAGTCTCAAATCTAAAAATACACCTTTCCCATTCCCGTTTCATTTACTCCAATCCTAGTCTTGTAGTAGATCGTCAAGTCTTGGCTTTGCGATGAACATCTTCAGATTTTTAGGGGATATGACTCATTTGATGAGTATTCTTATTCTTCTTCTCAAAATCTACGCAACCAAATCTTGTTCAGGTTAGATTTATCTTGTTCAGGTTAGATTTATTCTCTTTTGGTTTACGCATTTAACAATTTTACCCAATTGTTTGATCTTCTTCCTTAGGGATTTCGCTGAAGACGCAGGAGCTATATGCAATAGTGTTTGTGGCGAGGTATTTGGATCTGTTCACCGACTATATCTCACTTTACAATACAGTTATGAAGGTGGTGTTTGTAGCCAGCACTCTTGCTATCGTTTGGTGCATGAGGAGGCACCCACTCGTCAGGCGTTCTTACGACAAGGACCTTGACACCTTTCGCCATTTTTTCCTTGTTGCAGCAAGCTTTATTTTGTCTCTTCTTCTCCATGACAAGTTTACTTTTCGAGAGGTCTCTTTATTATGGGTTTTTTACTAAGATAAATTAAAATGTCATTCCACATTTCCACGCTTCAAAATCTGCTAATTTGCCATCATTTTGAAATCGTTGCAGATCCTCTGGACGTTCTCGATTTATTTGGAGGCAGTAGCAATCCTTCCCCAGTTAGTACTGCTCCAGCGAAGTGGGAATGTGGATAATTTGACTGGGCAATATGTTTTCTTTCTTGGGTATGTGAATGTGATTTTACGGAAACTGTTTTGCATTCTTGATTGTGACTAACCTGGAGTAACTTGCCTTGTTTATGAATTGATGAGCCTTTAGAAGTAATAGTTTGAGTGATCCTGCATATCTACTTGAACTGAAAATTTCCCCATGTCTATCAAGTGCCGTCGTTGAAGGACAGTTTATATGAGTTTTGATGGACCATCTAAATCCTGAAGCTATATATACTTGTGCTGTGCTTGAATATGTGGATATTCAATCATGGGGTGCCCTACCATCTTGATACTGAGGGATTGCTGAGTTTGAAGTTTGAACCGTATGTTGTTGATCATCGTTGCCAATTTGCTGCACGGCTATTCAAATGCCATAGAAATGTTGGTTGAACTTATTTTAGGATGAGCCTGATCATCACCTGTAATGGTTTATTTCAATGCTAACTAGCAATACCTTGAACTTGCAGGGCCTACCGTGCTTTCTACATCTTGAACTGGATTTATCGTTACTTCACAGAGACACATTTCAATAGATGGATATGTAAGCACGATTATTTGGTAAGATCCTCCTTCATGTAAGTAGATACTGACTTATATCTCCTTTTGGTTGTATTTCAGCTTGCGTATCTGGTCTTGTGCAGACAGCGCTCTATGCAGATTTCTTTTACTATTATTTCATCAGGTGTGAAAATACTTCCACCAAGAATGAGTGCTCTACTTCTCTCTCTCTCTGTGCATACATACTTAGACATCTATGGATTATATGACTCAAATATTACTTTCCATTTTGTCCTCTCAGCTGGAAAAACAATGCAAAGCTTCAGCTTCCAGCTTGAACCAAGCAGCAGATGAGAAATTCTTGAGCTGCATCACCACCAAAAGTCTAAGGGTGGTTGATGGGGCAGTCCGTGTCTGAAGATGACTCATGGAGAAGCAGAAGTTGCAGAAGCTGTGTTCATATAGTTTGTTATTGTTTCACTTTGTATTACAATTGATCAAAAGTCCAACCTCTGTGGATGGAAATAGGATGTCATAGTTACGTGTAGGTTAGATCAGATATCCATGTTGATGTAAGGTGCTAGATCTATACTTTTGAATTGTAAAGATGAAATTTGGGGAGAGCTAAAGATACGGTCAACTGACATGATAGAAGCCCCAAGCAGGCAAATGTGTGCGAAATTGGGAAATAGAATTTTTAATGTGGAGAAGTCTGCTTGATAAAGGCATTAACGAAACTAAGATTCCGTTTCTGGCAATACCTGGCGAGCGTGGAATCATATGAAATTTATGTTCCTTGTTGTCAATGAATATAATCTCGAACGTGTGTATGATGTGGATCATTATCGCTTTACCGTTGTTTGGTATCGTTCTCTTTAGTGGTAGAGTAGATGATGGTCGACAATACTAAAAAGGATGACAATTGTCATAGGGACTTTTTTAGGTGCGGCATAATTGAAGTAAATTTGACCAAGTCTTCGTGTGATAGTCAAGCTTAAGTCTCAAAGTCTAGCTTAACCTTCCCTCATTATCGTTGATTAATAAGTTCGTTTATTTTTAAATGCTTCACATTATTCGTGTTTAAGTGTTTCCATCACATTTTTAGTACACAAGCACTTAGCATAAATCAATCAAATAAGATAAACAAGAGAGGTACCATAAAGCAAATATTTTATTGATATATCCACAAAAAAGATATAATATAAAGAAACCAAGTAATTTCCTCCTTAAAGCACTTTACAATAAGACTATTCAAGAACTGCTTGCTTGAAGCTCTGAATAAGAATTTTTTCTCAAAGCTCTCAAGTCTATTACATATGGCTGAATGTATTCTTTACACATTCAAATGAATTTATAAGGATTTCTTTATGTAGGTTTACTAGAACTTAGGAACTAAAGAAGCTAAATTATTCACTTTCTCCACTAACCTACTAAATTAGTACAACTTCTTCGACTAATTCCACTAAGTTAGTAGAGAGTTATCCACATTAAGCTACTACTCTTCTTTTGCACATGAAAAATGTGTTGGAAAGATGTCTGCTCTATTGCCATGTTATTTGACCACTTTCTCACTACTTAAAGAAGTGCTCCCACTTTATTAGATAGTATTCCTACATTTTTTAACCTACTACTTCCATATTCTTATCACGTGTCGCCATGTTATCACTTTTTGAAGACAAGTGCCTTAATGAGCCTTTGATTTAGTCATCCTAAGGCATTATTATCCATAGTCCATCTAAGAAATTCTATAGTGCAATCACATTTCTCTACGACCTAATTGAGTAATAATCTAAGCCATTGTATAATAAATCTCATAACACACCTTTTGACCTTCTCTTCAAAGTTAAATGCATTGCTACACTCTCTAACTCTTTCACCTTTCATCTTTTTTCTCCTATATGAATATTTCCTCTCATTGAAGATTTTTACGAATGTGTATTAGTGCATGCAAAAACTCGCTACTCTTGAGCTTTCATCGACAATGCCCTTTTTGTCTTGCTTACTTGCATGTCCTTACCTTACTTTTTCGTCAACATGTCACCTTCATGTCAGTCTGAGTATTAAGCATTGGCCAATACTTGTTAACATGTACATGATTCTATAGTTTAGACTTAAGGGTCTAATAAACCAACCTCATTAAAATAACTTGATGCTCTCATCGAAATAGCTCATAAGCACTTCTCTGCAAGTGATTACCTTGAAGATTCCTTGGATTAACTTTGAACACAAAAGCTAGTTTTTGTGTCCAATAGCAAATCTCCTATATGCCATTTCTCCTTATGGCTGGGTTGGTTTTGCTTGGACACTCCTTCGTAAGGCTCATTATATGCAACATAATATAATTGTTGAGATAGACTTCTTTTTTCAAGTCCTTACTTTCCTTTCCTTGATCCTTCGCGACTATGAAATCTTTTTGCTCCATACTTGACTTTTGTTTTTGGTATTCTTGACTAAAATGTGGCCCTTAAAAAAATGAAACAAGTAATGTCATGTTTTGATTTTTTTTTAACTCACATTGAGAAGTTTCACTTACTTTCTCTTTGCCTTTCTTTGAGTCATTTTGAGTTCCATCATTCTTTTTGCTCTCTCTACTAACAAATGGGTGATGGAATTTAGAGATTGATAGGTGTAAATTATACTATATTTTGATAGATGTTTAAGTGTACTTTTGAGTATTTCTTAGATGATTATTATGTATATAGGCTTAGAATTATGTTATTATTAGTGTTTGTTTATATTCTAAGTGTTTGTGTAGTTTTGATCATGATTTGGTTCTTAATTTTATGTTTCAAGAGGCGTGTGATGTGTGTTTGAGTTACAGAAACATGAAATTGAAGAAAAGAGAAGAATTGAAAGTATGGAAGCAAGTCACGGGCATGACTTGTCATGCCATGATCGTGACAGAAAACGCAGACAGTAATTTTATCGAATTTTAGCTTTTTCAACATGCAACTCTTTTTGTAATTTTAACATTTTGGAGATATTTTTGGAACCAAATTAAGTAGGTAAACCCTAGAAAGAACCCTAGTGTTGGAAAATAAACGCAAGATCGTATCTAAATACAACGAAATGAAATTAAATTTTCCACAGACTCAACTTTAACAAAATTTAATTTGACACATAAAACAAGAAATTAACAAAGTTATACTAACTTGTTTCGATTTCCTGTTGTAATTTTCTTTTGGCCTTGAATGTCATTCGAATGGTATTCACAGATATTAAGAGAAAACTCAAATATAATTTGAGAGGAAAAATGTAAGAAGTGCTAGCTCTAAATTTTCTAATTTTTTCTTTTATATGAAAAATCATATTTTTCATGTCTTTGGATTTTATAAAAAATTACAACTAAATTCAAACTTTAGTCATAATTACGAATTAGTCCTTATAAGATCAAATATTACAAATTGATCCTTAAAGTTTCTAAAACTTCTTAATTAAGTCTAACTTAATTAAAATTTTACTTTTTCCTTTATAGACCTTTTATATGTGACCCATTAGGTTCCTAATATGTTTGCCATGATTATAAATTATAATTCTAATTCATAATTAGAATTAGATAAATTAAAACTCCTTTTAATTTATCTTTAATTCCCTAATTAAACA
>JAOSBK010000002.1:23055377-23084237 GCA_027568895.1 Erythroxylum shatona
AAATTATAATTCTAATTCATAATTAGAATCAGATAAATTAAAACTCCTTTTAATTTATCTTTAATTCCCTAATTAAATAATTTATAATCATAGATCATGATTGACGTCTAACAACATATCATGACCACCCAAATGTTAGGAATGTCAAAATAGTTTGACTTCACCTGTTTATGCGTGTCTATGATGTATAAATTAATCATTTCGTCATCTAATGTTTCAATTGGAATTAAAGTATGAAATTCGTGTCTACTCTAAATAATCCAATTATGTTCGTTCTTGCTAATTCGTAAATAATTTATAATTGATATTTCAAAACAACTTTTACAAATTTCAATTTACTCTGACTAGAGATTCCCAAAATCATTACTAATTAAGAACAATAGAACATTCTCTCTAATTACTTTAAGACAACAAATTCTTTATTGATTTGCTCAATTCTCTCCATATAGTTCATACTATAACTAATAATTACCAAATTGAACTACTCCAAGAGTAGAACATAAGTATCATCAAAATATAGTAATTCCTACATAAGTAATTTCAAGTCGAAGGATCAATTATACAACCAACATAATGAGATAATCTACAGACACACAAATAATGTTCCATTTGAGATTCTTATAATTGGTTCAGTTTAGTAAACTTATTCTCTAATAAATACCTACATGTTTGTTTAAGTGTCTCTACACTTTAATCTATGAGATTGATTACTTTCTTCATAAGAAACAAATAAATATGTGCTAGTCTAACTATTTCATCAATACCCCGTCTTGATCAAACTATGATTAGGAATATTTTAGGAATAATACAAAATGCTATTTGAATCTCATAATTATAATCACATTATAATTTCTAATTGCATAACAATTATTCCAGGAATTTTATCTGTATGATTAATAATTAAAGATTTAACAAATACACGAAGGTAAAGAATGCCTTTTATTAAATAAAAATAACGCTATACAAATAAATTTACAACCAAAAAGTTGACTGCAAGGGAATAAACCAACACCTAGAAGCCTCAATAACAATTTAGAACATAAAACATTGAAAAAGAGTAGTCGCCATTTTACAAAGTGAGAGTGCAAGAAGGAGGAGCAGAAGAGCAATCCAGAAATTCCAGATTTCAAGTTTAAGTTCAAATCAAGGTTTTCCTTTCTTTCCTTTGTTTACTTCATTAAACTTGATGTGTAACTTGGATTTGAATATGTTATTCATGTTAATTTTCGTATTTGGATTTGTTCTTGAGTTGTTTTGTGACTTTATTGATGTTGATTTCAATTCAATTTTCTAGTATTGTGATGTTTGGGTATGTTAATACTTTGATAATAAATAGAGAGAGTGAGTTGAAAGTAGTACGATTAGGTTGGGTAATGAGAGTTAATAACCTAATAAGTCTCACAAATATCAAATTGGTAATCATACAAAGAGAGATCTTATGTGAAAACTCAATTACTCAATAGATCACTTAAGAACTAGTTGAAAATGTTAAGCAAATTTTGTGAATTGAGAGGTTGCAAAATTTGGAATTTCATAATCAATTAGAGTTAATTGATTAGTTCTTGAGAGAGAGTAATCAATCCTTTATAAGATCTAAAATCAACACATAATTGAATTAACAACGGTTAGCAAATAAAATAACGATAAAATGAATCCTAAGCTTCATCCTTTATGTTCTTCACATATTTGTGGTAGCTCATTTGTTATTTGATTATTTGTTTAGTATTTAATAGTTTTAGAATTCTAATATTTTATTTTCATTCAATTTATATCCCGACGCCTTAGACAAAGTTAGGATCACTTAGTTCTAACTATTTCCTTGTGGGATTGATACGTCATATACTATGCTTATGACCTATGTGCTTGCGAAATATTGAAGGTTTTATAAGATTAAAACTTGCTCAACAAAGATCCACTAAAGCACCTATAGTTGTAATAATGTTAGATAATTCCTTCACATTTTGCCTCTGAAACTCTATTTGTTACCAAACTTGGAAGTCATTTATAAAGTTAAACAACTTGTCTTCTTTTCATATAGTTTACACATCTAACATCAAAGATGTAAATTTTCTTATATACTCCCATAATGAGCCATCTTGCATTAACCTGCTTATAAAGTTGAACTACTTCTCTTCAGATATGCTTTGCATGTCTAACATTAAAGATGTGAATTTTCTCGCATACTCCTATAACGAGCTGTCTTGCTTTAACAACTGCAAAGTTTCCATCACAACCTAAGAAGTGTTATTGGTGAGGAACTAGTCAGTTAGCTCCTCATTCATTTTCTCCTAAATGTCAGTGGGAGGTTTACTTGTGTTAATGTCATTAGAGGTCTGTCTTTCACCACATCTTTGCATCATTCATTATGTATATTGATGTGATTAAAACCTTCTTTGAATTAAACACCGTTTTCTAAACCAGTACCTTTGTTGTTGTAAAGTACTACTATATATCCTATAAAAAATTTCGAGCTCTTCGATGATCTATTTTTCATTAAAAACTTGGGCCTTATACACCTTCACTAAAGTGCTTTCTGATCGAACCAATTAACACTTAGACATAACATGCTTGAACAATAATAAGGCATAGCTCATCTCCCTAAGAGCTTTCATATATTCTTTGAGTGCTTTTTTTTGTTTCTTGAAAATCAATTAGCAAAGCTTCAAATCATTCTATGAAAGGAATCAAGCCCTTTTCTCTTGGGATTAGAGGACTAATTATTGATGCTATTTAAGTAACTCTTAATGATTGACTCTATTTAAATAACTCTTTTCATAAGATCACTTCCACTATCCTTTTTTCAACAACAATCAAAGAACTCCTCATTAAACTTTAATATTAGTTTTTTGAGGAATTTTTTGATACGAAAAAATTAGAATAAATTTGTTATAGTTGTTATGTGACAGTCAAGCTTAAATCTTAAAACTTGACTTAGCTTTATCTTGTAATGATAAACCAATAGGTCTATTTATTTTTGAACACCTTATACCACTCATATTTAAGTGTTTCATTCACACGCTCAACAGATAAGTGTTTAGCATATATCAATCAAATGGTACAAATAAGAAAGATACAACAAACCCTTAACCTATTACTTCCATGTTCTTGAAGAGTTTCTTCCACTTTGTTAGGTAGCACTCCTACTTTCTTAGCCCATTACTTTCATATTCTTGCCATATGTCCCCAAATTATCACCTCCCAAAGACAAGTGTCTTAATGAGTCTTTAGTTTAGGCATCCTTAGCCATTCTTGTGTATGGTCTATCTCAGCTCATCTATGATGCAATTACATTGCTCCATTACCTAAGTTAGTACTCATAGATTTACATACTTTTCAACTTTCTCATTGAAGTTAAGTAACTTTATGCACTCTTGAACTTAGAACAACTTAGTTGCACCATTCATCTTTGGTCTTACATATGAATCTGAGTGACAAGCATCAACAAAGGCTCGCCAACACTTGCATGATTTTGTACTTTAGACTTAAGGTCTGATGGCGACCATATTTTGGTTGTTTTACTTTTAAAAGGTGGCTGGGATTTTGAAGATGTTAAAGAATAATTGGTGTTTGGTAAAAGGGACAACAAAAAACCAAAAGTCAACCTAAGTGTAGGTTAAACCTATAAAGCCACATGGGTTCAACTAAGGTCTTAGTTAAGGTCCAAGAAAAGAGATTTTAGATACTTAAATCCTAGATCTTTGTTATTAAAAGCCTAAATCTTAAATATTTGCATGCATCTTACAACTTATAATTTTGATGTAGACTTTTTCATAATTTATTTAATTTATCTCCAAAACGTTTAAAGACTTACTTATTAAATTATTTGTTTATTTTATTTGTTCTGATTTATTAATTCTAAAATTGTTTGCCCATATTTTGATTATTAATTTGAATAAATATATGTATATTGATTAAAAAAGAATTACTTTTCATACTCTTCCGAGAATTATGCTTTAATGATATGCTTTTGTTATAGGATACAATTTCAACTTATTATTCAAAAGTGTTGAATACTATCTTTTATTGAATCAATTTCAAGAAAATGGCTATAATAATAAAGACTTAATTGTAAGTTAAAATGTAATCATAATAAAGTTGAAACTTAATTCGCACCTTATTTCGAAACTAGATCTCTTCTTGTCGTGTCCCTCAAATTATTTTCGAAATTGATCCGTCTTAACCACTGTAGCCACATAAGTGTCTGACCTATAATGGTATTCATAAAATAGGTTGAGAGAATTCTGTAACTCTTATAGAGAGGGTAAGTAAGAAGTGCTAGCTACATTAGATCTTAAGCCTATTTATAACAAGTTTTGGACGTTTTAGTAATTTAATTGAAATTAAATTGAAATTAAATTCTAATTTCAATTAAACTTTAATCGGAATTACAAATAATTCTAATTAAATACTAATTATGTCCAAATTAAATTTAGTATCTCATATTCATTCTTATTTATTAAATATCTCATATTTAATAATGAAGTTTCTCAAACTTATAATCAAGTCTAACTTGATTAAAATAACATTGCTCTCTTTAACCCGTTCTTGATGTGAGACCCATTAGGTTTTTAAATATGTTGGCAATGATTACAAGTTATAATTCTAATTCATAATTAGAATTAGATAAATTAAATTTTTTTAATTTATCTTTAATTCTACAATTAAACAATTTATAATTATAGATCAAGATTGGCGTCTAGCAATGCGTCATAACCATCCAAATATTTAGGAATGTCAAAGTAGTTTTGACTAACCTTTTCATGAATGATTTTTTGTATAATTTAATCCTTTCATTTTATAATATTCCAATTAGCCATAGAGCATGAAAAATAATGTCTACTCTATTTTGAACCAACCATATTAATTCTTTGTTATTAGTTATTGATTCAATTAATGATATTTGTAAACTATTTACAAAACAACATTCTACTTTGGCTAAGGATTTCTCAAATCAATACTAATAAAAAACAACAGAACATTCTCCCTAATTACTTTAGGGTGATAAATCCTATCTTGATCACATAACTACTTTTATATAATTCATGCTACTTCCAATCACTAACTATTAAAGACCCATGATTAAATAGATCATAAGTAGTATCAAAACATATCAATTCCTATATAAGATAACTTTAGTGACCTCAAGTAAAAGGATTACTTATACAATTATCACAATGAGAATTCCATAGACGTATAAGTAATGTTCCAAAAGAATTTCTCATGTCAGGTCTATTTAGTGAATTTGTTCTCTAACAAGCACCTATATGTTTGTTTAAGTATCTCTATACTTTAATCTATGAGATCGACTATTTCCTTCATAAGGAAAAATATAACGTGTGCTAGTCTTTTTATATTTCATTAATGCCCAATCTTAATAAAGCAATAACTAGGAATAATTTAGAGATAATACATAAATGCAATATGAATCTTATAATTATAATCTCATTATAATTTCATTTGCATCGTACTATTATCCCATGGACTTTTATCATATACATTTAAACATTACAAGATAAAAAATGCCTTTAAATAATTGTCACTAAACTACAACTAATTCGATTGACTATAGGACATAAACAAAGTATATGTGTTTTTGTCATCCATAAGAAGTCGTGTTCCCTCGCTCTCTTCGACTCTTAGAACCTAGGAAGCTCCTCTTATCCTTAACTAATGTATTACTTAAGAGAAAGACCTTCATAAACTTTGGAACTCCTCTTGTCATTAACTTCTTCTTTTTTCCTTCTTTATGTCCAATTTTCTTTCTTCAAAAATTATTCATGTATCATTTCAGTAAAGGTTGAAACACTAATATCAATACTTGCATAGTTTGCTATTATGGGATGGCTTATGGTGATAACCTTTTCATTATGATATTGCAATGTTTCTCATATTTAAGTTATTGGCCGGCTATTATGGCTTGCATTTGGTGCTGGAATCCTTGAACCCTTAATCAAGTTTGTTCTAAAATTGCATAGTTATACCTAACCAAGCTTAACTAAAGAGGATCTGTTTCCACATCCCAACAATTCTACCTAAACAAGTTCCCAACTTAGACCAGATTTTGAACTCGAGGACAAGGAGTTGTAGTTGAGAAATATGGTTTGAATAAAGAAAATAAGGAATTTTAAATGCAAGTGGACCAACTTCCATTTAACATTATATGGGTCCCACTTTAATAAAAATTAAAAAATCCTCGTCAGAAAAAATGTCATGTTAGCATTTAACTAATGGAGACCCAATTCCTTGAGTAATTTCATCATATTAAAGGTTATTTTGAATGTTTTTCAAATGTTATAGTTCATTTTGAATGTTTTGCAAGCGTTAGGGTTCATTTTGAATATACTGAAACGTTAGAATCCAACTCAAATTTCGGTGTAAACGTTGAGGGTTGAATTGGTCTTTTGGCCAAATATTTTTCTTTGAGTCTCATGTCTTATATTTAGCCCAAACATATAATTTATAGTGCTCCCCTCCTAGTTATTTAGCTTAAACATTCATTATCTAGCCTACATTTTTTTTACAATGACATGTTTTATTTATTTATTTGTTTTCTTTTTTGTTTGTGTATTTATTTACTTATTTTACCTTTTATTTTTATTCTTTATCTTATTCTATATTTATTGTATTATTTATTTTATTACCTTTTTATATTTTATTTATACATATTTATTTATTTTATTTCTTATTATTATTAACCTTATGTCTATTTTTGTTTTTATTTTTATTTTTAATATGTATCTTTTATTATTCTTTATTTCTGTTTTATTCTATTTTATATTTTATATTTTATATTTTATATATTGTATATTCTTTTCTTTTTTTAATAAGTTTATCAGAAATAATCTCTCTACCAGTTAGAAGTAAGGCTAACATACTTGTATACTTCCTCAAACCTTACTTTTCAGCGAGACTTCTACTAAGATATTGTTGTTATTGCAACTGGTAGCACAAATTATTAATTATAGAATTGTAGAACTCTAATCGTTTAAGTCCCTTCGTACGTGAGCGAGAGATGCAGAAAAAATACACCTATGAAAGAAATTAAAAATTTGGAACTACTTCAATGATCTAAACACTTAAAACAAGTTCAATAATCCTTGGATATAAAAAGGTCTGCTCCTTTTACTTTTTTTAAAAAATAAATAAGGATAAGAAATTAAAAATATAAGAAACAAATACATGACAAGATCATATTAAGTACGAGAAAAGAAAATTTTGATGGTTAAAGAATTTGCAAAATATTTTTTAACTGATGGATTAGAATGACAAAAGTATCAATAATTTTAAGTTTTCATCCCATTTAATTATCCCCATTTGAATTCAAGAGTTGTCCACTACTCAAACGGTGAATTTTATATTCAATGTTGTGATAGACCTTTATCTTCTCCTCAAGCTGTCTCAGTTACAGGTGTAAACGTATTATTATTGCGTACTTGTGATTGCAGGCATTCCATGACTTCAAACTTTGTCCAAAATCTAAAAACACAGCCATAGAGGGTAGCATTAACTTTGGAGATTTATCACAACTCTCCAAAGTTCTTACGAAATTTTGTTTTCTTCCTTTCCCCCCCTTGTAATTCTATACCATTCGTTGAATCTTCTTTTACTTTTTGTTCTATGATTAGGCTTCCATTTGGTACTGTAATTTTTGATCCTCCGGAATGCTATTCTTCAAGTCTCAGACTATACAAGAAATGGAAGCATCCACCACTCAAGGAAAACAAAAGAAAAAAAAAACTGATGCCACTTTATTCATATGCGCAATCCCTTTGGTAAGTTGCTTCCTTCTCTAATTTTATCCGATCTTCAATCATAACACGAACTAATTTGTGACAATTAATGACTTGGATGTTTTGAATTTCAATTCTCATAATAAGACTTGTCTTTTTAAGAGTTTACTTTTAATTTTAAGTCTTTTGATGAAAACGGATATTTGTTGATTTTCATAATGCTAAAATGACCTAAAAATTGGTATAAATACTCTTTATTATTCCAATCTTGACTCTATGGTCTACACAAAGCGTAATTTGCTTAAACGGAACAAGTTAAAATAGTTTACACTAAAGAGGAAAATTTTGATGAAAGTGGTGTATCTTTACCATCAAATTTTAGGTTGAGAAAAGAAATAAAACTGAAATAAAATTGAGTTGGACCGGTAACATTAAATGACTTACAAGATTAATTTCAAGTTAAAAAAATCTGAACACGTTGTATTAAAACAAAAGATAATGCAACAAAAGATAACTTTCACATTCGCTAATAATAAAGAACATCACATTCCAACCACGACAATAAAAAGAAAATAAAGTGATTCTTCAAATATCTGAGCGTACTTAGACCCACCTGATTCTGTGCAATAGTTTATTTGCAGGGCAATCATGGTTGAGTCACTTTAATCCAATCTTTAAAGATTTAGTTTGTCTTTTGCTTTTATATTTTTACAAAACAGTTGCAAGGATTTCATTAATCCCCGTGCTTATTTATATTAAAAAAAGTTGACGTGCTTAATCTTAAAAAATAGGTGAGTTGATAAAAGGCTCTCTTAATTTAAGTGAAGTTACAGGTTTGAACCTCACTTATGTATGTAGTTATTTAAAACTTGAGGTCAGAGCTTTATCTCTTGCAAGAAACCTACCCAGTTCGAGTGAAGATTAGTCTGAGTGTAGATGGTTTAAAGGTATTTTCTTATAATTAAGACCCACCTAAAATGAAAAAAAAAGTCGATGTGCTTGGCAGGGGGTCTTTTACCATTTGCTACTTCCTTCATTCATCAACATACTCTTTATTGCTTTGGTCGCTTATTCTCTGCGATTCTCCTTACTTGAAGATTGTCTCTACTATGTTTTCCCGACACCTTACTAGATTGCTTCACTACTTATGGCTTCTCATTCAAAGTACTTATGTAGAGACATAAATGAATCGGTCCTATGTACTATTGAGTTTTATTGATATTAATTAGTGACCTGACTTTATAATATTTTCCAAAAGAAGAAAAACATCCACTTTCCCTTGACTACTTACTCAAGTGGTAGATATTCGAGTAATGGGCCAGTTTCTTGGTTGCTCTCTTTGTGTGTTCACTTCAATATTTCCAAGCTTAAAACCACACAGGATGGGTTAAACAGGACATCCTCACCAATATTTATTCAGGCAGTGGCTTAATTTCCACTGGATTATAATTTAAAAAAGGCGCTATATCGACTTTAAAAACTGATTTCCCCTATCAATCGCTTTCTAAGCTGGTCGTACGTACGAACTCTATGAAAAAAGAAAGGTCAGGTGAGCAGACCAGAGGTCGATGGGTAGGTTTGAATGACAGGTAGCCGAAACGCGTGAAGAAGAAGTCACTAATTGCGAATGGTACGCAAAGAATAAATAGATAGCAGAGATTATAGGCCACTAATGCTATATAGTATAGAAGCAAGCCGCTGAGTGGACCCTCGCCTGCAAAAATGAAGTGGTCGTGCAAAGTAGCGGCAGAGATTGCGGTGGAGTTATAGTATCGTATTGGGATTTGATTCTGATTCTGAAGGTCAACAAATCTTCATTCCTGAAGGCCCCTCCCCTCCTTAGTCCTTGTGGCTAAAGGCCCACCATTTTTATAATTTTCTTCATGGTTCCGCTTCACCTATTTCATTACTGCTAATGTTATTAGTCAATGTAGTCTTCTGTTTTTGGTCAATGCAAATGGAAATTAGGTCCTTTCTAATGATCATGTGAGCAAAAAAAAAGAAAAAGAGCCAGAGATATTAGGAGTAAATATAGTCTTGCACTACGTCTAAAATAAATCTTACATAAAAATGCCAAATATTTTCTTTAAATGTAGTTACAGAAACGTTCATTTAACAAACTGATTTAGAGTTTAATAGATATAAAAATAAGGAAAAGAAATTTACAAAAATAAATAGATAAATAAATAACTTAGTGTATGCTTAGACAGGCTTATATTAGTAGAGTTTTTGTCAGTAGAACTTTTCTAAAGAAAATTTTCCTAAGAAGCCAGTTGATTGTTTAACTGTCAATTAAAACATAGCTTTTTTGAAAGAGCTTCATACAATAGACTATTTGGCAACATAAAAAATACTTTTTATTAATTTTAACTATATTTTATTTTATAATAAAAATTATTTATGCATATAAATATTATTTAAAGTATATTAGACAATATGCAAATTACAATATATTAATTATTATATAATTTTAAACTATATGAAATATAAATAAAAATATATCTAACCAGATCTTTTATATGAATTATAAAGTTTTATATATTTTAATATTTGATAGCATTGGCAGATAGCTTATTGAACTTCATAGTAAGAGTGATATTACCACTTTGCTAAAATTTTTACACCTTTACTTTTCCCTTTCCTTCTTATATTATATCATTCTCCAAAAGGATATTTAATTGGGACTAACCACCATGATATAGTGATAGTACACAGTACACTGAATAAAGTCAGGCTTATGAATTAAAAGTTATGCAAACTTCTTGCCCAATCTGACATTGGTGGTAGTATGGTAGTTTTTGAGTTTATTAATGAATCGCTTAGAAATCTTTGGAACTTCTAATGCTTGTTTGCTGAGCTTTATCGACCCCTTCACTCATACATCAGAGGTGCTTATGCTATAAATAATTTTGTGTATGGTGAATAATTTGGACTAGAAACAATACCCTTCCATGGTTTTCATTTGATTTGAAAGAATTCAACTACTATTAGGTCTTTCATGAATAGAATGAGACTTGTTTACAATTGTTTAACAAATTCATTTCTATTGAAATTGTGACATCAATAATTTTGATAGAATGACTTTAAATTGATACATATATCATGCAGACACTGTTGTAGACTTTGAGGTTTAATTCACAATACTACAAGCGATGTGTCATTTACATCTTATGGTTACCTATTTCTTAGATAACCATCTTGTAGGAAATTATTTAAAGAGATGTCTCATTTTTTTGTAGGAAATAAAATTAATATAAAAAATAAATATCAAAACATATAAAAAGCAAAATAATGTGTAGATGAGTTAACAAACAACATTACCGTCGACTACATGTCAAAGATGATGTGCCAAAATCAAGAATAAACTTACTTGCCAGGAAGAAAGTTACCTTAACAATAAACTTGAAAGCACAAGCTACATTAGCATTACTACTTACAACAATTACGATATAGACATTTCTGATTCTCATGTAAAAGGAGGAGCAACCTCCAATCTGCTTCATAGGGGCATGTACCAAGTTCTTTAGTTTGCATAACATGCATTCGAAATGCATCCACCGTATTCCTGTTGAAAGAAATATTACATAACAACTTTGTAAAAGATCAACTATAAGTTATAGCTGAGGAATTGGTTTGGAAAAAAAGAGTTAAAGAGAAGGGAACATTATAAATTCAATAGCAAATGCCAGACGTAGGAAGCAAAGACTGATATGTAACATTAATAAGGAAAAAAATAGAAGGCATGCAGAGTAGCTTGATAAAAAGTTCTAGAACGAAAAAACATAAACATCTTATAATTAGAAGTGCAAGTCTGCTATAAAATGTTTGACAAAGTAAATGCTTTATCGAGCCATACACAGAAAATAGTGGAAAGTCCTTATCCAGCAATAGCCTTTTGTGGAATAGAACAAAAACATACATTGTCCATCTCTTTTTTCAATCAAAACAACTCCACCACAATACCAAACTAACATTAATGTGTTAAAAACATCAACAATATTTTTATCAAATTGATAGTGACAAAATCAACCGAGATACCACAATAACAAATTTATATTAATGTGTTAACCACCGATCTCATTTAATGATGAAGAATCAAATAAATCCCTTTAGTAACAAGCCAAAACTCAATGAGAATAATAATTGAAAGTATGTTAATAACTGGAGCCCTTAACCACCATGAGTTCCGCATGATTAACATCAATATTCTTCTTTCCTTGACAAAAACACTTGACATGAAGCCATAGCAAAACTAATCACAGATATAAACAAAAACATATGGAGCCCTCCTGCATGCACATTGAAAAAATGCCCACCAATAGGGGAAGAATGATTAAAAAGAACAGTCATGAGTGCATAAATTCAGATCTTTTGAGTCCCAAAGTTCCCATAAATTCAACATTATCAGAAAAAGAAATTTAAAAGTGAAAAAGATTACCCAACATCGTCGCGATAGAAGTGGGTAACTAAGACGTCGCCCCGAAGATTTAAGAAATAGATGGAGGAAGCAGCCATCAGCATCTTTGAGCCAATGGATCAAAGCGAAAAGAAGGGACAAACGGTGATAGTTTGATTGTCAAAGATCTGGGGAGTTGGTAAACTCAAACTACGTCGGTGATCAGAATAATATAGTGTGCAACTCCAAAGGTGGGTTATGGTAAAAATGGAAGAAAATGGAATTTGAGATTGTCTTAAGGGAGAGTTGTATAAGAAGATGTTGCATAGAATATAGTTTGCGTTATAAACGTAAATGACAGAAAAAAAAAGTCTACCTGAAAAAGCTAAAATGAGGAACTTTTTTGAAAAGCTCCAAATTTGAGCTTATTAAAAGGCTATATTGTAGCTTCCAAAAAAGCCATTTCTATTAAAAAAGTGCTTTTGAATTTTACGACTAAACACTCATTTTTTTAAAAAATAGTTTTTGTGGTGGAAAAAATTACTTATTCACTGTTCAAAAACTCAACCAAACAAGCACTTATGTTAATTTGAACTTATATGAAGGGTATACATAAGTGTTAGATAATAAATTGATCTAAAAAACAATCGAAAAATAATAAAACTACAACATATCGAATATGGGAAATATATTTAAATTAAAAAAATAAAACTATGGAATAAAAAAGGTCCACTTAAAATAACTTTATTGTAATAAGAATGGTTTTTTCGTATAATTTAATTTTTCATTATATAGTATTAGACGCAGAATATGAAATTAATGTTTATTCTCTTTTGAGTCCAATCATAGTAGTTTTCCACCATTAACTATTGGTTCAATTAATAATATTTGTAAACTATTTACAAAACGTCATCTTACCTTAGTCAAGGATTTCCTTAATCAATACTAATCGAGAATAATGAAAAATTCTCCTTAATTAGTTTAGAGTGATGAATCATATCTTAATAATTTAACTACATCTATATAATTCATGTTATATCCATTGATTACTGATTGAATAATTCATTATTAAAATATGTCATAAATAGTATCAAAATATAACAATCCCCATAGAGATCTCAAGTCAAATGATCACCTATACAATCGTTACTATGAGAATTCAAGGCATATATATAATGTTCCAAATGAATTTCTCATATGAGGTTACTTCAGTGAACTTGCTTTCTAATAAGCACTTACAAGTTTATTTAAATATTTCCATACTTTAGTCTATGAGATCAACTACTTCTTTCATAAGGAAAAACATAATTTGTACTAATTTGTTTACGTTATATTAATATCTAGTCTTAATAGAACAATTTAAGGATAATATATAAATGTAATATGGATCTCATCATTATAATCTCATCATAATTTCATTTGCAATGTATAATTATCTCATGTAGTTTATCATATACATTTAAATATGTATAAGATAAAGAATGTCTTTAAATTATTTAATCATTTTACTACAACCAACTAATTGGTAGTTCGGTATTAACGAATAATCTCCCACTTACACTAAGCCAATCATTTATGTATCTTATATCATATCACCATATGAATATCATGCTAGTACTGGGAGAGTGGCTTAATGAGAGAATTCTACAAAGTTTTGCATAGTGAGAGCACTAGCTTCAATCTTACAACTTTCATCATAATTATCATTATAATTAAGAAAATTGCTTAAATACATCCTTAGATCTTTGATGAGACCTTAGCTTCTTTCATGCCCAATGACTCCAATGTTTACTGTCTGAATAATGCAAAGAATTATATCAAGTTATTAAGAAATTATGGGTCCAATAATCATTTCTACTAAATGAAAAAATGTATTAAGCCTTAGTTAGCAACCATTTCTAATTTGGAACGTTTCCACTCTTAAATTGATATTGTTCTATATAACAAAAACCTTAATTAGTATGTACTTATAAAGTTAATATCCATATAATCTTAAACTCAAATATCAACTTATACATAGGATAATGAATACCTTTAATACTTCACATACTCCCACTTACCTATTTGCACTAGCTATTGAAGTTCTATCCAGGATGTTAGATACTCTCACTTACGAAAATCCTAGATTTATGTACCATTACAAATGCAGGGATGCGAAGATAATCCCCTTAGCTTTTGCTAGTGATCTTACGCTTGCCTACTCTCTAACTCTCATCATGATAATCTTAAAAAATTTCACCATATTGTTAGCATTGAAAGCCAATTTCTCCAAAATTTATATTAACATCCCATCTGACATCCAGAATACTAAAGTTATAAGCAGATCAACTAGGCTAAATGTTCAATCTTCTCCCTTCAAGTACCTAGGAGCTTCCATCACAACAAATAAACCAATATTTGTTGATTATATTCCTCTACTTGAAAGATATAAATCATAGATAAATACCTAGAAAAATAGATGTTTATCCATAGCTAGTAGGTTATAATTGATCTCATCAGTCTTGAGGAATGTTCAAACACATAGAAGTGCTCATTTGTTACTATGTAAAAAGATTATAAAGAAGATTCAAACATTTATTTAAAAAATTTTGTGGTCCGGGAAGATAAGAAACTCAAAAGGGGGAAAAAGTTAAGTGGGAAGAGCTATGTCTCACTAATGAGGAGTGTGGAGTAGGCCTGGTATCCCTGATAACTATGTACAAAGTCTTTTTATCCAAGAGAATTTGGAGGTTACTCAAGGATAAGGAAACTTTATAGTCAAAATGGATAGATGAGTACGTTCAGAAGAAATCAAGCCTATGGAAATTAGATCACAATAGGGAAAATTCATCAGCTTTAAACAACTACTTAATACGAGGGATCAAATTTACCCTTGGATAAAGCAACAAATTGCCAATAGAGAGCTAACATAGTTTTGGTTTGATAATTGAAATGAATGAAGCCCTCTTTATATTATAAATGAGGTGCAACACTTGGCTATAAGAATCTCAATAAAAGCTAAAGCAAGTAGCATTATTCAGGGTGAAGCTTAAAGTTGTAATTTTAAAGGATATATAGCTTGTTGAGTTGTTTAACTCATTGTCTACCTTTATCTAAAGGAGATAAGTTTATATGGTTGAGCAACATCTCTCTAGAATTTAACACTTCCTCATGCTACAAGATCTTCGTATCATACAATCCTAAAGTTCCTTATTATAAGCTTATCTAGAAGAATACCTTATCCCCTAAAGCATCAATTATCAATTAGTTGGCAATCAAAAGGATAAAGAAGAAATGGTTTGGAAGCTTTAAAAGCTTTGACCTATGTGTTTGTTGTGTAAGAATAATCCAAAAACTCTACCTCGCCTCTTTTTCTAGTGTAAGTATCCCAATATATTTGGCATCTAGTTCAACATACAATATAGGTCAATTGTTCACTGATAGAATGGACAAGCATAATATGATAGGATACAAGAATTGTTAACACCCTAAAGAAGGATGGAGTTATCTTTAAAATCACAATCATTTGTAGTATATACATAATTTATAGGGAGAGGAACAATCATTTATACAGAGGAATAAAGCTAGAAAACCAAATCCTAGGGAATTTGTTTATTTATTAATCTTCCAAAAAAAGTCCATCTCACTTATGATCTTATAGTTTTCATACCTAATAGCAAATTTAACCTTACTATATGTTGATAAAGTTAAAATTATCTTTGAGTTAGGTACCAACATATAGGTCACTAAAAAATCCAAAGATGTTCACGACCTTAATAATATTCCTCAATTTCACCATCTCTTCAATAAGTGCAGGTTTGGTTATGTCAGTGGTCATTTTACCTTTTCTAGGTTATAATGACCTTTGGTTCCTCTCTACCCTTATGTTAGAAGATCACATTCATCTTTATTCTGCTCAATATGGTACATTTTCATCAAACTAAGAAAAGAACAAAATATTCCTTACACTTTAATATTTAGCCTCATCTTCTAGCTTTTTCACACTCCTCCTGTAGACAATGAGATTTATCTAGATTTATTTTAATTCTACTTCCCCTAATTGTATGGGTTACCATTTAGTTGAAGATTAAATGACTTAACCACATTAGTGGTAGCAACTCTAAACTTTGCAACTTTCACCAATATATGATGCTCCCTTATAAAATTTTGATCCCAATGAACCTCTACTTAGTCATACTATTGAGCTCCCTATAGATGATGAGATCACTACCTTATACCCATATCATGGGTCTTCAACTAATGCTCGTTTTCCAGTTATCGAGTATCAGTTTGCTATGTTACAATGCAAACTTAACTCTTTTATAGACATCAAGATGCATCATCTTGATGACCTATATTATTTAATTTAGTCTTGATTTTTCCTCCTTATACTAATTGATTTTTGATGTTATCAAAAAGGGGTGAGAAATTTAGAAACATTAGATTCAGGGAGTGACTTTTGTATATCTAAGTAGGAACTTTTATTTATATGATATTTATGCTTAAGTTAACTTTTTCTATCTATATATGTAAATATTCATTTTACTTGATATTGAATATTAGTATTATTTTTGATATTTAGCTTTGCTTTATAAATGAATTAAGGAAAAGCTAATCATTGTCCTGATATGGATAGTTTTTTTGTTTGTTTAATTATTACTCTTTAATTTCATAAATGTTTTCTCATCATTAAAAAGGAGAAATTGTTGAACCAAATGAGGTTTTAATCAATATTTTGATGGTAACCAAATATAAATACAACTATAATTTTGTTATTATGATGAGAAGTAATATAAAAACAAGATGTAGCCATATATAACTCAAGAAGATATCACAAGAAGTTGATAAAGAAAGCATGAAGTTTGAAATTCTCAAAGTGAATATCGTTTTAAGAATAAAAGAATATCAAAGCACATCAAAATCATTTTTATATTGTATAACGTTAATTGTAATCTCATTTAGTCATTTTGATGATCTTAAAGCCTCACCATGCATAAACATTTCATATCACTTGAATGTATGAGTCTATTAAATTATTAAGAGGTTTAAAGCCTTTTATTGAAGAAAAGCCTCATGATCCTTCAAATACTCCCTAGGGGAAATTTAAGTAGTCAAGTTTAAGTATAATTGCATTAAATAAATTAAGTTTGAGCATATAAAATTATTAACATTATGTTTTTGAAGGGATTGGTTGACCAATATAAGTTAGCAATTGGCTAATATAGATTAAACATGTAACTGGGCTATTTGTTGATACATTGGTTGACTAATATAGTATTGTGGTTGACTAATGTGTCTCTCTAATCAATCAATATGCAATATGGGGTCACTAAATCTAATAAATACATATTTTCTCATTAGTTCTTCTATTGAAAAGTATTTGGATATCTTATAAATATATTTATAAATGTTTATTGTTGAATGCAAAACACACTACTAGTCTTACACTCAAAACTGCAAGTATACATGTCGTACTTATAGTTGAAAGCAGATATCGATCCCACGATGATTGTGCTTACGCATAACTTAATTCAGGTTGTTTTTTGTTTAAGAAACCATTTCAATCGAATTTAAAAAGATAAGTAAAATAAAGACAAACGAACAATGTAACCCAAACTAAAATTGTAAACTAAGACTTGGTGAAAATCAAGATCAAACATTAGGACTTGTCATTATCCCTATTTACTCTCCTCTGATTAATTGATTCAATTTATGCTTGACGTAGAATTTCCTAAAATTCTAGCTACCCTCTCTCAAGGTGTAAATAAATGTCACTAGTTAAATAAGTTAGAAATAACTTGGGGATCTCTCGATGTGCAAAGCATTTCCTAAACATTCAACTAGATATGAAGCTATCCTATCGATAGTGCATTGATCTATTGAAATCTCTTCCTAATAAATCAATAATATGTTATTTACAGGTCTATTAATTGACAACTCTTGTTGTATAATTGACACAAATCACTAAGCTTACTCTCTCGATTTATTGCAAGGTTTAAACACAATAAATAACATTAACATGTATATCATTAAATCAATAACCAAAGGTTCACAAATAGTTCAACAACAAACCCTAAAAATTGTTTTAGGCAATCATAATATCGATAACATCCCCAACAATCAAATGATTCATGATAAACATGCTAGAAGAGAAAGAAATTGAAAAAGACTGGATGGGGTAGCTCCTCCTTTTCTTTGCCCAGTCTAGAAAATCTAAATGACAGGGTGCTCTTTGCCCAATCGAGAATGAAACCTTGAATCTCCCCCTATCTCTAGGCTTTCAATTTGTCTTTTAGCTCCAGGAAGCAAGTTCTACGACCTACTGGTGGCTTTTGGGATTCTATGTCTTATAAAGTCATGAAAACCCAAAAAGATACTTGAAACTGGGCGTGTCCCTTTGACTTCTAGTTCCCACGATTATGGGAATTATCCTTGTGCTTCCTACGATTGTGGGTTAACTTAACAGAAACTTTCTTCATAGATTTCCCACGATCGTGGAAAATATGTTCTTTTCCACGATTGTGGGTTCTTTTTTTTAGCAGCCCACTTCTCTTCTCTTCTCTTCTCTTGGTTCCTAGCTCAATCATAAAGATGTTTACCCTTCATTCCTACACCAAAATGATCAATTATTACCCTAAACTAGTATCAAACACAAAAGAACAACCATGAAGACCAAATTAAACAAAAACACACAAAATAAGTCCTAAAATACAATAATACTAACCTATCATGCAAGAAACACATACCAAATACTTAGAAAAATACATACTAATGTGCAACTATCATTTATTAAGCATTTAAAAATCATTATCTCAAAATTATATGAGCGAGCCTCTTTTGTTTTATCAAAGAGATAAAGTGAGATATTTTGAGTTATAAGTTTCCATTGAGTTTTTTAATTGTATTTATAGGTTTTCAAAGATGGATTAAGATTCCTCTTCAAAAGAAAGATTGTAAAAGAGTTCAGCTTTGCTAAGAAAAAGTTATACAAAGGTAATTCTTCGCTTTGAAAGAAGAGTTGCACTAGAAATCTAAAAAGAGACTTGAGAATGGATGTTAGACAAAGTTATTTACTAAACCATTATAAATCAATTTGTATTTCTCTTCCCTTACTCCGTTTACTTTATTTCTAAGTGTATTGTTGAAATTCATTATTTTATTTTATATTTTCATCTTTTATAAATTCTGATCGTTAAACACCCTAAATTAGTAATATATTGTTTAAAATTTATTGAGACCCAATTCGCTCTCCCTCTTAGGTACCATAAAAGACTAACAAAATCATTATTTTCAAAATAAAAGTGACAGCTAGAAATTCCTCATAAATATCACACGATAAAAATGTTGCCTTTTTGAATTAAGGAAAAATATACTAACTATTCATTTTCTTAAAAAAAAACTAACTATTGTCATAGCTTACAATATTTGGCTCTGTGCACATAATTGCAGATAACTTTCAACTGATAAAGCATAACGCACCTTTTGGATATCTGTATATAAGAATTACTTCATATTCAATTTAAAGAGAGTACCCAATGGAGTACTCAATGTTGAATTTTTATTCATATGAAATATTTTAAGTACTCATTTGTGCTCTTATCATGTAAAAAAAAATTAACTTACCTTGTCTTACTATCACGTATAATTCTTATAATATGAATTTGCTTTATTGGTTTTAAGTCTTTAATAAAAGATTGTAGAAATTTATTCTAAATCCAAATTCAAACCCCATTAGACTTAATTCACAATTCGAAATCTAATGTCAAATGCTCCAGGCCATTTTAATTTGAGTTGTATGAGACCTTTCCAGATATTTATGCTTACTTCAATTATTATGATACCACTATACTTTATTTTAGTAGTATCATAATACTTGAAGTAACCAAATTCTACACTAGAGAATTTTATTTTATCTAAGCTTGATGGTACCTCTCTAGGCATATTCCTCAAATTCCAAGCAACCAAATTCTACACGTTTTTCTCTTATTTAAGCACTACATTAAAATTTAGGCACTTCGCAGTGATTTTAAGTCGTAGGTAGCTTTAAGAACATTTTCTCTTAAACATTTATATTGTTTTAAAGCATTAAGACATTTTAATTTCTTTTAAGTCCTAATTAACACTACAACAAAATAGAATATTATTTACTTTTTTTGGGCGACAAAATTAAAGTTTTCATTAAATGATAACTTTTTGCGATGATTTTAAAATTCGTCACAAAAAGTCGTGGTTTTTGTGATTGTATATGATGTCGTCACTGGAGGAGTTTATTTAGCAATGAGATTTTAGAGTCATCGAGAAAAATGCCTAATTTTGCAACAATTTTCTTATTTTGTCGCCAAAGGTCGGGCGTTTGGTGACAGTAATTGAAAACGTCACAAAAACCAAGAATCGTTTGCGACGAAATACAGAAAATATAAAGCCTACTAATTGTTTTCCATCATCCAAGGACAACAATTTATATGTAAGGGAGGTTTTATAGTATTGATATCCATTTAGAAAATTAAATACTTATAAAAATATAAAAGGGAAGTCTCTGATTTATGCTTTTTCCTAGAAATTTTGTCAAAGCAATGTATTTCATTATGTTTAATTCATTTATCTTTCAAATGATGTGAAGTATATATAACTTTGTTCATAAATTAAGATCATTAAAACACTTCTTATTACTATGTTGGTTTATGAACTTCTTATTAACATGTTGCTTAAGGCATAAATGCCTCCCTCGTATAAAATGAACATCACTAAATACCTTAATGTTTACTTTCTTATTAACTTTTATTCTAAAAGCATGTGATAAAATTATAAAGAGTTGGTAACAATAGTACCAATACATGTAACAAATTATTGAAAGAAACTACAATCATATTAATGTTGATTTTTGAAATAAGATTCAAATTTTTTTTATATTTGTTAGATGTTATTTATAGACAAAGAAAAGTTAAGACTTATAAAGTTTTTAAGTCATACATTGTTTCTTTTAACAAATTTGGAAAAATAATGTACATAACATGTAATAAATGTTTCTAATGTGATTCAAAATGTGGGGCCAAAGATCTAATTAGCTTTGAATATGATTTGTTACGGATAAAGCAAGACTTGTAAAGTTTTTAAGTCATACACTGTTTCTTTTAACAAATTTGGAAAAATAATGTATGGAACACATAATAAATGTTTGTAATATGATTCAAAATGTGG
Source organism: Erythroxylum shatona (assembly GCA_027568895.1). NCBI lineage: Eukaryota > Viridiplantae > Streptophyta > Magnoliopsida > Malpighiales > Erythroxylaceae > Erythroxylum > Erythroxylum shatona. The sequence continues at coordinate 23,076,681 of JAOSBK010000002.1, forward strand.
GGCCAAAGATCCAATTAGCTTTGATTATGAATTGTTCGTGTTTTTTCAAATGCTCTGAAATGATTTAAGTAAAAAACTATCAAGTTCTTTATATTGTTATTTTAATTAATTTTACTTTATATTGAAAAATCATTGAGAAATCATTTAATAATATCATTATAGATATTCAATATAATGACACCTTGATGAAACAAAGGAAAGAAGGTAGTAAGTAGTGAAGATGTTCCTCCCCCACAACAACCAAATCAATCCGACCCTATCCAACAACAACAACCAACTTCATCAACTAATGAAGCTAGTCAGCAACAACCTTTATCTATCTCAACTAATGTTGAGCGATCTTCAGGTCTGTTAATCCTTATCACCTATAATTACACTTATTCTCAAATATATATTTACATGTTTAATGCATTTTTCTTATCATTATGCATTTTTTCAAGTTCCAATACCGGAATCAGAGAAAGAGATAGAGGTATCACTAAAGGTTATGAGTTGTAACGCATGAATTTTGTAATGAACAACAAGTTTTCTGTGTATATTAACCCCAGATAAGGTCGTCCTGTTGACAAGATCCAATCAGTAAACTTGTCCAGTGACTTAGGGGTCATTGTTAGGACAGAATTGTCTTGCCTTTAGTATGCCAAGTAGTTGAAGGAAGACAATTTGCAACAAAATGTTGTGAAGAAAGTTTCGTTAATTTTTCAATTCATTTAATTATATGCATTTTTTACTCAATATCATCGACGTCGAGAATCTTAAAGTTTTGAGCTGTGTGAGTTCATTGTTGAAACAAAGGGCCAAGGATCATCATTATCTACTATATAAATACTACAAATCTTTTTGTTCAAATGAGGAGGCAAGGAGACATGTTCCCAAATGAATAACTCTAAAAAATTAGAGCCAAATGTGAGATTATTACGCCTTTACCAACATTAAGGTTTGTCTTCTTTCTCCTCACATTTGCTTCAAGTAATCTTGTTACACAATTTAATTTAATGACTATTTCTTTGCTTTATTTAGGAAAAACGTGAGAAAGACAAAGTTAATAGAGGAAAAATAAAAACTCTTCACAACCAACGCTCTAAATCATTTGTTATCGTACGAAATGAATATGTAAAATATTTGTTTAGAAGTTATAATTATATAAGTAAATACAATATTATTTATTGTGTTTCAATTCTTTTTTAATAAAACAAAGTTAGAAAGAACTACATGGAGAAAAATCTAATAGGATCACACTCTACAAATTTATACACTACAAAGAAGGTGAAGGTTGGACGTCTAAAGAAATGTAAAATATAATTATATAAATATAAAAATTTCTTTAATTTTTAAGTTTATTTATTTAAGTAGTACTAACTAATAATATTTTAATAAAATATTTATTTTATCTTTTAAGTTTTAGAATAAGATGCAGGAGTTGTTGCAAAGATCATTGACTGACAGAAATGAGCCAAACGTAGATGAGATTTGCAACAATATCCTTGGTACAAGACTAGGGTATATTAAAGGTCTTGGGTATGGCTCTAAGTCAATTAGTTCATTATCGTCATAATTAGCATATGTAACAACGCTTCAAGAGGAGTAATGGTCACTTAAGGCTCAGTTACAATGTAAAGAAGAAAAGTTAAAACATAATGAGTAAAAGTTAAACCACATAATGAAAGTTGGTCGAGCTTAAAAAGATGGTCAAACAAATACTTGACTCAAATTATGTAAGTAGTAATAACGATGAGCACGAGTCTTAGTTTGTATATAAGTTTTTTTGTTAACATTTGTAATCAACATTTAATGACATTTTATTTTTATATAAAAAAGTTTCTAATTTTTAATTATTTTTATTTTATTTTTGTTTAATTAATTCTAAATCAAAAAATCTAAATATTACAAACAATAATATGGATTAAAATCTTACAATTAATTATAATTAAATGAAAAATGTTTAATAGGATTGTTTAGTAAAAGATCAAAATTCATCACCAACACTTTTTATTTACGTTCCTGAAAATGTTGACAATAATTTTTAAAAATAATTAAAATTTGAAAAATTAAATAAAAATATAACTAAAAAGATTTGACTACGATTCTTCAGCTATATTACAGAAATCGTGTCGAATAACTTTTACCTGTTTTGAAATGTTGATAAATCTGCTTTGCTAAGAAATACTAAACATCGCAAAACATTATTACCTACAAATACGGTAACGTAGCTAATAACTTTTAGCCACAAAAATAAAGCGTCCCAAAATATCTTTGACGACGATTTGTCTTATCCTCACTTATCTCTTTTGACAGCGTATCTGAGATCGTAGCAAAATATGACTTGCAACAATTTTGTAAAAATGTCACTGACAATATATTACTATTACGATTTTGCGACGATTCGTGCGACGAATTTTTGTTATCGCTAAAAAGTTTTGGCGATGAAATTTTGGCTTTTAGCGACGAAAATATTCGTTGCCAAAAGCTCCTTATGTTGGAGTGTAAAATCATAACCTCCTAAGCTTTTTCTTAAACGCTTTTATGTTAAGCTCTAGGTAAATTATAATTTTTTAGGTATGTTCTGATTCTAAACCCTTAAGCAAATTTTATTTTAAACTCTTAGACAATTTTTATTTTCGACTTCACACCTAGTTTCTTTTCTTTATTCAATTCTCAAATTCTAAAAATCATTAGATACCTATGTAACTATTTATTTGGACAAAGTTTGACACTTATCAACTTTCTCACCTTGTAATTAAACCTTAAACTCTTTCATCAAAATGTATTTCTTAGTCCCTTTTATTATATTTTTATCTATATTTCTTTAATAAAATAAGGTGAATGATTTTATTATCATTTTCTTTTATTTAGCTCTTATTTTGTATCAAATCATTCTAAATTATTCATTACATGTCAATAATGATTACTATTGTTTTCTCTCTTTAGTTGAAAAAAAACACAATTCTTCCATAAGTTACTCAACTTGTCATTACGATGGCATTCAACATTCTTATATCTTGACATTGATTTGCTTATAATTTTACCTTTACTGTTAAATGTTTAGCGTGTTTCTCCCCTGTTTTTGATAACTAAAATTTGGAACTGTATAAAAGAGTCTTGAGATCTTCTAATTTCTCCATTTAGTAGAACTCTTTCAAGTGATCAATCCACATAACTAAAACTCTTTCAAGACATTTGTAAATTTTGTTGGAAATTTTTACCCTTTAATATTATCAAGGAGAATTTAAGAGACAATAGTTGGCAAAGGAATGACAATTGTGATAATTGCATACACCTGAGGAGAAAGAACTTATTTCAATTGGCAAAGGAGTTTTAATGATAAATCTTATTTTTTATAAATAAAATAGTAAAAATTGATTAATCCAATTGTATTAAATTAACTTTTATAAATTAACTCTTATAAATTAACTCTCTTATACTTGGTTTCAATAGTTTGAAATTAGTTTTAATTATTATTCATTTTATAATTAAAATTTTTATAAAATGTTAACTTATTCTAAATTGAAATTTATTATTGAAAATAAGATAAATTATATTTAGAATCCTAAACTGTAAATAATAATAATTTTTTTTTAAAATAACAATAAATATTCAAACTTTTAATTTGTTATAAACCTAGGCCGTCATTAACTTAATAGTCAATGGAGTTGATATAACCGGCCATATAAGTAAGACCTTTTGATACATCAACATTTATGTTGCAAATAATATTATACTTCAACATTTTTTATAAATTTAAAAATAAAAAAATAGCCTTAAATTTTTGTCAAAAACCAAAGTAATAGGTCAAGTGTTGTTCTTTGCTTGGAAAGCCATCAATAACCAATTCCTCATAACTAAATTAAAAGTTCTTAGTGGGAGATTAAATTTGGGTTTTCTTCTTTGAACAAGAAAAAGGATCAAAAGTAGAGATCACAATTCACAAGTGATGGTGAAATTAAAACATAGAGTTTCCAGTACTTAACCGCGTAATGGTTATTGGGTATTACAGACTGGATCTTAATTGGGTCAAAAACCCTTTTCCTCTCTTTTCTACTTACCAAAGGACGTGTCCTTTGGTCATGGTATATAAGTTGAAAAAACTTATGAAACGATTAATATTCTTAACCATTGAGAAAATCAGAAAAGAAAGAATACGAGAGGAAATAAAAGAGTTTAGCGAAATCAACATCTAACGAATACGAGACCATGGATACAGGTATGTCGAAATCTCTCGATCCGATAATTGTTTACATATCTATTTCATATTTGTTTTATTTTTATTTTCACAATATAAAAACTACTCATAATTTTGTTTTTAGACATAACTGGTGAAGGTAATTGAGTGAATAATCAAATGAGAAAATTGATTCGTATACATCAATTAGTGCTTCTTCATGTTGCTTATCTTATGGTATATTGGTGGGTGTTACGAAAGAAAAGTGTGAAAGACAAACTTCAAATGCTTACATCATTAGAGAGATCACAATCAAAGGAGAGTATCATGCGAAGAATTTTATTTCATTCCAATGGGAGAAATATAATTAGAATGTAGACTAAGCCATTTGTTGAATTATGTGATTTATTAGTTGGAAAAGTGTGCTTCGACCCACTATGAACACAATTGTTAAAGAACAAGTAGTGAAGTTTCTATACATATCAGAGCCTAATGTTAACTATCGGGAGATTGCATTCTTTTCGAGTCGATATAGGGAAACTGTAAGTCGTCATTTTCATAGCGTTTTGAAAGCAGTTATAGAGCTAGAAGACATCTTTCTAAGACAAGCTAACAGATTAGAAAGCCCATCAAAAATATTGAACAGTATAGATTCTACCCATTTTTTAAAGATGATTTTATTTTCTTAACTTAGTATAATTATATTAAATACACATAATGTTTCATAATAATATAGTTCAATGTCATGATTGTGTTGATGCAAATGATGGTACATATATCCGTTTCAAAGTATTCGCTCGAGATGCTCCTAGGTTTCGTAGGATAAAGGATTATCCAACACAAAATGTGTTATGTGCTTGTTCTTTTGATATGAAGTTCACATATGTATTAACTGGGTGGGAAGGAACAGCATCCGATTCACAAATTATAAAAAGTGTACTAACAAGGCAGTACTTACTTAAAATTCCCCAAGGTAAAAATAGGGCTTAAATCTTATTAATTAATAAATGTCATAAATTACATTTTGATATAGTTTTATTCATCATAGGAAAATATTATCTTGTTGATGCTAGATTCATATTGAAAAGTGGACTTATTACACTGTATAGAGGGAAATGATATCACTTAAAAAAATATTCAAGGAATCCTCCACGAAATGCTCATGAATTATTCAATCATCGACATTCATCATTGGGTAACATTCTCGAAAGGGTATTTGGTGTGTTAAAAAACAATTCCCTATTACAGCATCCACCACAGAACCAACATATAGCATTTAGGCACAAAAAAGATTATTATGGCCTATGCCATTTTGCACAATTTCTTAATTGGTGCATATCCAAATGATCCATTCATTAATGAAGAGTACGATGGAGGGAAAAATGATAACTAAGATGGTTATAAAAATAACGATGGAGATGATGCATACAGTGGGGAAATTATAAGAGATAACATCGCTGCTCATATGTGGGCTGATTACACTTTAGGATAGATATTGCCACATCACAATAAAATTATATGTTCCATTATTTTTATTACTTTAAAAATATTTAATGGCTACTTTTATTTAAATATGATGTTGTTTATTAGTGGTAATGTTTCACATGCAATCGTCTTTTTGTAATGCTGATTCATTATTTTCACTAATTTTTTTTACTGTTCTTGCCTTTTATATTATTTGGAAATATTTGATGCTTCAATATTGTGTATGCTTTAGATATATAAATTTTAGCCTTTGTAGTTGAATTTGTAACATATAGAATGCCACCCTGAATAGAGTCATGCATTTGGAATCAAGCTATAGATGATGCCTTGGTTGATGCATACTTGCACCAGTATTGACAAGGCAATTGAGTTGATAGAACTTTCACAACGCATGCACTTGAAACAATTGAAGCTGAACTAATGGAAAATTTTCCTGATAAAGGAATCGATAAGAAAAAAAATAAAAAATCGCAACAAGAGTAAGTGGAGTAAGTGTTTTAATTTATCCTCAAATGGAGGTAGTGGATTTGCATGGAGTCCTGTAAAAAAATATGGAATGTTGAGCCAAAAATGTGGGAGAGCTTGATCTAGGTGAACTTGTTTATTATTTTGTTGGAAGAAAATATGATAGATGTTTTGATTTGGTTAATTCATGAATTGTTTTTGTAATAGGCTAAACCAGAAGCCACTAAATGGAGCGAAAGCCTATTCATAACTATGAAAAGTTGGTGGAGATTTATGGTCATGATAGAACAACTAAGGAACATGCTGAAACAACACATGAGATAAGAAAAAGGCACACCATTTCTGTTGAAAGTGGATTTTCAAACACTATGGATTACAATGTTGAAATGTTGTTTCACAATGAGTTAAGTCTCAGAGACAATGTAATGATGGATGGTGATCGTATTAAATCTCTAATGGAAATTTCATCTTAGTCTCAAAATGTAAACCTAGGTACATTTAGGGAAAGGAAAAACAGGGCATTCTCTAATGACGATGGAGATGTCATCAAAGATGGACTTAATACAGTTATTGAAGCCATTATAAATTCCACTTCACTATTGGTTAAACTTCCAATTCCAGAAGAAGAACTATATAATCATTTGGTGGAGTTGGGAGTGGAAGGTTTAAAATTGTATAAAAGTTATATTTTTCTTGTTGGTAGGCCTGATGAGGTGAGCGCATTACTTGTATATATTAGGAGTATGTTGATAACTTGGTGTCTTTTGGATACTGGAGTTTACTATGTCTAGTCTCTTGTTGCTCTCCTATATTTTGGTCACATATTTTGTGGATGGAATTGATAGTCATTGTTGCTGGTTTTGCAATTTGTTTTTAATATATGTATCTCAATTGATGATTGACTAGCAACTAAATGAAGATTGAAAATTTCTTGATTCATTACTTTGATGTTGTTTATTTTGACCTTGATATAATATTCTTCAATGCACATGATGAATATTTTTATGTTGTCTTGCAGCTTTTGATTCGCAAATGCATGTTAGATTTATTTGCCACTAGCGGTGATGGTACTAATTTTTCCATCTTTGGAAATACACAGCAACAGTTGGTAATGTAAAAGTTGGATTTGCACTTGGTGTCTGTCCTTAGTCCTGAACAAAGTCTGAGGTTTTTGTAACAATAAATCCATGGAAGATCCATGCGTAATTGTATTGGAGAAAAAATGGCTCAAAAGCCTTTAACTGTCATGTAATTGCAGAGCTTATTGTAAAACATAAGACTTAACTAGCAGGTTAACACCGTGCAAATGCGCAGTGAAAGTGCCCACTGAATTTATACGCAGGGAAAAATTTAACATGACAGTAAAAAAATAATAATATGAAAATGTAATGAAATAATCATCGGTTGGGAGAAGAACTAAGATGAAATGAGTTTCTTTCAGATAAGAT
>JAOSBK010000002.1:23087389-23109193 GCA_027568895.1 Erythroxylum shatona
TTGTCAATGCAGAAGAGGTTCTAGGTTCGGGTGTTATGGGGTAAAGCCTATTGGCTTTGGGATAGGTGCCTCTTCTGAGTTGATTTTTCGTTCTTTTGTTTCATGAAGTTTTGCTTAGTTTCAAAAAAAAAAAAAAAACTCGTTCATCATTAATATTAGTTTCGTCGTCTTGCAAGCAATACCACTAAAACAATCATGTGTACATTTCGTAGAAGCCAGGAACTCGTACTAAATTAGGCACGGCCAACCAAACGTAATAATGTAAAGCAGTAATAATAATACCATGGATATAATCTGTTTGCCACTAATTGTAATTACAACGGTCACGTTCAAGCCAACATGTGTAAATATCTAGTGAATGCTCTACGTTAGACGTCTTAAATGTTATCATTAGTACATGCAATGATTTCAAAATTGCCGTCTTTCCTTCACTAGGAAGGTCCTATAAACACTTGCTTGATTTGCTTTTCTAATTGTTCGTGTATTGATATGTATTGCGTATTGCAGAATACTTTACATGTTCGGAACTTTATCATATATGTGGGAATAAATATAATTGATTACGTAAGAAGTAAGGGAGTAAGATACGTAAGATCAATTATGATTATTATGAGTCATTCATGCATAAAGCCAAGGAATTCGTCAAGTAACTGTATAGGTATCAAAGAATTAGAAGTTGCATGCGAGTAAAGGAAGAAAATGTATCCACTCCTTGAATGAATGATTGTAGTTAATGATGTATTTCAGGAACACGCAACACTTTTATTTCATCATATAATAAATGTCACCGACTTAAATATTGATCACAATTTAGGTTGGAATGCGGTATAGGTGTTTATTATAAGTGGCCCCCTTATTGATTTTAAAATGTACTCCCTTCTATTCAAAATAAGTGTCGTTTTAGAAAGATGCACACTTATTAAGAAAGCTAGGGAAATGTTTAATATACCCTTATTAATTGTATCTTGAATTGCCTTGAAAATGTAATCTGTATAATTAAGATGTGAGAGAAATTAAAGGATAATTTTGGAAATAAAATTATAAACATGCATAAAAAATTGTGAACGAATTTATTTTGAATAATTAAAACCCCTCTAAAACGACTTTTATTTTGAATAGGAGGGAGTAATAAATAGTGGGAAAGACCTTTCTTGAAGGCTTGTTATCTCACAGTATTAGATGGATTCAACCATCATTATATTAGGTATGGACGTATTATTATTGTGTCATCCCCTATCAATAGCTAGATCTATGCTTCATAATTTTCATTGTCGAGCATGAACTAGACTAAACCAGCAAATAGTGCCATTCCTACCCCATTTGGCGACTTCAATGCCGCATACCAAGTTTCTTCTGGCCCACTGTGGACCTCAAAAAGAAAATGTTGAAAGCAGCCTATACACTAGATAGGTATTATGTATCATTAAGTATTCCGGTAGATTAGAGAACAACTTAAGATGACCATCAATAAATATTCATCGGGAACAAGGCCCCTGCCTCAAATTGGCTTTAACCCGAATGTGTAATTAACCTTTCTTTGTGTCTGCCATTGAGAGCCTAGCTAATTCATAACAATCAATCACCAAGCATGATATAAAACAGGTCCAGTGTTCGGCGGCGACCTTCGTTTTCTATTCACCTGAAAAACTTGTGGGGTATGCACGGTCTTTTTAAACCAGACCACCACCCATCATTAAAATGCGACTACGCACGACTTGTCAAAACCAACTTGTTCTTTGATGAAAACGATCAACATAGAAATGCCAAAATGGTGTCCACAATACATATTGGACAGACGTTGTGTACAGTTTATACAAGTTCTTACTCAAGCTCATAAGAAAATTAGCAACCCTGTACAATGAAAGAAGCAACCCATTGGTGAGATAGAATTCAGATCAACCTTGAGTTCACATTCACCATTTCGAGATTAAGGCTTCAATGTTTTCGTACTCGAGCTATGTCATTTTGTGGACTCGTTCATCATGGCCAGAATTCTACTCTCTTCAAACTTTCAACACAAATAAGGCTTGTCTCTTCTCTAGTCAATACTCACTGTGTTTCTTTTAACTTGTAGGGAAGAGAGGCAGATATGTCGACGTCTTCTTTCGGCTGTGTCTTTGTGTCACCATTTTCTTCTGTTCTTGATATAAAAACATGACAGTCGTGCCATTTACTGGGTCCGGTATTCTTTATATTCAATAACCTTAAAATTTGTTTTTAATTATATTTATATCACAAATATTTGACCATTGGTCAACACGCTGCAGAGAAATCATGTGGCTACAACTTTTTCATTAAATATTTGTAATTAAAGCAGTGTGCCAGGAATTAAGATACTCTATTTTAGTTACGATTTTCTGTTATATTTTATCAAATTATATAAACATGTAAATGAAATTTAATAAAATATAATTAAAATAGTATAATTACAACAGAAAATTTTATATGTACCACAAGGGCTGCAGTGAAGTAACACCCCTTCTTTCTGTACTTAACTAAGGTGTCGAGTTAGAATCTAAAAAATGGATTCAGAGGGAGAGTTTTATCTCTCGTCCTAATTAACTCAAATTCAGATTAGTCAATTGACTACTCGAGAAACTCGTTGGTTTTTTATAAAAAAAGTGTACCAGTTTTAATTATTTGCAGGTGGAAAACATGTAGTACACAGATCACATCTCAAAGTTCTGTCAATTCAATTAATTAATCAGATTAAAGACATTTGTGAATCACATTCTTATCGAGTTTTAATTAATTATTAATAAAATTATTACCAACATAATTTAATTATCAGAATTAATTTTAAAAATTTTCAAATAAAAATTAATATGTATTTGTAATTTAAAATATCTTTAAAATACATATATTTTAAAAAAATAATTTTAGATTGTTTTAAATATTTAATTATTGTCAATAATAAAAATGTAGCAATTGAAAAATATTGAAAAAAACAAAAGAAGAGAACAAAACAATAGTAAAATAAATTGCTCTAAATGATTGCCCCAGGGAATATGAATGCTTTACTTGTTGGGATCTCCTTTCTTTCTAAGCTCTTCGCTTCAGGAGGGTTGAACAAAGCTCCAAAAATGAAAGCTTTACTCTCTCTGACATCTGAGCACTGCAAATTGCAGACTCTGTAAGTGCTGACAACACCAGGAACCATTTCAGTTCATACCATCTCTATATCAACTGGTGAAAATATGAGAACATGTTTTTGCACTTCTCATGCATAGTGCATGTAATGTGTGGCCGATTCGACTCGGAGACAATCAATGCTCTTCTGCACCTTTCTCCAATTCTTACAAAATTTATAAGAAGCAAAGCTCGTGGGGTAAAGTTCCATGGTAGCACAGATTGGAAGGCACATGAACTCCGTATAAATGTGCTAAAATGTTTCTAGATGAACTTGTGATATAAGAGGAAAAATATCCAAGAAGCACGGCCAAGGGCTTCAAAAAGCTTGATGGTGAAGAATGTGTTCGTACGCTAGGGCAAAAAGCCATTGATACAAAAGAATATGCCATAGTACACGTACATACATAAAGTTTATTAGACTCAGAGACCGGCCCACCCACCAATTTGCGTCACAGCTCAATTCTCAACTTTAGGTTCACTAGCTGACGCTTTGATCAGTGACCGGTGACCCCACAGCCCCAAAAAATGACAATAACATGACCCCACCAATATCTTCTCCATTACTTTTACATGTTAGCAATAACACATACGGCCCTATTCATATATTCAAACATCAGCTCTTTGTTCCAGTGTCCTCCATTTGTGGGTACATGATCAATCACGAATTAGGAAATCCAGTGCGTGAATATCACACTTCAAATGAACCTTCAGTGCTTCTATCTATAACAACAGCAAGGCAATAGCTTTTTTTTTTTTTTTAGAAAATCGGGGGATAGTTCTTCATAGCTTCCTATCCGGTATTTATTTATTTACCCTCACATAACATAAGAACAAGATTTTGGGAAAAAAATATTTTCTTTTTTAATTTCCCGTGCTTTTAATTCAACTTTTTCTGTCTTCATGTCCACCCCTGTCTCGGGCTCCAATCTGTTAGTCAAAATTTGTGTCGTTTTTTCTCACCACAGAACACTCACTTTCCATCTCCAAAACCCTTTTCTTTTCTTGGATCTTCTCTTAACCAAGTCTCTGTAGTTTTATGACAAAGGTCCATATTTCTAATTTTCATTCCAAGTTTAGCTTTGTTCAATGGAAACATTCAAATGTAGATCGATACCCAACAACAAGAGTAAGATAGCAAGAACATTCCAAAAAGTGATCAACCTGAAAACTGCCACAAGAATTGCTTCAAATAATGGGATTGGGATGTGTGTGCTCACCCCTCAAAACAAGTTTGAAGATCACAGTGCTGACAAGAACAAGAATGGCAGAGACAAACGCAGGGCAGTGTTGGAAGCATTGATGGCAAAGCTCTTTGCAGGTGTCACCACCATTAAAGCAGCTTATGCGGAGCTACAAATGGCACAGAACCCTTACAACAGCGATGATATACACGCCGCTGATCAGGCTGTTGTTGACGAGTTGAAACAATTATCTGAACTTAAACGCAAATATTTCAAGAACGATCTTGATCACCTCTCGCCTCAGGTTACCACCATGCTTGCAGAGATTCAAGAACAACAGAGCTTGATGAAGACATACGAGATAACAATCAGGAAACTTGAAGCCCAAGTCGAGGCTAAAGATTCAGACTTTTGTTCCTTCAAGAAACAGCTTGACGAGTGTATCGCGTACAACAAGTCTCTTGAGAAAAGACTAAATGCTAGTGGGCCTATACCGCTGTTGGACAGCATTAAGTTCTCAGCTTTAAACCCGAGCCACTTCGTTCAGGTCCTGCATTTCACTTTGAGATCTATAAGAAGTTTTGTGAAACTGATGGTTCGTGAAATGGAAGTCGCTTGCTGGGATATTGACGCAGCTGTAAAAGCCATTGAACCTGAAGCCAGTCTCGCAAAGCCAAGCCACCGTTGTTTTGTGTTCGAATCATTTGTGTCCAAGACATTGCTCGAAGGTTTCAATCAGCCGCAGTTTACACTCCACGAGTCTTCACTATCAGAGAACAGCCCTCGTGAACAATACTACTTCAATAAGTTCAAAGAGGTAAAATCTTTAACCCTCAAACACTTCTTACCCCAGAATCCAAACTCGTCCCTTGCAAGGTTCACCAGAACCAAGTACCTCCAACTAGTACATGCCAAAATGGAGTGTTCGCTCTTCGGAAACTTGAACCAGAGGAAGCTGGTGAATAATGGTGGTTTCCCAGATTCTGCTTTCTTCAACGCATTAGCTGAGATGGCCAGAAGAGTTTGGTCCTTGAACCTTTTGGCCTTCTCGTTTGGTGATCAAATTAGCATCTTTCAGATTGGTAAAGATTGCAGATTCTCGGAGGTTTACATGGAGAGTATAACCGACGAGTCGTTGCTAGACAGTGACGGCGATGACGGGGATCTCCGGGTGGGTTTCACGGTAGTTCCTGGGTTCAAAATTGGCAAAACGGTCATACAGAGTCAAGTGTATTTATCGCCGACGATAAGTTCAGTGAGTTGATGCTTTTTGTTTTTTTCTTTTTCTTCGGGGTTGGTCTCGAGGAATTATCCTAATTTCTGTAAATCTTTTGTAGTATAAAATATTGAATGAAATGAGTTGATATTGTTACGCGCTTATAAGCAGTTAACTACGGGCTATGCAAGTGAGAAGATCTGTGGTTACCACAAACAATGTGGTAATTGAAATTACCACCCTGCCGCCTCGAATGGAAGCACTTGCTTCGGTTGGGCCGGCAGGTTAATCTCTGTGCTTGTATTATGTTTAGCATGATACGAGCACAGGCTGTCTTAGGTTAATGATAAAACATGAGTCATGAGCTCGTCTACCATGCTTTGTACCGCAGAACACTTTGCTAGTTAGTTTTTTTTTTTTTGAGTTTTTGGTTTTTATCCTTTGGAAAAAAGAATGATAAAAACATGAGACCTTTTAGCTATGGCCAATGAGGTCAATTTGAGTTGAGTTTCTATAATTTCAAGCTAAATTCGACTTGAGGTTATCATTTTCTAAGAACAAGTAATATGTCATTTATTTTTTCGGATTCTATTAACTATTAATTGATTCTATGAGCAACTTACAGCAATCTGGTCTGAAAATTTAACTTTGCTGAAGCAGAACCCACAGTTAAAGGCGATGATGACAAATGAGAACAAAAATATATCCTCTTTTACATCATAGGCCGAAAGATCTTGACACATCCATGTCGTATGAAGAGGGAGAGAAGAAATGAATGTTTGGACCTTCATGATGTTACTAAGCCCCCATAAGTGCTTACAAGGGGAGGTGAAACTAAATCCTAAATATACCCCCTGCACCAGAAGTCCATTTTCATCTGGACTCTGGACTACACTTATAGATAGGTTGACATCCCATATAAAATATCTACGATGATGACTGACATAGACTGGATCTTCGTAAGATTTAAAATAATGAACAAGAGGACCAGATTTACGTTCCATATGAGAATATACGGGCTGGATCATAAAGATTATCTCAAATGTTGAAGGTCCAGATAGATCTTCATTGGGTCGTGCATAGATTGACTTAATAGTTCCATCTCTCAAAGTCTTCAGAATTGGAAGAGTAGTCATATGAAAAAAGTGTTAATGAGTCGCGTGGAACATCTTTTGGTAGTTAGTGATCCATTTAGTAGGCATTAACTTTTCAAGCTCCTGTGCGGGTAGTTGCTTCAGGATCTGAATGATAGGAGTCTAATCATTAGAATGATTAGCAACCATATAAAGTGCATCCGAAGTAAAATTCAGAAAGTTTAGGTTCAAAGCATGATTCTGTAGACGATAGATCATCTAGTGATGTAGAGTAGTTATGATGGCTATAGGATCTTGATCTGTTCCAGTGATCTGGATCTGAACTTGTAGTCATTCAGACAAAGTAGGATCATCTAACCTGGTATTGAAATCAGGTGCTAAGGTTAAGATGACACTTATGTTGTTGAGCGTTGTTAGCAAGGTACTAATAAGAGCATTTTGGTACGTTGTGTAGGCAATGTTGAGCAGAAATATCCTAGCTGTCACAGGTGTTCCCTTTCTTCCATGAAGAGTTAGAATAAGTCGTATAGCTCCAACATGAAGATGTGTAAGATTTTGCTCCCTCCATAAAGAGATCAGTTCTTTTAGGATTTCAAGCTTTATGTATTGTTCTGCAGTGGTAGATTTGAGACCACACTATTTCAATATGAAACTTTGGGTGATTTCTTTCACACAAGGTCTATAAGTAGACAAAATATTACGAATACTTCTCGTCCAAGAACGATCACAAGAATATATACTGTATAGACTCAACAAAGGTATAAAAAAAAACTCACAAACACTGTTTTCTACAGGTACATGAGTAATTTCTACAATATTTTTTATTTTGTTTAATAACACACGCTTTATACTAGAAGGTAAAGAAGACATAGATAAAGTAGGCAATAAATGAACAAGGTTAGAAGACAGTGTTTCCATAATTTCTTATATGCTCTCTCCTTACTCACTTCTCTGAAACAAGACTTAATATTACCCTCCCGACAAGATGTGAAGGTTTGGCAACTCCCGAAGTTAGTCTACGCACTGTGGGAAAACTCTCTGTAGCAAAGTTGCTAACAGGATCATGGTTTAAATAACCAAAGGGCACAATATATTGAAATATACCGGCAAGAACAAAAGTTCTAGCTCTGATACTAAGTTTGCTATCTCTATTTCTATGTTTGAAGAAGAATAATCTCATTCATCTGTCTCTACAGATGATGATTCATTATACATGCTACAATAGACTTGTTTGAAAATAGATCATATACTAGTACAACGACCTTACGTCAAAATCCTACTCTTTCAACAGGATAAATATGATAAGCCCATCAAGGCTATTGGGTTTATGGATACTGGATCTAATCATATGATCATGAAGCCCAACATCTTATCATTTGATGCATGGACTTCTCATAAAGAGAAGCAATCTACCAGGCCCAGATAGTTTTATTGGCATGGATATATACAGTAAAGCATCACCTTTGCAAATCCTATTTACAGGCATTAGGTATCGATGAGTATTCAGTCTGTACATTGAAATAAAAAATGTGTTTGAACTAACCCAAGTTCCTACACAATATACTACACTTCGAGATAAACTGTTGGAATATTGTTCAGATTCTTATGCACAATTTACTCACCCATATCCTCTGTGAAAAACTGTTGACTTTTTTATAAGTCCATCTTTTAAGAAGAACGAGGATATTAATCCTACAAAAGCCACACATCCAGGGATGAACCCTGATGATCTGAAGCTGGCACCAGATGAGTGCGCAATCCTTTTGAAGCAAGGACTTATTGAGTCCACAAAGTCAGATTGGGCTTGTCAAGCATTTTATGTCAATAAACATTCAGAGTAGAAATATGGGAAAAAGAGATTAGTCATTGACTACAAACCTCTGAATGCTTTCTTGCAAGAGGACAAGTTTCCTTTACCAAAAATAAGTACTCAAGTACTATTCCTTAAAGAAGCTACTATCTTCTCAAAGTTTGATCTTAAGGTAGGATTTTGGCAATTAGGTATTTACCCAGAAGAATGACATAAGATTGCATTCTGTATTTCAAATGCACAATACCAATGGACTATTATGCTATTTGGACTTAAAGTTGCTTCATCATTGTTTCAGAAATCCATTACAAAAATCTATGAGCCTACCCTTGACAGTGTACTGATCTACGTTGATGACATTTTATTGTTCTCAAAGACTCATGAGGAACGTACGACCTTCTGAATAGATTTTTGGATCTCACTAAACCGTATGGCATTATGCTTTCGGCCTAGAAAAGCATTATTGGCACTATAGAAATTGAATTCTTGGGTATGCAATTCAAAGATGGATTCCGCCAGCTAGATCCACACATTGCAAAAGAATTATTGCAATTTCGTGATGAATATCTCACTATTAAGCAGATACAACAATTCCTTAGAAATGTCAATTATATTCAAGATTTTATTCCACACGTGGCTGCTTATATTTCAAGCTTATCTAAGCTTTTGAAAAAGAATCCACCACCTTGGACAAAGGAACAAACAGAAGTTGTCAAGCATCTAAAGCAAACATGTTAGAATCTTCTGCCATTAAAAATTCCTGATCAAAGACAACTTGTCTTATAGATTGGTGCTAGCATTGCAGCTTTATCTGCACTACTCCGACAACATACTCTATGGCCACCAGATACTTTTTCTCACTACAAATATCTTCTTTCTCTTCATCAAAATATAGCCACAATTCCTTTTGTTTCTAAACAATTTTGTCTAGTAAGTATGACTAGGCAAGCTCTTTTTGCCTTCACTAAAAGATCTTTTCTTTCTATAGCTAGTAATCCTACTAGTGTATTTAAAGTTGCCTCACTTGCTCGTATTAGTTTATTCTATTACTTGCATCAGTTTTTGAGTGAACATAACTCTCTTAGAAATCCCACTATGTTCAATCTTAAACCACCCTGCCATAATGTGACTTTTCTTCAAGATCCTATATCTAAAAACACCTTATGGTATCTCTGGGCACTTTATGGTATTTATGCTTGTGCTATTACCATATCACCTCTTCAGTTTTACCAGAATCTCTGTGATCTTAGCAAGAGAAGCTCTTTACTATGGACATTTTTGGAATGGTTTCAACCATTAGATCAATGGAAGCAACAGTGTTCTTTAATCATTCAACAACATCGTCTATGGACTGCTTCAGCTAGACGACAATCAACACATTGCTTCTTCATTCTCCATCGTCCATATAGAGAAAGACATACTTATGTTTACACAAAACAACATGTCCAATTTTATCACACATCCTTATATTGGCCACAACATCAAAACAATGTGCTTCAATCTCTAAGAGATTTTATTAAGGAGATTAATCACTTTCCAGACATACCAGTTGTTTCTATGTCTATTGGACCATATCTTGGAAAATTTATTTTTAGTGAACTAGAATTACCTAAAGTTGACATTCCTGTTTCCAATAGTTCTTAATATGAACACAGAAGATACAATCTCAAGCATTACAGGACCTTCACAACCATCGATCTCAGCTTTTTAGGATGCTCAAGACCCAAATGATGATTGTTGTAGCCCTAATGAAGAGTAGTTAAATTATTTCCTGCATCAACTTCTTTCATGTGAGCTTAGTCCTAGTAAAAAACGTAAAACACATCAACATGATACTGACAGCTCAGATGATTTGGACTCTCTATCTAATCTTCAAACATGGCACGAATTAATTCGTGACAAATAACTTCTTGGATTCCTTGGATCATAATAATGGACCACGTCTCTTTGACGTCACTGAAGACCTTACTAAAGTAAGCACACTTATTATGGCAACCACCATTGAAGACTTTTGATGAAAGATGATCCCAAAAATCACATCAAGTTACTATTCAAGATTTCATCTTATGATCGCACTGTTTGCTTTTAGACTTTTGCAAAGTAGGGTACTATTTATCTTTAGACTTTTGTAAAATAGGTGACTTTTGTCAAAGTTAGGTTAAAGTAGCTTTTTAAAAGTAACTTTGATAAAGTAGCCATCATTGTACTTTAGCTTTTTTTTTTCTAAAGTTGTAATGATTCTGTCTTAGGTAGATTTACATTTCTAACCTTCGCTTCACTTATAAAAGCAAGGTTTCCCTTCAATTGTAAGCAGACATTGAATTTCATTTTACTCTTTAATGTAAATTCGTTTCTTTCTAAGCCTCTTCTCCTTCCTGAAAGGTTCAAAGACCTGAGTAATATTCCCTATTTTGTTTAGGTGTATGGACTGAATAGTGATCAAAACATAGCTCTGATATCATTTAGGGACCTCGAAGGGCACACAGGGAAACTATGACTCCAAACTGGTCGGTTATGCCAAAGGCAAACAACTCGTTTTTAACTAGGTCAACGACTAACCAAAGTCAGATTGGAAGTATGTATACCTTAAGACAACAAAGCCCTCTCTAGCACTCCTGGCTCATAGGCACAACTCTCATCTCTCCTCTTAAGAACCTTACTTCTCTCACATACTCCTACTCGTCATTCCCCGTTAATTTGGTAAATCTAGCATTGGAAATGTTTAAATACAATCCCAGACTATCATAGACTTTATAATACACAATATCCTCAGAAGAGGCAAGTGTAGAGCATACTCATCCTACACCTAGACAAAATAGGAAATATGACTCAGGTCTTTAAAGTTTTTAGGAAGGAGAAGAGGCTCTAAAAAGAAACAAACTTCAATAAAGAGTTTAATGAAATTCAATGTCTGCTTACAACTGAAGGGAAACCTTACTTTTATAGGTGAAGTAAAGGTTAGAAATGTAAATCTACCTAAGGCAGCATCGTTACAACTTTAGAAAAGAAAGCTAAAGTACAATGATGACTACTTTATCAAAGCTAATTTCCTAAAAGCAAACCTAACTTTGACAAAAGTAGCCTATTTTTACAAAAGTATAAAGGTGAATAGTACCCTACTTTGCAAAAGTCTAAAAGCAAATACTGCGATGATAAGGTGAAATTTTGAATAGTAATTTGACGTGATTTATGGGACCATCTTTCATCAAAAGTCTTCAATGGTGGTTGCCTTAAAAGGTATGCTTACTTTAGTGAAGTCTTCAGTGATGTCAAAGAGACGTGACCCATTATTATGATCTAGGGAATCCAAAAAATTATTTTTCACGAATTGATTCATGCCATGTTTGAAGATTAGATGGAGAGTCTGGATCATCTGAGCTGTTAGTATCATATTGATGTGCTTGACGTTTTTTTATTAGGACTGAGCTCACATGAATGAAGTTGATGCAGGAAATAATTTAACTCATCTTCATTAAGGCGGATCATCATTTAGGTCTTAAACATCTTGAAAAGCTGAGTTCGATGGTTGTGAAAGTCCTGCAAATTTTGAGATTGTATCTTTCGTGTCATATTGAGAACTATTGGAACCAAGAATGTCAACTTCAGGAAATTCTAGTTCACCAAGAATAAATTCACCAAGATATGGTCCAATAGATGTAAAAAGAACTGGTATGTGTGGAAAGCGATTAATCTCTTTAAGAAAATCTCTAAGAGATTGAAGCACATTGTCCTGATGCCGTGGCCAATATAAGGATGTGTGATAAAATTAGACGCATTGTTCTGTGTAAAGAACACCAATGTGTCTTTCTCTGTATGGACGATGGAGAATGAAGGAGCAATGTGTTGATTGTCATCTAGTTGAAGCAGTCCATAGAAGATGTTGTTGAATGATTAAAGAACATTGTTGCTTTCATTGATCTAATGGTTGAAACCATTCCAAAAATGTCCATAGTAAAGAGCTTCCATTGTTAAGATCTCAGAGATTCTTGTATAACTGAAGAGGTGATATGATAATAGCGCAAGAATAAAGGGTAGAAAGTACCCAGAGATACCATAATGTATTTTCAGATATAGGATCTTAAAGAAAAGTCACATTAAGGTAAGGTACTTTGAGATTGAACATGGTGGGATTTCCAGGAGAGTTATGTTCACTCAAAAATTGATGCAAGTAATAGAATAAACTAATACGAGCAAGTGAGGCAACTTCAGATATACTAGTAAGATTACTAGCTATAGAAGGAAAAGACCTTTTAGTGAAGGCAAAAAGAGGTTGACTAGCCATACTTACTGGACAAAAGTGTTTAGAAACAAAAGGAATTGTGGCTATATTTTGAAGAAGAGAAAGAGGATAATTATAATGAGAAAAAGTATCTAGTGGCCATGGAGGATGTTGTCGGAGTAGTGTAGCTAAAGTTGCAATGCTAGCACTAGTCTGTAAGACAAGTTGTCTTTGATTAGGAATCTTTAAAGGTGGAAGATTCTAACAGGTTTGTTTTAGATGCTTGACAGCTTTTGTTTGTTCCTTTGTCCAAGGAGGTGGATTCTTTTTCAAAGCTTAGATAAGCTCAAAGTATAAGAAGCCATGTGTGGAATAAAATCTTGAATATAATTGACAATTCTAAGAAATTGTTGTATTTGTTTAACAGTGAGATATTTATCAGGAAATTGCAATAATTCTTTTACAATTTGTGGACTTGGCTGGTAGAATCTATCTTTGAATTGCATACCCAAGAATTCAATATTTGTAGTGCCAATAATGCTTTTCGAGGCCGAAAACATAATGCCATACTGTTGAGTGAGATCCAAAAATCTTTTCAGAAGAGTCGTATGTTCCTTACAGGTCTTTGAGAACAGTAGGATGTCATCAATGTAGATCAGTGTACTGTTGAGGATAGGCTCATAGATCTTTGTAATAGATTTTTGAAACAGTAATGGAGCGACTTTAAGTCCAAATGGCATAACAGTCCATTGATATGAATACATACAGTAAAGCATCACCTTTGTAGATCCTACCCACAGGCCTAAGGTATCGATCGCTATTCAGTCCATATACTGAAATAAAAAATGTGTTTGAATTAACCCAAGTTCCTACACATTATACTGTACTTCGAGATAAAGTGTTGGAATACTGTCTAGATTCTTATGCACAATTTACTCACCCATATCCTCTGCGAAAAAATGCTGATTTTTTTTATTAGTCTACCTTTCAAGAATAATGATGATATTAATCCTACAAAAGCCACACATCCAGGGATGAACCCCAATTACACTCTGAATAAAATCTCAAATATAACTGACAATTCCATGGAATTGTTGTATCTGCTTAACAGTAAGATATTCTTCTGGAAATTGCAATAGTTTTTTGCAATATGTGGACCTAGCTGGTAGAATCTACCACCTTGGACAAAGGAACAAGCAGAAGCTGTCAAGCATCTAAAACAAATTTGCCAGGAACCTCTACCACTAAAGATTCCTGACAACGGATAACGTGTCTTACAGACTGATGCTAGTGACACATATTAGGGGTGTTGTACTCTTCAAAGAAATCAACGATCAAAGACTTTATTGCATACATGCCAATGGTTCATTTAGTTCCTCTGAATGCCACAATCATGTTAGCTATAAGAAGATTTTTGCAGTAAAAAGAGGTAATGAAAAATTCACTTTCCATTTCACTGTTTATCATTTTATCATTAAAATGGATAACATCTCATTTCCAAAAATCCTTGACCAATCTAAGAAAAAGATTCCTAATAGTCAATTGCTTCATTGGCAAGAATGGTTTTCCTCCTATAAATACTCCATTCGACACATTAAAGGTCACAAAAACATACTTGCTAATTATCTCTCTAGACCTTCAAAACCTCTTTTGTTTTTCTCTTCTTCTATCAAACTTCCCATTCCATTATACTGGTTAATGGAGTTTCCTCCGTTTGCCAATTATAAAAGGGAGTTTCCTCCTCTTTTTTCTACTCCTCCAACCTTTGTTTCAGAGCTTTATCCTTTTTTGCACCAGAGTTTTTATTATTATTTACATCTGACTCTTATTAAGCATGTCATCCTCCTCATTCTTGCATTCTTTGATCCTGCTAATCCATATAAAATGATGTACCATATTTATGATACCATTGATGATTCCACTTTGTGGAATCTCTGGGCAATGACAGCCCTCTATGCCAGTTCAATGGCCTTTTCACCTTAGCATCTTTATCATCATCTCTCTGATCCAACAAATTCCAAGACTCTTTTGTGGATATTTCTTAAATGGTTTCAACCTCTTAGCAAATAGAGAATTGATATATCCCAACTCTTGACACAGCATCGCTTATGAGAATCCTCTTTGGATGATCAAGAAACTTATGTCATTTATCTCATTCATCGTCCTTATATTATAAGTGACTCTGGTCAACTTTGCACATTTAATCATGTTTAGTATTGGTGAACTTCTACATCCTAGTCTACTGATCAAACATATTTTCTTGAAAATTTATATTCTCTTTTAGTCCAGTTGAATCAATCTCAAATTTTTTACTTTTCAATAATGTGCACATCTCTTAGACCTTATTATGGAGATACTGAACTTCTCGAACCTATTATCACTCCATCAATAAGTCAGTGGACGTCTATTGATAATAATGTAATCCATATCTGAGCTGGTGATATACCTTGTCCTACCTATCGCCAAACAATGGAGTCCAGTTCTGTTTCAAGTCCAATTCAATCCAGTTCTGTCTCTAGCCCATGGCCTTTTGAATAAGCTACTACAAATATCCATCACATGATTGAACAAATCCAAAGAGAAATGAAATTGACAGATGATCTTGACCTCGCTTTAACTCTGTAAGGCAACTACCGTTGAAGACTTTTGATGAACGATGGTCCCATAAATCACATCAAATTACTATTCAAGATTCTATCTTACCATTGCACGATTTGTTCTTAGACTTTTGCAAAATAAGGTACTATTCACCATTAGACTTTTGTAGTTAGGTTTGTTTTTAGAAAAGTAGTTTTTTTTTTAAGTAGCTATCATTATCCTTTAGCTTTCTTTTCTAAAGTTGCAATGATTATGTCTTAGGTAGATTTACATTTCTAACCTTCACTTCGCCTATAAAAGCAAGGTTTTCCTTCAGTTGCAAGCATACGTTGAATTTCATTATACTCTTTAATGATGTTTGTTTCTTCCTAGAGTCTTTTCTCCTACCTGAAAACTTCAAGGACCTGAGTCATATTTCCTATTTTGTCTAGGTGTAGGATAAGTATGCTCCACACTCGCCTCTTTCTGAAAATCTTATGTATCAAAAAGTTTATAACAGTCTGGGACTGTATTTAAACAATTTCCGCTGCTAGATTTACCAAATTAACGGGGAATGACAAATAAGAGTATGTGAGAAAAGTAAAGTTCTTAAGAGAAAAGATGAGAGTTGTGCTTGTGAGCTAGGAAAGCTAAAGAGGCTTTGTTGTTTCGTCCATTATACCTGAAACTTACTTAACATATACATACTTCCAATTCAATTTTGGTTAGTTGTTGATCTAGTTCAAAGGAGTTTTTTGCCTTTGACGTAACCAATTAGCCTAGTTTGGAATCATAGTTTTCCTGTGTACCCTTCAAGGTCTCTGAGTAGTATCAGAGCCAAAACTTTTGTGCTTGCCGATCCTAGGGTTACCTGATACACCACAATGGTCTTGCGCTCGCAAGCTGACCTAATCCCTACTTTTTCCAGTCATGATCTATACCTCTTCTTGGATCATTTTCATTTGGATCCTAATGAACTTGGAGACGATTGTTGCCGTTACTGCCTGGAAATGCAATACAATCTTAAAGGTTTCACTCTGAATTTGATTCCACTTCATTCATTCTATGCTGTAATAACACATTCGATTGGGCACACAGACTACTAAAACTTGCAGCTATCTACACTTAAAATGATCACAGAGGTGAAGGTCTTTCTGCCGAAATTCAAATTATTAAAGAAAGCTTGTGAATTTGGAACACAATCATATGCACCAATATCACTGTTCACCACAAAATTACATTAACAATTTTGCTGTGCTTTACAGGTTGAACAAGATGGATTAAAATATAAAAATATATATAAGGGGATAAACAGGACCCGTTTAAATTTCCTTAACAGGGCGGCTCGTACCAACTCATGTCACTATCATCAAGAACTCCGAGTTCCCTCCATTCGACATGATTTGCCGACATGAATGCGGATGAAGATACAAACCACCTGTGTGACCTGCAAAGGTGGCAACCGCATTTCACGTAATAGTGCACTTATTCCAACTTAATTTTCTTCCCACTACAAGTCAGTAGTCTCCATTTATAGATCCAGAAGGTTCCTTCCCTTCAACCGCTGGATATCTGAGATAATGGGGAAAATTTCATCCTCCTGAAGCAAAAGTCTTCTTTCCAAGCTGTTTAGCATACTGATTGTTACTAGCAAAATCCAAGCACATGACAATCCTCAGTTGGCCATTAACAGGTTGGTTGGATCATTACTGTCAAAGAGAGCAGAAAATGATTAGCTATGTTGAATCGCTGGACAGCCAATCCTCATTTGACTCGAACAGAAAAAAAAAAAAAAAAAGGGAGCCACAATTTGACCAGGCCATGGAAAAGATTAAGGGGATCTATCAGGAGAGGAAGCCGAGGAAGAAGCATCGGCAAGAGCTTCAAGCATGTTTATGACCTCTGCGGTGTCGTCCAAGTAGTACTTAGCTTTGCTTGGTTTCTGCCCCACAGTGCAAGCAAAGACAGACGTTCTTGAGGACAAGATACCACCATTTATTGCACTGGCAATAATCTCAAACATGTCCTCATCTGATCTGTCATCGCCAATACACAACACAAAATCAGCCTGCCTGCCATTTTCAGTCATTGATGTAAAGATCTTTTCGGCAACCACACCTTTGCTTATTCCCTAGGATCATAAGATAAGATAGAAGTCGCATGTCATTGCATGTACAATCAACAGACCCATCGGAAATACCTCTAAGCAGTGATGAACGTAAGCGGCAGTTCAGTTATCATACTCATTTCAATTAAAAATTGTTAATATAACGACTCAATTGAGTGAAGCTAGCCTTTAAACCAATTAAATTTTAACATCTACGTATCCAATACGGCATCAAGAGATGCACAACATTCGAGTATTTAAATTTCTAATTCTTCATCCTAAAGTAAACATTTTCTTGTCCTACCCGTTCAAAGTCATATCCTTTATTTGCTATGTGCACGCATGTTAGGTTCTAACATCAAATAATAGACAAAAATCCTTAGAAATGCACTGTCTCAGGAGACAAGATTCTGGCACTAAACATCAACAGATGAGCACTTGAAAGGAAACTAAAACTCAAGCAAGCAAACAAATATACCTGTGGCTTCACTTCCACAATAAATTGACCACTTTTCACTGCAACAGGTTCGTTTGCTAGCACACTTTCTAGATGATCCAGCATCTCCTTCGCTTGGCTGGCTCCAAAACCAGGATCTGCATCCCTATAGTGCCATACCAAAGCACTCTCTTTCGTCTCAATGGAAGAACCATCAGTGGCTTCTGTATACAATTTCATCACAGGCTCGGCTGTCTGAATCCATCCAAAATCAGTGCTTTGCCCACAAAATTCCCAGTCCTGATCCGCAGACCACCTGCATATCTTGATGTTAGAACTTAGAAGGACAAATAGGATAAAAGAAAAAATGAACTGAAAATATCATTACCTCATGAAGTACCCATGTTCGGCTGCAATTCCTACTTTTTTACACGGTACAAGCCATTTTCCTAAACTATCTCTTCCTCTTCCACTAACAACAAATACAGTGTTCCTAGCGTCATCACAGAGAGTGTTTATAATTGAGATGACCTCCTGGCTGGGAGATTTGTTGATGGATGTTTGAGGCATAACAGTTCCATCATAATCCAACAAAATAGCCCTGTTTTTGGATCTTAAATACGCACTTACTATAGCATCAACTGACAACTTTCTGAAATTAGGATCAAGTGCAACAACTCTAAAACCAAAGCCCAAACCGAAGCCCCAGCATAGTCTTCTGAAATGGTCTTTGCAAGTCCTCTCCATATCCTGAAAGAAGCTCCTTGACCAGTATGCCACATCATGTGTGCTTACATACCTATAATGTTTCTCATGACGCAATTGCTTTTCAGAATCAACCATAGAAATTGCCTCGTTCATTGCTTCTGCTGTGGCTTCAATGCTCCATGGATTAACCCGAATTGCACCACTAAGTGAAGGTGAACAGCCAATGAATTCTGATACTACTAGCATGCTTTTCTTGGGCCCAACAGATTCTGAACTTGATCCAGAAATTGAGACTCCTTGTCTACACACAATGTACTCGTACGGAGTAAGATTCATGCCATCTCTCACAGCTGCAACCACAACACATTCAGCAATAGTATAGTAAGCAGCTCTCTCACTCAGAGACACTGGCTTATCAATGAAAACAACAGGATCATAGCCTGGTTGACCAAATGTTTCGTTTATTCTCTTACAACTTGCCTTGATTTCAGCCTCTATTTCCTCAAGGTCCTTCCCTCTTCCCCTAGCAGGGTTTGCAATCTGTATCAGAACAGCCCGTCCCT
Source organism: Erythroxylum shatona (assembly GCA_027568895.1). NCBI lineage: Eukaryota > Viridiplantae > Streptophyta > Magnoliopsida > Malpighiales > Erythroxylaceae > Erythroxylum > Erythroxylum shatona. The sequence goes on from JAOSBK010000002.1 coordinate 23,106,433, forward strand.
GCCACCTTGTATGCTGCTTTAGCATCTGTTCCATTGCCAAAAGCTTTAAATTGACTCCTTTAAAGATGTCCATATCATCAACCCCAAGTAAAACAGTCTTTCCTTTAAATTGCTGTTTAAGCTCCCCTACCCTCCATTCTTTATCTGCTTGACTCAGCACTGACTCAATCTGCCCCATGTGGATCCCAACTGGCATGATTTTTACTCCGACAGTTCTACCATAATAATCTAACCCTATGTAGCCTCGCTTTGACTGATACTCCAAACCCAGCATTCGACTGCAACAAGACAGAAAATGCCGGGCATAGTCAAAAGTGTGAAAACCAATGAGGTCTGAGTTCAAAAGCGCTTTAAGAATCTCCTCCCTCACAGGTAGAGTTCGATATATCTCAGATGAGGGAAATGGACTGTGGAGAAAGAAGCCCATTCTCAATCTATTAAACCTTCTCCTTAAGAAGGTGGGCAGCACCATCAAATGATAGTCATGTACCCAAACAAAGTCATCCTCTGGGTTTATAACCTCAATCACCCTTTGTGAGAAGATATTATTTGCTGCAACATATGCCTCCCATAAAGAACGATCAAACCTTCCACCATGGTTTGCAGAAAATGGGAGCATATAATGGAAAAGTGGCCACAAATGCTGCTTACAAAATCCATGATAAAACTTGGACAAAATATCAGGCGGCAGAAAAGCAGGAACACACTTAAACCTGTTCAAGAGAACCTGGGACACATCGTCCTGTTCACTCAAATCAACATCAATCTGCAAAGAACCCACATATATCACCTCCATATCTTCAGGCAAACCATCTTTCAACTGTAACAGCAACGAGTCATCATCCCAGCTGAAACTCCAGCTTTTATTATCCGGACGCCGCTTAGCTTTTACAGGCAATTGATTGGCGACGATAATCATCCGATCCTGAACTACTGAGGACTGTACGTCTGAGGACACACTATTCGCCTGATCATCATCAAGTTCAGAAATGACTCCTGGAACCGTCGTTACACGAGGCAACCGCTTCTTTTCGCGGGGTTGACCCATTGCTGGAAAATTGCCAGAAACTAGATCCAAAAGATTGGTATATGATCTAGACATCATTTTGCACCTTCCTCTTGTTAAAACTCTCAACTACAGGAACAATCTATACAAGATCGCGAAGCGTAGAAACCAAAACCGGAAATTCGATTCCCTGGGAGATGACGACGATTTCAGGGGATCTGAAATGGGTATCAATAAAACAGCATCAACACAATGAACACAAACAGGAACCACAAACAATCAATAGGTGCATCCAAAAACGGTCAATTTTATCAGTAAGTGAAATCCAAAAATGAAAGGAAATGGTGCACAAACAAACCAAAAACAAAAGGTTAAAGTAGGAGTTTAAAAAGATTGCAATCTCCCTCCGCCGCTCTCTCTCTCTCTCTCTAAAGAATTATAATATTTGGATTTGTAATTAAAATTTAAAAATAAGACAAATAAAAATAAAGGTGGAAGAGGATAAGGTCGGCCAGTACACACTACGCAGTATTGCCAGCTGGCTTGCTGAGTTTGCAGTGTCACGCGCTTTTACCCCCTCCTGCAGCGGCATACCCGTGCGTGTCCACCAGAGAACGGACACACTTGTCAATAGGAAGGAGGATTCTGGGTCCCACCTTCATTCTAGGAAAACCATCACACGTTTCATACGTTGCTTTATGGCTTTTGCTATCATCCAATGACCCTTTGACGTACCAGAAGCCATTATATAATTTTTCTTTTCCTTTATTACTTTTGTGATCCTTTTTGGTACTCTCACAGTTTTTATTTCTTTTTAATTTTTTACATGGAGATAGAGACATCTGATGAGTTCTATTCATTTTAAATTTTATAAGGTTTCTGAAAGTTAAATGTTCTTTTTTTTTTCTCTTCTTTTTGAGGGAAGACATAACATAGTTAAAGGATATAAAGCAGAAAGCAGAAATATTTGAAAAATAAAGAAAGACACATTGTCGTTTAGGGAGGCAGTACCCAAGTGGGGCCAACGTACTACTCACCCTCCACGTGGAAGACAATTAGTTTTGCGGATAAGTATGGTGATGCAATGAATGACGTTATTTTTATGATGTGGCACCGTGTCATTGGACCTCCGACAGCCGTTCAAATCATTTGGTTCCATGTTGGTGAGCGCCGTGTCGACTATAGCACAAGTAGAAAACTACAAACTTTCCTTCCTGCTTGGAGCGTAAGTAGCCGGTTCATCATTGATTAAATGTCGTTATTCGCCCTCTTACGAATTTTGGTTTGCTTCATAATTGCATGGGCAAACATGAAAAAAGGAAATAAGAAACAAAACGGATCCGTCTTCCGTCCAGATGATAATAAATTATTTTAAATAAAAATTACAAAATAATGTTAATTTAACCTAAGACTAGGTTGACCTGTTAAGTTTAGGTCACGCCAAATCCAGTTGCCATCCATACATTGGTAATGTCAGTTGTCAGTTTGCTACAGTGTTTAGTCTTTACCTTAGTCTCGGTTCCACGATGGTTATAACATTATTTCTCTCTAGTTAGGCCGGTCGGGCTAGGCCCAGAGTCCAAGTCCACATATTCACAGCCCAAGCGCAAGTCCACGCACCCACAACTCCTTCCAAGACATTAGACTCCCATGCAAATGCAAAGACTTACGTAAAGAAACCTAAACCTAATATCAATCCCATATATAAGGTATTATTCTGCCTTGATTCAGGTACGAGATCATAACCCTAGTTTT